>JACYXH010000087.1:1610310-2122810 GCA_026745465.1 Lota lota | reverse complement strand
ACATACAGAAAGACAGACAAGCAGACAGGCAGGCAGGATATATAGATAGTCAGGTAGACTGAAGGATAGATGGACAGTGAGGCAGGCAGTCAGACAAGACAAACAGACAGATGGATAGACAAGGTCCAGAGTCCTTTCTGACTTGCTTCCTGATGACCAATAAAAGCAGATAAAGTCATTCATCCATATTTCCTCCAGCAATCATGACATCTTTGTTTTTCTTACATTGTCTCTCAGCTCCATCCACATTCCGCATCCGTAACATTGATTTCTACACTGGTAAGATGTGTGTGTGTGTGTGTGTGTGTGTGTGTGTGTGTGTGTGTGTGTGTGTGTGTGTGTGTGTGTGTGTGTGTGTGTGTGTGTGTGTGTGTGTGACAGGGTGCAATGTGTGTTGCTCATATTTTATATAAGTGATTGAATAGGTGTTTTCCTCATCGTTCAAGCGATTCAATCAGTGCTGGCCCCTTTTACAAAAACAATACTGATAATACTCAGTACGTAATACTGTAGAAGAAACAAGGGTTGTTATATTTTTATAATCCAGTTCTCATGAGTCAATGCTACTGTAACAACACACTAGTGCTACTACAATAATGAAGGATTTTAATAATGTGTGTGTGTGTGTGTGTGTGTGTGTGTGTGTGTGTGTGTGTGTGTGTGTAGACCATGAGCAGCAGCGGAGGTGTAAACCAGCTGACTACATGAACCTACTCTTCAAGGTGAAGTGGCTCCACTGCGAGTACATCCAGGACCTCCCGGCCTTCGCTCAAACCGTCCCACAATACCCTGTGTAAGACACACACGCACACACACAGTCGTACAATGGCCTGCGCAAGACACACATAAACACACACATAGTCCCATAATACCCTGTATAAAACACATACACATTCCCACAATGCCCTGTGTAAGACGCACACACACATACATTCCTACAATACCCTATGTAAGACACACACACACATACAATGAGCAACCCAGTACAGTATCTTCTCAACTCTGCATCTCCCCAGGTGGTTCCTACCGTTCGTCCTCGCCTGGTTGGCTGAAAATGAGGAAGTGTCCCTGGAGTTCATGAATGCAGCGCTGGAGAGAGACAAGCGAGAAGGGGTGAGGGATGACCCCTGACCCTTGACTAATACTCTCATGTCTTTCCAATGTCCAATAGGATGGACATATGCATACTTTTTTTGGTTTAACCTCCACCTTTGACCTTTCCCTCTCCCAGTTCCAGCAGACATCTGAGCACGCTCTGTTCTCCAGCTCCGTGGTGGACATCTTCACACAACTCAACCAAAGCTTTGAGATCATCAAAAAGTTGGAGTGCCCAGACCCCGGTGTGCTTGCACAATTCAACACACGCTTTGCAAAGGTACGCTTGTCTCTGGGATCATATTGACGTCACGCATGTCTATTCTTTATTTAACCTTCATTTAACCAGGTAGTCTTATTGAGATGTAAAACCTCTTTTTCAAGAGAGCCCTGGCCAAAACGTTAACTTTAAAGCTAAGCCAAACTACTATAGATGTATTTATATGTATAGTAAATATATATGTAAATATATATATATTTGTACTGTATATAGACGACTAAAGATGCACTTTGCGTGTTCTCTACCCAGACCATCAGCAGGGTTCTGCTGCAGTACTGTACAGTGTTGAGTAAGAGCTTCACCTCCTACTGTCAGAAGGAGAAGACTGTAAGTACAACTATCTCTCTCTCTATCTCTCTCTCTCTCTTTATGTCTCTGTCTCTATCTATCTTTATCGATCCTACTATCCATCTATCTATTTATTTATCTATCTGTCGGTCTGTCTGTCTATCTGTTTATAATCTCTCTATTGTCTCTGTGGCATCTCTCTTCCTCTCATTTGTTTTTCTTCCTATCATCCTATCTTCCTTTCAACTCTTCACTCTTTCTATGTTCAGCCCTGCGTTCTGATGAACAATGTCCAGCAGATGAGGGTGTCGTTGGAGAGGATGTTTGAGTCTATGGGAGCCAAGCAGGTACACACACACACACGCATGCATGCATGCATGCATGCACACACACACACACACACACACACACACACACACACACACACACACCAATATACACACACACACCAATATACACACACACAGACACACTGACACAGCATTAAACTACTAAGGACCGACTTACTTGACTGAGCATGTCCAGTCTCAGTCAAGTAAGTCAGTCATTCTGTCTGTCTGTCGGCCAGTCTGTCTGTCAGTGTAATGTTCTGGCTGCCACTGAGTGTGTGAATGTGTCTCTTTCTCCCTAGCTGACTGTGGAGGAGGAAAAGGTAGGTCTCACTCTGATCTCTTCAGTACCTCTCACTTGTTTATCAAATCACTTGTTCATTCACAGCCTTCCCTAATATGACTCATCTCCAAATAAAGTGAAGAATGTTAATTAGTTATTTTTATTTCAGCTATGTTTCACTGAAACAAAGTCTCACATCTTGGTGTGCTTGAATTAAATAAATAAAAAGGAAAGAAAATACACATATCAAACACGTTATTCAATAACAACCCAAAAAGGTGTAGGATGAAGCCAGGGCTTATAGGGCTTGTGCATCATGACATCACAACGCAATGAACGCATCCATTTTGGAAGCACAGCAGCCTTGGAATGTTAGTTATGATGATGATGAGGTAAATAAATCATGAAAGGATTTGTCATTATGGGGAGACATTGCTGTGTTCGAAAATGCCACAGCGTTTAACTTATGCGAGATGTAAAATATTAGTTTTTCCTCAATTTAAACAAATCCTCTCAAATTGTTTTTCAAAATGTTATGGGTCGTTGTTTTTGCACATTAGCACAGCTCTGTTTTTGTTTTGAGTTGCATATCCAATCAAAAGTGTAGAGCACTGTCAGTAAGCAATAAAACCTCATCCAATCTCAGTCACCAGGTTGCTCCCTATTTGTTAAAACTCCTTGTAATCGGTTCCATTTCTGAAATTAAACTGAAATAAATGTAATTTTAGATAATTGTTTGTGTGGTAAAATAGCTGTGTTATGTTCCCCCCCCCCCCCCCCCCCCCCCCGCCCCCCAGCTTGAGGAGCAGGAGGAGGAGGAGCCTGAAGAGTTTGAGGAGGAGGTGGGTGAGCAGGAGGTCTCTGTAGGGTTAAGTAGGACACCAAGCATCCTACTTTCAAGTATAATAGTCATAAGCTGTGTAGAAGTTAGATCAAATCCAGGTGCAAGTTTCCAAGTCGGATTCTTCCAAAAAGACAGCAGAGTCAATACTTCCCGTTCAACACTTTATTCGTGGGCTCACGCAGGATACCCAAAACAACCACCAGAGTCCTTCCGTAGTCACCTATTTTCTCTGCTCACTTCTACACGTACAACAGTACATCAAAACATATTACAAGAGCGGTGCTCTCAGTTACTTCCAGTCATTACCTGTTAACATTCAAAAAGGTCTAACCCACTGATTCCTATTGTGTTACTGTTATTCAAACAAGCCAATCACAAACTGCCTGCACTCTCTCTAGGCTAAAGATTTGGCGGGGTGTGATACCTGGGCAAGATGGGCCCCCGACCTGTTGGTCTGAGGGGGATTGTTGGGCTGTGAGACAAGGAAAAGGCCATTAGGGGTTGGAGACAGACGTCTGGCAGGGAGGAGGATGAGAACAGGATGATACACATAAATTGTTTGATCAACTCCTCAAGTGTAGTGGAGGGATGGTGACCGATGTTTGGCAGGGAGGGGGATTAATACAGATGTTTGGCAGGGGGGGGGGGATTAATAACAGAGTGAAGGTAAATACACATAGATCAACTAAAAGTGGGGTCAGAGACAGGGATCTGTTTTTGGGTTGTAAGACAAAATAAGGGCCATTTGATGCTAATACCAACCCCTCGGTTGCTCCGTTGATAAATTGCTTTAAGAACAAAAGGGGGTTGGAGACAGACATCTGGCAGGGAGGAGGATGAGAACAGGGTGAAGTTAATACACATAAATTGTTGATCAACTCAAACTGGGGGTCAGAGAAAGGGATCTGGCAGGGAGCGGCGTGAGAGCAGGGAAAAGGTGTCGTCAACTAACAGTGGGGGTCATTGACAGGGCTCTGGCAGGGAGGAGGAAAACAGCATGAGGCGAAACCGTATCTAACTGTTTAATGATTAATACATTCCTCAACAGCTGCTCAAATAGCAAAACAGCAATCCTATCGATTTCTGACATGATGCCATCCTGATTGTTCTGATATACGTTTGTTGACTTTTAGTTCTGAACTTCTTTGCCCAAAAAAAAAGGGCAAATATATATATATATATATATATATATATATATATATATATATATATATATATATATATATATATATATATAATATACAAGGGCTAATGCACTGGGGCAAATATTGTTGCCATGGCTACATAATGTATTTTTCGCCCATTAGCTTGACCAACTGTAGTAATATAGCTTGAGAACGGCTAGGATATGAATATATATTATTATCTTGCTTGTTGTAATGTGTCGATTTTGATTACAGATTATATATTATTTTATATACATATTAGTTTATTCTCTACCTAAAAACACAGTTGCATATATGTAGGCCTACAGTGGTGACAAATGTAAAATTACTAATTTGTTCAGTGCCACATATAGACCCACGAGCCCGAACACCCTGTTTTTTGTTTTGTGAAATAGAAAAATAAATGTTTTTCATTTGGTTAATATCTTTTGGAAGCTCACCTGTGACCACAAAGAGTTTTTTTGTGCACTGCACAAATCAAACAGTTGATTTAGTATTTTAGCAACAAATATGATCCTTCGCAGTACCACGGTGTTACACTGCTAGTGGTGTAGCCAACTATCAGAATGTTGCTTCTTGTGCTGTTAAGGAAAAAAAATTGCAAAAACAACAGTTAACAGACAGCTGTTCAGTTTTAGGATGCAAACCCATGGTTTCCAAAATAACCTAGCCTCATTAATGACCCAACACTCCATATTATTATACTACATTTCTGGATCACAGAAACGGCAAGTAAACCAAGGCTACTTCCTGCAATGTCGCGATGGGCATTTTAAGATATGCTGTTTAACCTTATCTCTAGTGTAGGCTGTTAGCTTGTATCCAAGGTGAAATAAATGTTGAAATCCATTTTTCTTTTAATACATATGTTTTATTTCCTTTTTTCATTCTGAGCAGGCCAGGACTGAAAGTGAAGCGGAGAATGACATGGTGTGTAAACTTCCACACAGGCCACCCTACCTGCTCCTTAAAGACATGCATCCAATATCTAACCCCTACCTGCTCCTTAAAGACATGTATTCACTGTCTAACCCCTACCTGCTCCGTAAAGACATGTATCCACTGTCTAGCCCCTACCTGCTCCTTAAAGATATGTATCCACTGTCTAACCTCCTACCTGCTCCTTAAAGACATGTATCCACCGTCTAACCCCTACCTGTTCCATGAAGACATGTATCCACTGTCTAACCCCTATCTGCTCCTTAAAGACATGCATCCACTGTCTAACCCCTACCTGCTCCTTAATTACATGTTTTACCTGTCCAACCCCTACCTGCTCCTTAAAGACATGTATTCACTGTCTAACCCCTACCTGCTCCATAAAGACATGTATCCACTGTCTAACCCCTACCTGCTCCTTAAAGACATGTATTCACTGTCCAACACCTACCACCTCATTAATAATATGTTAATTACATCTGTAAACAACGACTGCTAACCTAATTCAGAAGCTGTGTCAAAAACAACAACAACCTGTCAACCCCTGTCAATCATAAAGCTTTTCCAACATGTCCCATGTCACATTTTGTTTCCAATCATTTTGTATTGTTTCTATCTCTTTTTGTTTCTCCATTTCTGTCAACATCAGTCTGGTTGCTCGGACTCAGAGGGATCAGAGGTGAGGGTGGTCTCACAAATACAATTCACAAGTATAAAACTAATTCTAGTAATTCTAGTGTAATAAAATGCTATTCATGACAACCTCCTCCTCTTCTCAGTGTGACAATAAGGAGAAGGAGGAAAAGGTTGGTATTTTCAATCTTGGTAAAGACTGCTACTTTTTTTAACACTTTCCGTGTTAACAATATTTTGGATTAATACAGTTACAACAATACATCGCAAGAACAATAAATAGTAGAATAGTTTGAACACAATACTTATAGCCTTTTTGCAATCTCAAATATTTAGATTTATGTTGATTATTAAAAACCTTTTTGTAATATCGTTTCTATTATGTATTGTGTCCATTACGCTCATAATGTTTTTAGTTTGATATCTATATGTGTTGCAAACGCTTACAAACATTTATTTTCATTCTTCTCCAATCTTCTAACAGCTGGACAATGAAAAGGTTGGACATTTAAACTATATATATATATATATATATATATATATATATATATATATATATATATATATATATATATATATATATATATATATATATATATATATACTTTATGTATTATACATTTTATATACTTTTTCACATACATTGCCACATATATTTCTTATTATTTTATTATTTTAATTTAATCTTTGCTTTATTCCCTTTGTTCTTCGTAGTCTGAGTTGAAGAAGGAGAAGGTGTGTTTTCCTTTAGTTCCAAATTATGATTAAACATAGTAATTATATGATTAATTAGATATAAATTATTACACACTCACATACACATAGTGGCTTAACATCCTTTTACTTTTTGCACACTATATAGTATTGTACTTGTTTAATTGTTATTTATTAAATTAAGATTGTAGGCCAGTAATCTACAGTCATTAACTAATTTATAAAAAATCACAAACTGAAATGTGATTTACATAAGTATTCAGACCATTTGCTGAGGTTCATCCTGTTTGCTCTGATGACCCGTGACATGAGTTTTAATAATTGGGAAACATTTATGAAAACATGTTTTGATAATTTCATGATGGGTTATTGTAGATTGCTGTCCCAGTATAATAATATACATTTTTCCACAAACCAATTTTCAATTAGCTCTTAAACAATATATTGCTCAAAATATCTGAATATTACATGTGTGTCATTACAGGCAGAGAAGTCTGACAGAGGGAAGCAGGTAAAGTCTCTCTCTCTCCCTCTCCGGTCAGATCCCAGTTAGAACCAA
This sequence comes from Lota lota, assembly GCA_026745465.1. Taxonomy (NCBI): domain Eukaryota; kingdom Metazoa; phylum Chordata; class Actinopteri; order Gadiformes; family Lotidae; genus Lota; species Lota lota. Next base: position 2,115,680 of record JACYXH010000087.1, on the reverse strand, counting down.
TACCTATACTAGGGTTAGTTAGGAACAATACCTATACTAGGTTTCGTTAGGAACAAAACCTATTCTAGGGTAAGGGTTTTCCCCTGCAACCTCTGCCCTGTCTTTGTTCCTCTGGAGCTCCACATGGTTAAATTCTCCGTTTAAATGTGTGAGTGTATGTTGGAGTTCTGCAAACAGACGTGATGTTTCTAAGGCGCTCTCTGACCTGGTTCTCGACATGCCGAAGGATATCTCTGGACATGGACTCAAGGCTGTAGATTCATTTTTTTTATTTGTTCATATGTCTTCTTGTCTTGTGTTTCAATGTTTGGATTTTTCTGTGCAGACAGAAGATACACACTCTATCAAGAAGGTAGGGAGTCCCAACAGGCATTCATTACGTTATTATTATGTTCATCATGTTTTTAGGTTAATGTTAATTGTTTCTGTTCTGTTGATCATGTTTTAACTTTATGATCATACTGTCTTATTCTTTTCTTTATATATTCAAAGACAGATTGCAGAGCACTGCAATTCTATAAACAAATGTGTGTGTGTGTGTGTGTGTGTGTGTGTGTGTGTGTGTGTGTGTGTGTGTGTGTGTGTGTGTGTGCATACGCAGCTTGACACAGAGGCAGCTACCATCCTTTATGAGCTGCAGTTGAATCTGAACTCTGTCCTGGATAATTTAAGTGTCATGTTTGGAACAAGGTAAAACACTAACACATGCAGACATGACAGACTGTGATTTATGTTCCATTAAATCTGTTCTATAAACCCTGTTCTATTATCACTGTTCTATAATATCTGTTCGATAAACCCTGCTCTATTATCGCTGTTCTATAATATGTTTTATAAACCCCGTTCTATTAACACTGCTGTATAATATCTGTTCTATATCTGTTCTATGATATTTGTTCTATAATCCCTGATCTATTATCGCTTTTCTATAATTTCGGTTTTAAATCTGTTCTATAATATCTGTTCTATAATCCCTGTTCTATAATCCCAGTTTCCTGGCTCGCCTCAATGGATGTATGCGTCAGATGGCCGAGATCCTGTGCCAGATGAAAGGCCAGCCCAGTCCCAACACAGCAGAGGCAGATGCAGACGCTATGCTCAGGCCTCTCATGGAGTTTCTGGATGCAACGTGAGTTCGAGAGTACATATCCTTAAACCTAGGAAAACAAGTAACTAACTAAATTAGTAAATAAATAACTCTGCTTACACCATCAACTAATCCCAGAGAGACATCAGTAACTAACCCCCCCAAAAAACGGTACATACCCTTTACCTCAGAAATATCAGTAACTAATCCCAGAGATGCCTGTAACTAACCCCTGAAACACCAGTAACTTATCCCAGAAACATCAGTAACACACCAGAAACACCAATACATACCCCTAACCCCCAAAACACCCGGAACTAACCCCAGAAATACCAGTAACTAACCCCAGAGAAACCAGTAACTACCCATAACCCCAGAAACACTAGTAGCTAACCCCATGAACACCAGTAACTAACCACAGAAACACCATTAACTAACCACCTAACCAGTGGCCAGAAATATGGGCAGAAATTGAAGATGTGAGGCTATTAACTGTGTGTGTGTGTGTGTTTTGCATCCTCAGTCTCAGCATATTTGCCGATGTGTGTGAGAAAGCTGTTCTGAGGAGAATTTTAAAGGACCTTTGGAAGATGGTCCTCAGCAGCCTGGAGAAGACCATAGTCTTGCCACAGAGTAACGACAGTCTGGTAAAACATACATTATTCTAACCCTTACACACGTTATTCTAACCCTTACACACGTTATTCTAACCCTTACACATGTTATTCTAACCCTTACACACGTTATTCTAACCCTTACACATGTTATCGTAACCCTAACACACGTTATTCTAACCCTTACACATGTTATTCTAACCCTTACACGCGTTATTCTAACCCTTACACATGTTATCGTAACCCTAACACACGTTATTGTAACCCTTACACATGTTATTCTAACCCTTACACACGTTATTCTAACCCTTACACACGTTATTCTAACCCTTACACACGTTATCCTAATCCTTACACATGTTATTCTAACCCTTACACACATTATTCTAACCCTTACACATTTTATTCTAACCCTTACACACGTTATCCTAACCCTTACAAATGTTATTCTAACTCTTACACACTTTCATCTCTTACACACATTATATATAAGGGATGGCAGGGAGAATTGTATATATTGTGAGGTGGGAAGCTCAATTGCAGAATTAATAAAAACAACACACAGGCGGAACACACAGAAATGTGTTGCATACAAGATCTATAAACAAACACATTAACTGAATGGATCTAAATGACTTCCCGCGCATGTGCACCGAAGTGGCATGCAAACTTTATAGCCACCGTGCCTGAACTGTGCAATAATGATGTTATCACGGCCCTTGCACGCTTTACGGCGTTTGGCGCACATCTGAATGTTGAAACTCCGAAAATGGAGTGCGCGAAGGTAAAGGTACTTTTATTGTCACATACACATAGTGAAAATCTTCCTCTGCATTTAACCCATCCCTCAAGGGAGCAGTGGGCAGCCAATCACTGCGCCCGGGGAGCGGTTGGGGTTAAGTGTCTTGCTCAAGGACACCTCGACATAGTTAGGGTTGAAGTCGGGGCTCGAACTAGCAACCTTCCGATTTTTGCCAGCCGGTTGCCAGTCAACCCGCCTTAACTCCTGACCTAATGTCCCACCAAACTGCGTGTCCACAGCGATGTTACGGCTAAACACAAGAATAAATGCCATGGCCGTGCATGGACTGCACTTCACGAACAGCACAATACTTGCTCTACAAGTTGACAAGGCGATGACAGCAACCACGACTGGCTTTAATAGCTTATGTGCAATACATTGAGGCAAATTATTTGTCAGAGAATTTCCGTCTACAATCCCTTTCTAGAGCTCACAAGAGCTCTAAAAAAAAAGGACAGGAAACTTACAAAATGAAGGGAATCTCAACCAAGTTAATTGCCTGAGGCGGGGGTAGGGAAAACCTCTCTTAAGGAGAGGGGAAACCTCTACCCACTCGAATAGCCGAGCATATTCGTTCACTTGTATGGCGCAAGCAGTGACAATTAAGCCAAAAGCAAAACATAGTAAGGGTATTGCATGGAAAAAGAAAACATCACCGAGACGGGGAGAGAGAGCTCATGGGGCCCGGAAAATGTCCCGGGGACGGTCCCGTTTTATTCTGCGCCTCCCTTCCCACATTGATAAAAATTTGACGGGGTTACATTGTGTTGTAGTAAAGAGTATTAAAAACAGCACATCAAATGACCCCTAGATCTCGCCTACGCCCTGGAGTTCATATTCAGTGTCTAAGAGTGGCATGGTATACGGAGGCGGCACATCTCTCTTTTCTCCACCTCCGAGGATGTTGGAGAATTCAGGGGAAGGAAAAGAAACAAAGTCAACAACATTACTGTACAGAATGAGAGTTCGGTGATCACTAGGCACCGCATTCGGCCGCCTGGGTTGGGATCAGTGGGTGCCATGGAGCCTTAGTCTGTTGGGTTGTGGGGTCTCGCAGCTGGGTTCTGGGCAGCTGGGGGTGTTGCCCTCCTGGTGAGTGAGAGGTGTAGCCACTTACGCCCCTTGGTCCCTTGGATGGCCACTGAGTACAGGGTGGCCAGTAGTACCCAGAAAGGTCCTGCCCACCGTGGCTCGGGAAACTTTCGACGATGTTGCTTTTCCCACACCCAGTCTCCTGGCTGCAGTGGGGTGTCCGGTTCTGCTGGGGTTGTAACGGCGGTGACCTGTGAGTGTAGGGCTCGAGATGCTAGAGTTAGTGCAGTACAGTGAGTGGTTCGGCTGGGGTGTATGGACCCGGCATGGGTCGCCCAGTGATCAGTTCGTACGGTGACAGTCCTGTGCGTGAAATATATTGCCCCTTGCCGCCAGAAGGGCCAAAGGCAATGCCGATAGCCACGACATCTGTTTTTGGGAGTCGAGAGCTGCGAGTAGGAAGTCCCTGGCTTGTGTGGTGGAGGAGGGGGTGTTGACATGGGTCATTATCTTACCCATGGTTTCTTTCAGGGTCCTATTGGCCCTCTCTACCAGTCCCTGACTTTGGGGGTGGTAAACCGCTCCAAAGCGGTGTTGGATATCTAGTGCATGTTCTACATCCTGTACCATTTTGTTAGCGAAATGTGTCCCATTGTCTGTATTTGTTCTGTCGGTGGCGCGTATGGGGGTGGCCCCCATACCCCTCAGCCCCTCAGTCGCTTTAGGCTGAGCGGTCGGTCGCGGTTCCTCTTTATATGTCGGTTGTATCAGTGTCACTGGTCCTGGGGAAGTCGTCCCTTCGGGGGGTAGTGTCTGTGTCAGGGCGGTGCGAATAACTTCCCATCTATCGAATCTTCCGAGCATCGCATCGTTCTTTTTATCAGGCCGGTGGTGACCGGCGGCTGCTTTTATCGCTTGTAGACGGGCTGTCTCTATTTTCATCCATTCACCTACTTTTTGTAAGTCATTTCTGTCATAAGGGCCTTTAACAGGGAACAAACCCTTCTGGTACCATAGTTTACAATATTTGGGGATGCGTTGCACCCATTTTTCTTGTTCCTTCTTGGGTATACGGGTCCCTGATCGCATTAGTCTATTATAGATGTATTCTTTGACCCGAGTCAACTGCGCGTCCGCAGTGTATTTTAGGGTTGCCATGGCGTTCACTATTTTATGATACTTTTATCGAATTTACGAGGCTGCCTCCCGTTAGGCTCTAACATTACGCTTGTTTGTACGTTCCGCAAACGTCGAATGCGCGGGGCTGCCTCCCGTCAGGCTTGAATTGTAAAAGTAAAAAATCTAAAAAATCTAAAAAATCTAAAAAAATCTAAAAAATCTAAAAAATCTAAAAAATCTACAAAATCTACAAAATCTACAAAAATTAAAAATATTAACATATTAAAATATTACAATATAACAATATTAAAATCAAAAAATACAAATACAAAACATAAAATTATTTTATTTTATTTATTTTTATCTATTTATTTATCTGCAATACTATTATTATGATATTATTATTTATTATTATTATAAATGTATCTATTTTATTATTATTAGTTTTTGGGAATATTCTCGTCCGGCATCGTTGTTGTTAATAGTTACATGTATACGCGGGGCTGCCTTCCGTCAGGCCTTTTCTTTTCTTTTTCTTTTTCTTTTATATTTTTTTTAAAGAATACTCTCGTCCGGTATTCTTGTTTAAACAATTACACGTTAAAGGAATACTCTCGTCCGGTATCCTTGACTTAAACAATTACACGTTAAAGGAATAGTCTCGTCCGGTATCCTTGTCTTGAACAATTACGCGTTAAAGGACTACTCTCGTCCGGTAGCCTTATCCATTACGCATTAAAGGAATACTAAAGTCCGGTAGCCTTTTCTTAAATAATTACATGTATTTACGGGGCTGCCTCCCGCCAGGCTTTAATTTCCGGGAATACTCTAGGTATCTTTGTTGTCAATTGTTACATGTATTTACGGGGCTGCCTCCCGTCAGGCTTTTGAATTGTCTTGTATTCGAATACTCTCGTCCGGTATTCTTGTCTTTAATAATTACATGTTAGCCCCTAACCGTCACTGACGTGGGTTTACGACATGAACTACATAGGACATACAACACAGTTCAAAGCAATGCAATATCGTTCTTTTAATATAGCATGAATACCTCACGAAAGTCGACAGAAAGGCCGTCACTCACCCGCGTCTCTTCCTACAAGACTATGTCCTATAGATCTAATTTAAATCCCGTCTATAATAAGGGATTGTCCTATGCAGTTTTGGTCCATTTTCCTAAAGACAAGGTTACTGCTACTGAAGAGACGCGTCGGTGTTGCGGTCCTTCCGATCGTCTAGGAGGTGGATGGAGGTTCCGTGGTCCAACTCGGTTCGTCCCTTGGGACCGAATCCCGGACGAGCCCCCAATTGTTGTCTAGTAAAATGATCGAGTTGGCTTTAATTGTATGGAACCCTCCTAAGTAAGAATTGAGATCAACACTTCAATTGAGTTGACGATTCCCGTGAATTTAATAAGTATAAAACAAGGTCTATCAATAGAATAGTACAAGAACGATATTACAGGTATATCAGCTACTCAGTACTGAGCTCTCTACACATAAGAAGAGACAATGACACTCGCTCGAGTGCCACAGGGCTAACACACACATGTCAGTGTCCAGTTGGGGTTTTTAAGTGTTGAGTTCCCGCCCTTCAGGTGGGACGGTTCTTCTTCTCAGAGTATCTGGTGTACCGGTTCTTCATGCCCAAGTTGAGAGCAAGTCTCCACTTTCAGGTGGGACGCCGTTATGCGTCGCTTAGTGGGACGCTGTTACGCGTCGCTTGTGGTTTTCTGTTTCTGCTTCGATCGTGGCTTCCCTCAGGTGTTAGACCTGATTAACTTTTGTTCTGAGTCATTTGTCTTATTTTCTGAGTTTTCGAAGCCTGCACTCGAGATGACTTTTGTCTCCTACACAGTACATTTTCTTTTGTCATCAGTTTTCCGTCTACAATATATATATATATATATATATATATATATATATATATATATATATATATGTATATATATATATATATATATTATAAGTACAATTCATTGACTGTTTTGTTCTCTGCAGGGAGCCCAGCTCCTCACTGCTGCCAAGGGTCTCTCTAACCTGAAGGTAACTGATATATGAATATGAATAATCAGTATACAATATCGTCATTACATGTCATACGCATATGACCTCTCTAACCTAAAGGTAACTGGTTTACTGATGTGTATATAAACAGCTGTATTATAATATTCATATTTGTATATAAAAACAGGGAGGGAGTGACCCGAAGACCCTGTCACCTAAACAATGTATGATTCTTGACACTGGATTGGAGGCGATCAAGGTGGGCCTTGACACTTAAGACCCTCATCACAGTCTTATAGCTGCCATATCTTTATATATATATATATATATATATTTGAATAGGATTTTATTGATGCTGTGATGTTGTGTTTCAGCAATACTTCCACGCTGGGGGAAGCGGCTTGAAGAGGACCATGGTGGAGACGAGCCCTGAGCTGGCTTCTCTACGTTACGCTCTCTCTCTATACTCTCAGAGCACTGACGCCCTCATCAAGACCTTCATCACCACACAGCACGCACAAGGTGACAAACACACACACACACACACACACACACACACACACACACACACACACACACACACACACACATGCACACAGGCAGGCGTACACACACGCACACACATGCACGCAGGCAGGCGTACACAAACACACACACACGTGCACGCAGGCAGGTGCACACACACACACACACACACACACACTCAGTGAATAAGCATTGAGACCTAAACCATTATATTTTCATATGTATAATATTTAGTTCTTATGTATTTTCTTTCGTTCTCTTCTCCTCCCAGTGCATGATGGGATGGGCATCAGAATCACTGCTAGTGAGAAGGCCCGCCCAGACCGAGGTAAGACACCTTAAATGTTCAGATATTTAAGAAACTGGTTCTGATGTTCTGATTAAAGGACTAGTTGTTCTGATATGTAGAATAAAGGACTTGTGGGCTGATGTAGGACTAGGGGTTCTGATGTTTAGATTATAGCACTAGTGGTTCTGATATTTAGATTAAAGGGCTACTGGTTCTGATGGGACTAGTGGGTCTGATGTTAAGATTAAAGTACTTGTGATTTTCATATTTCATATTTAGATTAAAGGACTAGTGGTTCTGAGTAGGACTAGTGGTTTGGATATTTAGATTAAAGGACTAGTGATTCTGATGTAGGACTAGTTGCTCTGACATTTATATTAAAGGACTAGTGGTTCTGAGTAGGACTAGTGGTTCTGATATTTAGATTAAAGGACTAGTGGTTCTGATATTTAGATCAAAATACTATTTGTTCTGATATTTCAATTAAATGACTAGTGGTTCTGATGTAGGAGTAGGGGTTCTGATGTTTAGATTAAAGGACTAGTGGTTCTGATATTTAGATCAAAATACTATTTGTTCTGATATTTAGATTAAAGGACTAGCGGTTCTGATATAGGACAAGTGGCTCTGACATTTAGATGAAAGGCCTAGTGGTTCTGATGTAGGACTAGTGACTCTGACATTTAGATTTAAGGACAAGGGGCTCTGATGTAGGACAAGTGGCTCTGACATTTAGATGAAAGGCCTAGTGGTTCTGATGTAGGACAAGTGGCTCTGACATTTAGATGAAAGGCCTAGTGGCTCTGATGTAGGACAAGTGGCTCTGACATTTAGATGAAAGGCCTAGTGGTTCTGATGTAGGACAAGTGGCTCTGACATTTAGATGAAAGGCCTAGTGGTTCTGATGTAGGACAAGTGGCTCTGACATTTAGATGAAAGGCCTAGTGGTTCTGATGTAGGACAAGTGGCTCTGACATTTAGATGAAAGGCCTAGTGGTTCTGATGTAGGACTAGTGACTCTGACATTTAGATTTAAGGACAAGTGGCTCTGACATTTAGATGAAAGGCCTAGTGGTTCTGATGTAGGACTAGTGGCTCTGACATTTAGATGAAAGGACTAGTGGTTCTGATGTAGGACTAGTGGCTCTGACATTTAGATGAAAGGCCTAGTGGTTCTGATGTAGGACTAGTGGCTCTGACATTTAGATGAAAGGCCTAGTGGTTCTGATGTAGGACTAGTGGCTCTGACATTTGGTTGTGATATTACGATTAAAGAGCTAGTGTTTCTGATATTTAGATTAAAGGATTTATAGTGGTTCTGATGTTTAGATTCCTGAAGGACTAGTGGTTCTAATGTTTAGATTTTTCAACTGTGGTCGAGGGATGTATTCGATTTAGATAAAGCGTAGCTTTAGGTTTGGTTAGTTAGGTAAATGGTAAGGGTTAACCTAATCCCTAACTCAAACCACTGTCAAACAGAGATTATTATTTGCATTGCTCTGTGGAAGACAAGTGTATTTGAATGGAAGGTTCTGACTAGTGTATTTGTATCTGTAGGCTCTGGGGTGGAGAAAGCAATTGGAGAGGTTGTGGTGCAGATTGATATGGTCCCTGGGAAGGATCGAAAGGTCAACGTCAGAGGTAAAACAATACAACACAACTCCACACACACACACACAAATATATGCAACCAGACACATACACAAACAGAAACCCATACATTTACGACAGACTGCTATGTACGTTGTTGGCATATTTGTGTTTATTAATAATAGAGCATCTTGCAGATGTACAAACTCCCATTGGCTAGATTAGAAAACCATTAAACCAGAGTTGGGCAGGAATGATGTCCTGGATTAGAAAACCAAACGCATGACGATTCTATCCAAAACATCCATGTGATGTTCACCTGCTCTTCATCCAGTGATTGCGGTGAATGACATGAAGTGGAAGACATCTGGGATGTTCCGGCCGTTTGTGGAGTTGACCATGACCGGACCCTTCCTAGCTGACAAGAAGAGAAAATTTGCCACAAAGTCAAAGAACAACAGTTTCACTGCCAACTTCAATGAGGCCTTTCAGTTGTGAGTAGCTTCGGGGCCTAACCTAACTCTACCCACTCCCCTTGTCAGTACCACAGCTGAAACAATTAATATATGTATTTATTTTTGTGCATCTTACACCACAAATGCAAATAAATAAATAAATATATATATATATATATATGTATATATATAATATTCAATTTACAATTCACAATCCGACACAAATCATTTATTTGTATCCCTTACAAAATAAACATTCTGTAGCGCTTTTGAAGATACCCAAAGCACTGTTCATAGTGAGGTAGTGAGTGTGTGAATGGGGGGGGGGGGGGGGGGGGGGAGGGGGGGGGGGGTACACTGGCTATCACAGTGTAGAGGTGAGGAATGATGCTGTTTAATTAGAGACCAGGGTATGATTAGGGGGCCATGTTAGTAAAAGAGCCAGATTGGGATTTGGGCTAAGACAAGGGTTTGCACCCCTACACTTGCGATGAGTGCCGTGGGATCTTTAGTGACCACAGGGAGGACCTCTGCTTAACATCTCATCAAAAGGACAGCGTCCCTGTCTCCATCCTGGGGGATTGGGGAAATAACATAGGCCATAGGGATGAGCCCCCCCTACTGACCAACACCTCTACCAGCAGTGCACTCTCTGGTCTGCCATCCAAGGATGGACCCGACCAGCCCTCCTTACCTTCCAGAGCAACCAGCAGTGCAAGGCAGATAGCCATAGTTTATCAGTAAAATATTGCAGTCTCTGATTCTGAATTCACTCCAATACTAATTTGAACAATTTATTTTGCACACAGAGTTCCATGATGCTAATAGCCATGACCAGTCTTTAATGACATTTTATGTTCCAAAACTCACCCAAAATGAATTCATGGCACATTGTCTGTATTTGATGGCTCCTCTCCCTCCACCTATTGTAATGGAAACGGACTCTTTTTAGATCAACTGAAAAACAAAATGGCCCATCACATATGAAAGCCACCTCTCTACCGTCCTCACAGCTTTCTGGGGAAGGAGTCGCCCGACTGCTACGAGCTGCAGGTGGCGGTGAGGGACTACTGCTTTGGACGGGCGGACCGCATGGTTGGCACGGCCGTGGTCCAACTGCGGGACCTGGCCGGACGGAGGACCGCTGTGTTCTGGTGCCCCCTGGGTCCTCGTATCCACACGGACGAGACGGGCCTGACGGTGGTCCGCATACTGTCCCAGCGGCCGGCCGACGATGTGGCCAAGGAGTTTGTTAAACTCAAGTCTGAGATTCGTCCTGTGGAGGAAGGCCGCTGAATGTGTATTTAGGATAACTGGAAACGCCTCACCGTTGTTCTAGTGGCTGCCTTATTTACTCATTCCTTATTGAGCTGTTCAGTCAAATTGATATGGTATTATGTGTTGTATTTAGAATTGAGTATAGATTTCCTATGTTTTTCAGTGCCAGTTGGTTGGAAATGGTTCCAAGTATTACAATGTAACGTATGTAATGTATGGATGCATATCAAACAAAACTTTTAACGTTCACAAACGACAATGCCATCACAGCATATTGTTGTGATGCTTAATCTGACCAATGTGAAAGTGTGTTATAGCTTATGTTATATATTATCTCATGTTGATGATGTGCCAAAGAATGGAAGTATCCATCACTGTTTAACTAGGTATGTTTACTGTGGTTCTGTTGTATAGATGGGTTAGGGTCAGTCTTTCTGATTTAATCCTAACCCTTTTGAAATGTGTTCAATATGCTCATACAAAGATATTTAACATTATCATATACCTTTGTTTATCTTTAATCTGTATCTGTTTGGGCTTCCTCCTTTTTGTGTGAAATGGTGCATTTGAAGAAATATGCCTTGTTCTATGTATCTCTGAATCTTGATGCAAAGGGACTTAAATAGCATGAGATCTAACTTTGTTTTTGATTTGTTTACAAACTGTTGGTGAAATAATGGAATAATGGAATGTTCATAATCGTAAACTTAATAATTTCGTGCATTACTGCAGTAGCTGACTTTATTTATATTCATCTGGCACGACATGCAGTCAATAAACAACCTAACAAACCTCACGTAGCCAACCAGTAAAGTCTAAGGCACGACAACGTTTACTGCTGTATTCTCACCTATCTTTCGTCTGGACGGTACCTGACAACAAAACGTGCGTCCATCTGTTTGCTGCAGTGATTCAGAGCGTCGCTAGTGCTATCCTGAAGTTAACCTGTCCGTTGTCAGTAATAGCAATACGCCCAAATGTGTGTTCATCGACTGAGTCGTTCTTTTTTGCGGTACATGGGAGGAGGGGGGGGGGCGAGCAGCCCGAGATACGGAAGGAAGGAAAGGGGGTGGTCGAACTGAGTTGAGGAAGGAGGAGTGCAGCCTCAAACAAAAACATGACAAATATTCAAAGTTTCACCGAGACACGACTCTCTGTTCCTTCTTCTTCGTCGCTGCGCTAACGGTAAGTGCATTGTCCCATGACCTTGGGGTCGGGGTTTGGAAGGTGATATAGAAAGAGGTTATATAGAAAGTGGGCGAGGATGGAGTAGTGACTAAGCGGGTATATTAATTCAATTGTAGCGGAAAACGAGAAAGGCGCTGAGACCAGGAAGCTTTCTCCTCACTTGCATTATGCGTCTATAAAGTCTTGAGAGATTCTGATTCATTTAAATATTTGGCAGAAAGCAAAAACGCAACTTTGCAGAGGTTTGCCGAGTTGCACAATGGCACGCCTAATGTTAATGACACACACTTCTATGAATTAAGATTGACCAATTGAGCTAACGTCTTACATGTCGTGAATGCACGTCATCGAGTCATTTTTCCCGGAATGCGGTGAAATACAAATAAACTATCACAGACAAACTTTAATTAGTAAGTTAGTTCCAGTCATACGCATAACATATTAGCAATGCATTTTCAACACAGCACCTCGTACTTAAAAAATTATTTAAATAAGCACACCAAACAAAAGACAAGAGAACGGTTGTATCATACCACATAAAGGAACACTTGCCGAGATGTGGACTGATGTTTCATAATCATGATGTTTCATAAACTGTTCAAATGTTTGCTTTCGCAAGTGTTCCATATGGTGTTCAATAGTTATTATGGTTAGGTAGGGGGTTAGGATCATGGCTATTGGGTTGGTTAAGGGATTAGGGCTAGAAGGTTAGAATATGGTCGATTAGGGAGGTAGGGAGAGGGTATGGGGTTGGGACCAGGGTTAGGGTGAGAGAATAAGTACCTGATGGTTAGGGTCTTAGAGCCTATGGGGTTAGAACAGGGTGAAAGGATTAGGAGGACTAGAGGTTTAGGGTGGTGAGAGGGTCAGGTTGAAGTTGCTTCTGTGTGGAACAGCCAACATAAAAGTTCAACCATAATGTCAGGGTTAGGGTTACCCTTATAATAATGTCAGGGTGTTATCTGGTAAACAGAGTGGAGGAAACCACTGACTCTGGCTTTGTGAAGCGAGAGATCAGGTGAATAATTCAGCGTTTGATTGTTCGGGAGCGCTAGAGTGCACAGGGCTGGGATGGCCTGTTATGAAGGTACGATGGACAAATTACTGCCTGATTTTCCATGTTCATCCTGGCAATTTCCCACGTCAGTCCAAAGGGTCTTGAGAACACGTGCAAAGATTTCAGTGTGTGTACAATGTACTGGTTTTACGTAGCACTACTGTAAATAGGGCTATATCACTACCTTACAACATATTGCATTATTTGGTTTTGTGGTCAGTATTACATGTTAATCCAGATTTTGGGGCATTTATTACAGATTATTTGCAGTTATCAGTATGATAGTATTGACCATAAGTGGTATGGGTATTTATTACAGATTGTGAAAGTATTTTATACTTCATAACATAATGAGTTTTGGCCCAAGAATTTCATTGGATGGCAAATCCTGCCATTCGCTGACATTCTTTGGCCAAAACTCACCAATATACAATACTTTGTCTTAACTTTGAAATATCTTGACACAATACTTTGTGTCTAGAAAAAATATTGGTTACCTTCTTTGCCATTGATTTGTTTATTTAATATTAAATTTGGTTACTTCTCTTTGAAAATTAAATCTTAAATTCAGCTACAAATCTCAGATTCCATTTTATTTTTCACACAAACCTTATAGGTACATGTTGGAGTTAGGTTGCATAATCCAAAATGTTGAAACACAAGTTCCTCACTACCAGGCATAGCACAGAAGTGAAATAGCCAACCCCTATCTCAAATATAGTGCAACTAACCCTAACATTGAGTATCCAGCCCCAACATAGAAAACTAACCTCAGCATATAATTTCTTAGCCCAACATAGAGTAATTTACCCAAACATAGAGTAGTTTACCCAACATAAAGTAACCAACCCCAAAATAGAGTAATTTACCCAAACCTACAGTTACTAACCCCAACACAGTGTAATTTACCCAAACATAGAGCGAGTTACTAACACAAGCATAGATTAATTAACCCCAACATAGAGTAATTTTTACCAACATAGAGTAACTAATCCCAACCTAGAATAACTAACCCCAACATAGAGTGAAAGGTCTTAACTGCAGGCCTACATTGGTAGAGGCTAATAATAGAAGGTGTGATAAGATAAGTACAATAAGGGAATGCTGCTGCTTTGGGTAATTCTGGATAAATGGGTGATTTGTTGCGTACAGGTCACAAAAAATTGCAAAAAGATATGTATGACTTTTATAATAGTATAAATAATAATGCTGGGAAATTTTATCAACGGTGAAAAGATAAAGAGTGTGTGCTGAACACATATATTAGCTTATATTTGTATATAGCATGTGTGTGAGCTGCTGACTACTACTAGTGTACTACTGGGGTAATATATTTGATTGTATGTATATGTAGGTCTCTTGTTACAATACATTCTTGAACAACCACATATGACTGTATTTATATAGCTATGACGACACCATAGCAACCATCTTTGAGATCACCATAGCAACCATATCTAAGGGGCGGGGTCTTAAAACAACTGTCTGTTTCCTGTCTGGGAAAACCAGACTGCTTTTTACCAGCAACACACAAACAAACACACACACACACACACACACACACACACACACACACAACAGACCTTTGTGCAACACGCACTTAGGGTACTACACATTATTCAAAACAATACAGAAAAACATTCAAGCACACTGTTAAGTTTTCTGCCCTGCTTTCACATGATGGTTTAATATTGAAGTGTATGATTATTATAAGGAGGCAGGAAATGATGCTAAACAGAATATGAGTCTGAGTGAAGGGAGAGGTGCAAGCTTGCTTTTATTAGGGAAAAATACATCATAAGTCACTGAATCACCTCAATCGGTCACTGTTTGTATCACAGCTATTTAGGGTGCAGTTCTCCAGCTGTTCTCCAGCTGGATTTTAACACGCTGCATTGCAAGTGACTTTGTATATATAATACTGCTATACTATGTGTGTTTTTGTATCAGGTTTGTTTCATTTCATTGTTTGAGGGCATTCCTTCCTCCTTGGACTATAGATACTAGAGATGGATGGATGGATGGATAGATGGATAGATGGATAAATAGATAGATAGATAGATAGATAGATAGATAGATAGATAGATACCAGGATGGCTAGAGAGACAGTAAACTAGATATAAACTATTATATTTCACAGGTATGATGGAGAGGTGAGTGAGGCCAGAAGACAAGATGTCGTTCTTCGGACTCACCTGTACGAGGAACAGAGAGACCGGTAAATATGCCATTAGTCTGTTTGATATGTAATGGGATTGTTAAAGTGTAACGACTCAGAAATCACAGAACCCAAATGCACGAATTCTGAGGCAGAAGGCAAGTGTCCAAATTCTTTAATCAAAGACCAATAACAGGCAGAGGTCACAAACCAGGTAGACAGGCAGATCAGACAGACAAAACCAAGGGTTATAAGGCAGAAATCTTCAAACCGGTAATCAGGCAAGGGATCAGGCAGGCAGGGTCAATCAGGATGAATATTGTTGGAAGGTTAGGCGTTACACACTAGACAATCTGGCAGAGGATCTGGGCCAGTATATGAAGAGGGCTAGGGTTAGGATTCAGGTGTGGAGATGGGCGGGGAAGCACAGGTGAGGAAGCAGCCATCTTTGGTGGACTATAGGAAGTGACAGCAACAGAGGTAGCAGTCGTCTTGAGTGAACAGAGGGCTAAGGGTAAAACAGTCTACACATCAAGGTTGTTGCAAAACTGGGTGTCAGTTTGTATCTCGGGGAAAAACGACAGCTCATTGTCAGCGGTGTAGCCAAATAAAACGAAACGGAAATCTTCGTGATTGTCATCTTATCTTTCTAATTTAAGCTGTGTAATTAGATTTTGTTGGCAGAGAAGAAGAGGCCAAAAAATATGCAAAACACTGGGGTCACCCCTTGCAAACGTTATTAAATAACTAATATTATATGTGTTTCCAAGACCTAAATAAAGAAGAAATACAAAACATATATTGGAAAGATAAGATGCATTATTTTCCAATGCTTTTCCAATACCCCTTCGATAGGCTTAATGTGTTAAATCGGCAAACTGCTCCTCTCAACATAACCGCTTGTCTCATGGATGGCTTTGTGTTGACCTCTGACCTCTTGTGTTTTGACCAACCAGAGCTTGAGAGAAAACTTCGTGCTAATGACCGAGAGTACAACCTGTCCTTCAAGTATGCGGTGAGCATCAGTGTGGTTGCATTAGTGTGTATAACCACCAGTTATATGTTACTGCATGTGTGCTGTACGTGGTTGTCTCATTAATTGGAAATTAGCTGCTATGTAGAACTCTAAATCGCATGCATGCACACACAGTCACTCACTCACTCACTCTCACTCACTCACTCACACACACAAAAGGTTCCTACAAGTGGAAGGGTGTTAACATGGTTGCTCCCTGGCCCTCAGACCAACGGCATTAAGACCTCCAAGTACAACTTCTTCACCTTCCTGCCACTCAACCTCTTTGAGCAGTTCCAAAGAATCGCTAACGTCTACTTCCTATTCCTTCTGCTGCTTCAGGTAAGGCCCACAAACACTCGCACCACAACATCTATTAGCGTATCTCTTTCCTTTGTCTGGGAGTCAATTATGCTAACACAGCTGTACGCAGAGTCGCAGACACATGGCTTCCTTGCTCTATTCAGAGGAAGATCGGTGTCATAAATTCATTATTTGTGTCATTATATGCAATATTATGTTGATGTTATTGCATCTCAATCAGTTCTCCTCAACAATGCAAAGCAAACTGGGCTTTTTCAACTTCCTTAAACTTTGAGGAATTTAAAAAGGTTTGCTCAAAGTGTTATTGCATGTGAAGCAGGAAGTGTGTAGCAGGGTCAGTTAATCAGTCTGAGGTTCCAAGTCATGAGTTTTGGGAGGCAGCCATTCAAGTCCCGTGTTAATTTCTTAATTTCCGTGTGTGTGTCCAGACGATCCCCAAGATCTCTTCTCTCTCCTGGTTCTCTACGGTCGTGTAGTTTGTTGTGTGTATGTGTGTGCGTGTGTCTCTCCTGGTTCACTATAGTTGTGTAGTTTAATGTGTGTGAGTGTCTCTCCTGGTTCACTATGGTTGTGTAGTTTAATATGTATGTGTGTGTGTCTAGGTGATCCCCCAGATCTCCTCCCTCTCCTGGTTCACTACGGTTGTGCCGCTGGTCCTAGTGCTCGCTGTCACCGCAGCTAAAGACGCCACCGATGACATCGTAAGAACACGCTTGTTATGTATTCAATACAGTATGTAGTATGTGTATATAATATGAAGTATGTATATTCAGTGTATCCTAAAGGCCAAGTTACACTTCTGCGTTAGCACGTATGCTCAATGTGCGGAGATCCACGTCGTTACGCAGATACATGTATCTGCGTAATAAAATCTGCGTAAAACAGATACATCTGCATGTATCTGTGTGTACGCGCCCCTTTTGCTGCTCGTGGACCTATGCGTACGCAAAGACGTGCGGCGCTTATCAACGTGTCGCCCTTCGCAGCATAGGTTTGTGTCAAGTAATTGCTGATTGGTCGAGTAGGGAACTGGCGTAGCATTTGGTTTTCAACAGCCAGACATGAGAATAAAATGAATGAAATTGGCTAAATCAAAACACTGTATTTTCAGTTGGTTGTGTTACACCAACCACTTTTCAGCAGTATGTGCGAACATCGTTTTCAAATAGATGTGTTGCTTCTTCGTCGTCGTTTCAATGGAGCAGACTCCGTCTCACAATTCAATTTCCAGATTTGCTTGTTATGTCGTTTCATGTACATTTGGGTTTCGGAAACCCTATACTGCCTCCTTATTTACACTTTAACGTGACGTGGAAGTATAAAGGCAGGGAGCTCCGCTAAGATCTGTGTCGTGTACGTATGATGTTCATAGACTTTAAGTATGTATATACATACTAAAATGTACTTTTTAGGATGTATATATATGTAATGTATTTAATGTATAGTATTAAAGTGTATAATGTGTAGTATTAATAGTGTTATGTATTTTATCTGTAATGTTAATAATGTTATGTATATAATGTGTAGTATTAATGTGTATATAATGTGTAGTATTAATGAAAATCATTTATATAATGTGTAGTATTGATTATGTTGCGTATATAATGTGTAGTATTAATGTATATAATGTGTAGTATAAATGTAAATAATTTATATAACGTGTAGTATTAATGTAAATAATTTATATAATGTGTAGTATAAATGATTTTATGTAAATAAAGTGTAGTATTAATGTTATGTATATAATGTGTAGTATTGAATTGTATGTATATAATGTGTAGTATTTATGTTGTTATGCATACAATGTGTAGTATTAACGTATGTAATGTGTTTGCTGTTCTAGAATCGCCACCGGAGTGACAACCGAGTCAACAACCGTAAAGTCCAAGTGCTCATCGATGGAAAGTAAGTTCATTCACTCATTCATTTGTGTGCGTGTGTGTATGTGTGTGTGTTTGTATGTGTATAAAACAAACTAGCATAACATGCATGGCTTCTCCTTAATGTCCCACCCCACTAAACCCATGTCCAATATGTGTTAATTAAACGTAGTCACCTAATGTGTCTCTTTGACTCCTTCTGTGTCTCCTTGCCTTGTTCCAAAGGTTATGCAGCGAACGATGGATGGACGTACAGGTGGGCGACATCATCAAGTTGGAGAGCAACCAGTTCATTACGGTTAGTTGATGAATATTACGATTTATTATAATATTTTAGATATTAAAACTAACTTTTGATTAGGAGACAGTTGGGCTTGTTCATATTTAGTTATTTATGGGTTATCATTAAGTTAGTTATTAAGTTAAGTTACATATGAAGTTAAGTTATTTATTGAGTTAAGTTAGGACGCTATGGTTCGGTAAAGTTACCGGCTGTTTGTTATCCTTTCAGGCTGATCTTCTCCTACTTTCCAGCAGTGAACCTCTCAACCTGGTCTACATCGAAACCGCCGAACTAGACGGGTTAGTTTGTGTCTATAGTGTCTGTTTTCTGTTCAGGGATTAATGTCGTTTGTGTCTGTGGCTGTTTTCTGTTCAGGGTGCAGTGTAATTTGTGTCTGTCTGTTTTCTGTTCAGGGTTTAATGTAGTTTGTGTCTGTCTGTTTTCTCTTTTGTGTTTAATGTAGTTGTGTCTAGTCTGTTTTCTTTTCAGTGTTTGATATGACTTTGTCACACTGAAGTTATTAGTGAATTATTAGCTAGTTGTATATGAGTTTGTTAGTAGTTCTATCTAGTTCTAGTTATATACTGTATTTGGGATGTTTCCTCCTCTCCCAGGGAGACCAACCTGAAGGTGAGACAGGCTCTGACGGTGACTGGTGCCCTGGGGGATGACATCAGCAGGCTAGCTGGCTTCAATGGTAGCACACCCATGCATGCACTCACGCACGTACGCACACACAAACACACACACGAACGCACGCACACAAGCACACCCTGTGTTTCACTGGTTTCATAGTACTCCTACAAAACGTACCATTATGTCAAGTGACCTACACAGGGAGATGCATCCCAAATAAAGAGTGTTATTACCTTTTAACTTTTAACTAAATAAAAACACTCTCTTTCTCTCTCTCACGTCTTCTTCTTCTCTCTCTCTTTCTCTCTCTCATGTCTTTTTCTTTAATTTCTGTCTCTCTCTATATCTCTCTCACATCTTCTACTCTTTCTCTCTCTCACATCTTCTTCTCTCTCCCTCTCTCTGTCTCTCTCTCTCTCAATCTCTCTCTCACATCTACTCTTTCTCTATCTCACGTCATCTTCTCTCTCCCTCTCTCTCCCTCTCTCTGTCTCTCTCAATCTCTCTCTCACATCTTCTACTCTTTCTCTCTATCTCACGTCTTCTTCTCTGTCTGTCTGTCTGTCTGTCTGTCTGTCTGTCTGTCTGTCTGTCTGTCTCTCTCTCTCTCTCTCTCTCTCACGTCTTTTTCTTCTCTCTCCAAGGGGAGGTGTCTTGCGAGCCCCCCAACAACCGGTTGGACCACTTCACCGGTACGCTGCTGTTCGGCGACCACAAGTTCTCCCTGGACAACGGGAAGATCCTGCTGCGGGGGTGCACCCTCAGGAACACCCATTGGTGCTACGGCCTGGTCCTGTTCGGAGGTCATCTGCTCTGCTCTGTGTGCTATAGACGGATAGAATGGGTCTTCATTGAGTTTGTGTTTACAAATCTGTTCTGATGTTTATGTCTTATGTGTTATGTGTGGACCCCTAGAAGACTAGCTGACTATGGCATTTTCAGCTAATCGGGATCCTTTTATAAAAAAGATATACATATATTGATATATAGTTGTATATTTATTTATTATATATTTATATTATATATATATATATGTTCTATTATCCCATGTTTCATCGTAGAAATAGTAAACGTACAAATATTACGTTTAAATTAATGGGTTTCTTGATTTCATGAAATATTTTATTCATGTCCTTTTTTTAATGTGTGCAGTTTAATGACCACAAATTAACATATTGTATCAATATAATAGTATAATACAATAACAAGATAACATGCCGTTATAATAATCAGCAATTTTTTCAACCCAACCAACCCATTCAAATGAGTTTTGATTGAGTCTCATGGTTCTCATGTATTTCTTTGAATACTGGCCATTGCTTTAGATCCAAATGCAAGAAAACAATGACCCTCAAGCAAAACACAATCTAAGTAAACAAAGTGGGGTGAGCAAAAATTGCTGATAGCAGCTTGTATGTCATTGAAAAGGACTCAAACAAAAGATTTCATCCAGAGAAGCGGTTCTGATGAGAAAACATGTTTCCCTTACACCTTTTTTTCTTTCCTCTACTTTCCTTTACTGCTCTCCTCGGCTTTAGGTCCAGACACCAAGCTGATGCAGAACTGTGGGAAGAACATTTTTAAGAGAACCAGTATTGACCGTCTGATGAATGTTCTCGTTCTCTGTGTGAGCAGTTTGCTTTGGTTATGATATATTTATATAGAACATATTTCTATATTATATGTACATATATTGATTTATTGATACACATTAGATGAAGGTTTATCTGATATCGCTTACATTGGTTATGACATATTGATGTATTGATGCATATATTGATAAGTATTGGACATTACAGATTGGAGTAAACATTCTATAATCAATGAAAAATAAATCTTTAATGAGCAAAGAGAGCAGAAACAGGTAGGATTAGGCATCTTGCTCAGGTGGGGATCCAACCTGGGACCCTTTTGGTTAGAAGTCGACCCCCCTGAGCCACTAGACCGTGTAAAGGAGTCAATCCCCCTCTAGACTGTGTAAAGGTCTACACATACAGCTCTATCTTGACTCGATTCCAATGTCTCGGTATAGATCTTTGGTGTCCTGGCCCTAATGTGTGCCGTCTTGGCTGTGGGGAACTTGCTGTGGGAAATCAACAAAGGATACCAGTTCAACATCTTCCTGCCAAGACAGGAAGACTCAGGCGCCTCCTTGTCAGCCTTCCTCACCTTCTGGTCCTATGTCATCATCCTCAACACTGTGGTGCCCATCTCCCTCTACGTTAGGTCAGTAAGAGTGTGTCAAAGCACATACAAAGTTTATTTATACAATTATTTATCTTAGACTTAGTTATTGTGAGCCACATGCTTTTTGCATAGCTTTTTTTTTATAATGTGTTAAGTTATTATTATTTTTAATGCATTGTTCTGGCATGCTGTTCTGATTGGCCGGACAGCCATTTCACTTTTCATCAGACCACTAAGCTGAAAGTCTTTCCAGTACTGCCACTCTAAACTCTGTTCAGAGCACAGCAGCCTCACAGCTTAGTTTGTCACCCTCCACCTATATATCAACTAGATACAACTAGCAGAACCTTGCCCAACCAAAATAAAAAACCAACATGAAAGCAACGAGTGAAAAAGGAAAGCTAAGTCTAAGAGAGAACAAGTCATTGTTCCAAAACACCCATGCACACAAAAGTGGCTCCATGAAACTCCAACTCCATTTTCTTGTTCAAATGTTATTCTATTTAAATTTCTTTGGGCCGGCCCTTCTGGCATTTGCCCAAAGGCGAGATGGCCAGTCCGTCCCTGTGTACAACTACCACTTAGCCCTGTTACGGACTTAAAGGAAAAAGTCCCCAAACCCAGAGGGAAGAACCACGGCTGGTCAGGATGGGAAGCACCTCTGAATATGTAACGCTGTATGAGCTATGCTTGTCAATATGGAGCCTGACCACCGACAGCCCGTCCACTATGAATGTCTTGGCTGTGCTTCCAGTGAGCGCATTAAGCACATGGCGAACCCATAAGACTCCTCTTGGCAGAATCAAAAAGTCACTTTTTTCTAATTTCCAAGGCATGGCTATAGTCCTCTCTCTACCACAGGGAACAAGTGGAAAAGTGATGTCATCGTTTGACATTTACATTTTGCTGCAAAGAAGTTCTTCCGAAATAGCTCAGGCATACAGGCAAACGTAAGAGATCCTGCCCCCCTCTTCGATAGCCACGCCCCCATGTAGGACATTTATATGCAGGGGTTGGCTTCAAAAAAGAATGCGATGTAGTGAAAGATGGACAACCAGAATGTTTTAAAACTCTTGATGGAAGCACCCACTTTTCCCCATTTACATTCTTTCTCCAAATATGTAAATAAAGTGATGGATTACATGGTTCTCCTGAGGATCATTTTAAACTAATCCAGAAAAGGGTATAATAACATGGTGCAATTTCACTGAACATTTTACTTCATTTTATGATAATGTGAAGTACCCTCATACATTGTTACAACCTTGCCTCATGGGCTTTAATACATTATTGAGGGCAAGTCCACCTAATATAAAGCAATGCTAGTAGTAGTAGCAAAGTCCCATTTCCGGTTGTAGTTATTGATCTCATCATCAGGACGTTTCTGGTAGTAGGCAAAACAAGAAAGAAAAGATCGACTGTGGACCCATTTCTGGGTCTCAGGAAGAGGACAGTGTGTGTTCTCTGTCCTTCAAAGATAACTGGAGGTAACAAATGTGTTATTAGCCACTGCTCAACAAACCTTTCCTCGGTTTCATTTTTCTATTTGACAGCATCCCTCTTTTTCTTCACCATGTTTACATATGCGCGCCAGAGCACTCTGTCATCCTATTGGTCAACGTCAAGGACCACGTCACATGAGTTATGTCCCGACGTTCATAATTGCCAGAGACGCAGAACGATTGTCTGTGACGAAAATGTGTGTCCGAATCGGGCTGAATTTGTATAGTCTGATCCTAGCGTCTATAATAAGTAAAGAAAAAAAATATATATACATATAAAAAATATATAAACTCCTTAAACGAAATAAATAAAAACGACGCAACATGTTGGTATGTAGAAACAGTGGTGGATAGAGCGGATGTGTTTTGCGATCTGCTTGCAGTGTGGAGATCATCCGGCTGGGGAACAGCTTCTACATTGACTGGGACAGGAAGATGTACGATGCCTGCAGCGACACACCGGCCGAGGCCCGGACCACCACGCTGAACGAGGAGCTGGGCCAGATCAAGTACATCTTCAGCGACAAGACGGGAACGCTCACCCAGAACATCATGACCTTCAACAAGTGCTCCATCAACGGCAAGACCTATGGTGAGAGAACAGCTGGAAATCTCGGCCCCCCCAGTACAGAACTAGTCTTCTACTGCTGGAAGCCCCCCCAATACAGTACTTGTTTTCTACTGGTGGAAGCCCTTCCCAGTACAGTACTAGTCTTCTACTGGTGGAAACCTTTCCCAGTACAGTAATATTCTTCTACTGCTGGAAGCTCACCTAGTACAGTTCTAGTCTTCTACTGGTGGAAGCCTTCCCCCCAGCACAGGACTAGTCCTCAACTGGTGGCAGCCCCCCCAGTACAGTACTAGTGTTCTACTGGTGGCAGCTCCCTCAGTACAGTACTAGTCTTCTACTGGTGGAAGGCCCCCCCAGTTCAAAACTAGTCTTCTACTGGTGAAGCCCCCTCAGCACAGTTTTAGTCTTGCACTGGAAGTTACACTGGCTGCATGATGACAAATTATTTACTGTAGACACTTTTTGACTGCAGAGGATTGGGTTTAATGTTGTATGATCATCGGAAGACACACTGGCAGCGTTAACCAAGTATCTTCAGTGAAACAACAAGTGTTCATGATTCCTATATTAACAATTTAGGCACAGACATCAGAGAATCAAAGAAACACAAACCAAAAGGGGTTCTCACGGTCTAAACTGGGAGCCTAGTAATTGACAAAACACATATTGGCTACAGTGGTGATCAAATGCAAACAAACCTATAGTAATTAATAAATTACTAGTAATCAACTAAAGAAGGTTGTATCATTTATGACAAAGAAACATTACTCACAATCCACCACCCTTCTATGTGTCTGCAGGGGATGTGTATGATTACTTGGGACAGAAACTGGATGTTACCAAGGTGAGTTCCCTGCTCATACAAGGCTTGATGAGTTCAAACTAAATTCTTGTTTTCTTTTATGCATTTCATGTATTGACATGTACCTTTGCTATCTCTTCTACCCAGAACACTGAGGTGGTGGACTTCTCCTTCAACCCCCTGGCTGATCCCAAGTTCTCCTTCCACGACCACTCTCTGGTGGAGGCTGTGAAGCTGGGGATCCCAGAGGTCCAGGGCTTCTTCAGGCTGCTGGCTCTCTGCCACACGGTCATGGCTGAGGAAAACAAAGAGGGTACGTTTGAAAAAATAAGATCATCTTTGTTAACGAAGTTAACAAAAAAACGGAGTTTGATGTCCAGAGATCCAACAACACACAAACTCTGTAAAGAACTACATTCTAACCTTGCACACTGTAAGGAACATTCTAACTCCACACTGTGATCAGAATGAGGAAGAGGGGCAGTTAAACTGTTATGCAGGCTGCCACAGGAAGTAACATTGTTGGTACTACAGACGAGCTGGCATACCAGGCGCAGTCTCCCGACGAGGGAGCGCTGGTGACCGCTGCCAGAAACTTTGGTTTCGTGTTTCGCTCGCGGACGCCTGAAAGCATCACGATCGTGGAAATGGGAAAGCAGCAACACTACGAGCTCCTCGCCATCCTGGACTTCAACAATGTCCGCAAGAGGATGTCTGTCATCGGTAAGGTGTCAATCAATCAGCTATTATCAGTATCATCTGTAAAGTGCTGAACAATACAATAACACAAGAAATAGTGCTGAAAAGATGTGTTGGTGTGTGCATGTGTATGTGTGTGCCTGCGTGCGTGTGTGTGTGTGTGTGTGTGTGTGTGCATGCGTGTGCCTGCATGTTCCTGTGTTCAGTCCGTAGTCCCGAAGGGAGGGTGTCTCTGTATTGCAAAGGAGCCGACACCGTCATCTTTGAAAGACTGCACCCTTCCTGCAGAAAGCTGATGGAGGTCACCACAGAGCACCTCAATGTAAGCCTGGGGTGCACATGTGTGTCTTTGTGCACCTGTGTGTGTGTTAGGTATGGATGGATGGATGGATGGATGGATGGATGGATGGATGGATGGATGGATGGATGGATGGATGGATGGATGGATGGATGGATGGATGGATGGATGGATGGATGGATGGATGGATGGATGGATGGATGGATGGATGGATGGATGGATGGATGGATGGATGGATGGATGGATGGATAATTATAGTTAAGTAGATACTATAGTTAGATTGATATAGGTAGATGAATATTGGCTACACAGATGCTTTCTGAAGGGCCACCATGCATTTTGTCGACATGCAGGAGTTTGCGGGAGATGGTCTGCGGACGCTGGCGTTGGCCTACAAGGATGTGGACGAGGAGTTCTTCAGCACCTGGAAGCAGCAGCACCATGAGGCCAGCACAGCTCTGGAGGACAGAGAGGCTCAACTGGAGCAGCTCTTTGAGGAGATGGAGACAGACCTCCTGGTGAGCAATCACATGGGAAATCACTTGATACTCAAGTTCAGATGAGGGTTTTAATAATCATTATAATAATTGTATTGATAAAGCGCTTTCCTTTTTAGAAATCTCAAAGTGTTGTACAGTGTTAAAACAGAACATGCAAGTAGAGCTAAAACAATAAAATGCTATTAGAAACTAACTAAATGCCTTCCTAATATATGAAGGTTTTTATTTCCACATTTACATACTGCACGTGTCTTTCTGCCAGTAGGTTAACTTAAGCGTCAACATCTCTTGGCATTTACATTGATTACATTAATTAATTGTCTCCACAATTAGTTTAGCCGCTACATCATGCTGCCATTATAAACTGCCGTTCTTAGGTCATTACTGTCCCCATGTGTCACTCAACACTCTGTGATATACCACGGTAATAGGTTGCATAGTGACAGTTGACGGTGAGGTAAAATCAAAATGTATGTTTTAAAGATATGCCCACGGCCCACATGAATGTCCTTAACTCAACTCAATGTTACTATTATTATTATTATTATTATTATTATTATGTTATTATGTATCGTGTTTCCCTAGTTCAGATAATACAAAATTAATTCACATGTTGAGGTAATACACAGCTAATAAATTTGTTAAGGTCAAGATGTGAACGCATAAATATCAATAACGTTAAATAAATACCCAACACTATGTTTTGAGTAGTTGCTCGGGGCGACAGCGATTGAAGACAAGCTTCAAGATGGCGTGCCCCAGACCATTGAGCAGCTGTCAAAGGCTGACATTAAGATCTGGGTTTTGACAGGAGACAAGCAAGGTAACACTTCTACATTAACCGCTTAACCCTAGACTCTCTACACTTACCCTCTACACTAACCCTTGACTCTCTACACTAACCCTAGACTCTCTACACTAACCCTAGACTCTCTACACTAACCCTTGACTCTCTACACTAACCCTAGACAATCTACACTAACACTAACCCTAGACTCTCTACACTAACCATAGACTCTTTTCACTAACCCTAGACTCTCTACAGTAACCCTATACTATTTACACTAACCATGTACTCTACACTAACCTTGGACTCTACACTAATCCTAGACTCTACACTAACCCTGGACTCTTTACACTAACCCTGGACTTTCTACAGTAACCCTAGACTCTCTACACTAACCCTAGACTCTCTACACTAACCCTAGTCTCTCTACACTAACCCTTGACTCTCTACACTAACCCTAAACTCTACACTAACCCAAGACTCTACACTAACCCTAGACTCTCTATATTAACCATATACTCTCTTCACTAATCCTTGACTCTCTACACTAACCCTATACTCTCTACACTAACCCTATACTCTCTACACTAACCTTGGAGTCTACACTAATCCTAGACTCTCTACACTAACCCTGGATTCTCTACAGTAATCCTAGACTCTACACTAACCCTAGACCCTCTACACTAACCCTAACCCCCCCCCCCCCACTACTAACCCTAGCACCACTAACTCTTACTCCCCCACCACTAACACTAACACCACTAACCCTCATCCCCCACCACTAACACTAACAGTGCAGTTAACCATAACACAGGGGTTTGTAACCTTTTTTACACCTCAAGATCAAAGTCATCACTATGCTGCATCACAGGCCCTCTGCAGAGATATCTTGTTGTGTCTGATTGTTTTGTGACCTAAGTCTGATGTGTGCGACAGAGACGGCAGAAAACATTGGCTACTCCTGCAACCTGCTGCGTGAGGAGATGAACGAGGTGTTCGTCATCTCAGGAAACACACCTGAAGAAGTCAAACAGCAACTTAGGTGAGAGGATGGGATTTGATAGAAGACATTATCTTTAAATGTTTCATTCGATTACCAGTGCCTCCTTATTTTTTTCTGTTTACACAGGAGTGCATGGATGACTATGAAGCCAGACATGGCAGAAGGAATGGTCTTTCTACCAGAAAAGATTCTGGGTAAACGTGGGAGTGCACTAAAGGACGATGTTGTGGCTGGAGAGTATGGCCTGGTTATCAACGGAAACAGTCTGGTACGTGGAGAGGAATAGAGATGGTGGTAGAGTTACTGATATAAAGACTAACTCAATTCTTGTTGACCTTTTACAAAGGACAAGATGAATCATGTGGCTGTATAGATCCACAGGAACAGTATCTATCCCATAATACCCTTTTTAGTTCTGTCTATAATCGGTCTATCCCATAATACCCTGTATAGTCCTGTCTATAATCCTGTCCATTCCATAATACCCTGTATAGTCCTGTCTATAATCCTGTCCATCCCATAATATCCTAGGCGTACGCGCTGGAGGACAGCATGGAGTTGGAGTTCTTGTGGACGGCGTGCATGTGCCAGGCAGTGATCTGCTGCCGTGTCACGCCGCTCCAGAAAGCTCAGGTGGTCGAGCTGGTGAAGAAATACAAGAAGGCTGTTACCCTGGCGATAGGAGATGGAGCCAATGATGTCAGCATGATCAAAGGTACCTGGGGTGGGGCTAAATGTATCCGGGTTGGGCTCCATGTATTGGGTGGGTGTAGATGTAATGTTGGGTGGGGATAAATGTATTGACTGGGGATAGATGTAATGTTGGGTGGGGATAGATGTATTGACTGGGGATAGATGTAATGTTGGGTGGGGATAGATGTATTGACTGGGGATAGATGTAATGTTGGGTGGGGATAGATGTATTGACTGGGGATAGATGTAATGTTGGGTGGGGATAGATGTATTGACTGGGGATAGATGTAATGTTGGGTGGGGCTCGATGTATTGGATGTGGCTAGATGTAATGCTAGGTGGGGCTCGGGTGTGGGGGTAGATGTATCCAGGGTGGGGCTAGATGTATTGGATGGCGCTAGATGTAATGCAGGGGGGGCTAGGGGGTGAGGCTAGAAGTACATGACACACCAGAAGAAAACAGAAAGGCAATGCGAAAGGTGTCAATTGCCCTTTTTGCTGGTTTTAAAAACCTGCGTATACACGCCGATCTTTGTGGAAAAAAGGATAGTAGATGCAGAATGAACAGTACTTGTGTTGTTTAATTCTTGTAGTAAGTAGTTAAACACTTTTCTTCTGTAACGACCCCTCCAAACTTCCACCTTCTCTCTACCTCATGCCTCCCAAAACTCCTCTCCTCCTCCCAAAATTCCTCTCCACCTCCTCTCCACCTCTCCCACCTCCAACTCTCCACCTTGTCACCTATGTCCTCTCCACCTATTCTCCACCTCCTCTCTACCTCCCCCAACTCCTCTCACACCTCCTCTCTACCTCCCACCTCCTCCTCTCCACCTCCCACCTCCTCCTCTCCACCCAAGCGGCCCACATCGGGGTGGGTATCTCTGGTCAGGAGGGCATGCAGGCGGTGTCGTCCAGCGACTACTCTTTCGCTCAGTTCCGTTTCCTGCAGCGCCTCCTGCTGGTGCACGGCCGCTGGTCCTACCTGCGCATGTGCAAGTTCCTGAGCTACTTCTTCTACAAGAACTTCACCTTCACCTTCGTCCACTTCTGGTTCGCCTTCTTCTGTGGCTTCTCTGCCCAGGTGAGTCAACAGTATGTGATATATAGTCGTGCTATAGTACCACTATAGTACTACTAAACTTGGTTCTTCTCTCCTCAGACGGTGTACGATGAGTGGTTCATCACTCTCTATAACCTGGTCTACACAGCACTACCAGTGCTGGGCTTGAGTCTGTTTGATCAGGTATGTGTCAGACAAGACATGAAATCCCCATGTGAATCAATATAAATGTTAAATATGCTGGACTTTGCTTCTCCCTGCTGGCCAGGATGTGAATGACGTGTGGAGCTTCCAGCACCCTCAGCTGTACATACCTGGGCAGCTGAACCTGTACTTCAGCAAGATGGCTTTCTTCAAGTGTGCGCTTCATAGCGGCTTCAGCTCTCTCATCCTCTTCTTCATCCCCTATGCGGCCATGTCGGACACAATGAGGCAAGACGGGAACGATCTGGGCGATTACCAGTCCTTCGCTGTCGTCACGCAAACCTGCCTGCTCTTCACTGTCTGCATACAGGTTTACTATACATTCTATCAGATTTTACATATATGTATTCATAAATTATGATTATTATATAAAATATTATATTTATTATATCATACCTGCCTGCTGGTCACCGTCTGCATCTTGGCTTACTATACATTATATCATATTTTATATATATATTCATAAATTATGAATTATTATATAAAATATATTTATCAAACCTGCCTGCTACTTTCATGGTTGGCCTATTCCTGAATTTCACGTGAGGGGTTGATAAAATACCATCTTATCTTATCTTATAGAAAGGTAGGATTACTACGTATTATCATTTATCACATCATTTCTGGACAATACATTTTCCCAGACTATTGTGGCCCAACATGAACAATGCATGTTCTCAATTCAATAATTGTCTATGTCTATGTTTTGACACTTTCTCTCTCCTCTAGTTGAGTCTGGAGATGACCTACTGGACAGCGGTAAACACATTGTTCGTTGTGGGTAGTCTGGTGCTGTACTTTGTGGTTACATTTACCATGTACAGCAACGGCCTGTTTCGCCTCTTCCCCTCTGCCTTCTCATTCATCGGTGAGTGATGGTCAGTATGGTTGATTTCAGATTAAGGGTGCTGTAGGTACGATTTGAAAGTTGTAAAGAGAGGGATCAGAAAACAGCAGAGGAGAGCAAGACTTTGAAATGACACAACCAAAACGTCCCCTTCCTCCCTACGTTTTTGGGTTGCGTGTGTTGCATTCTCGCCCCTGTGATTGGCAGGCAAGATGGAGTCCCCAAATTAATCAAGAGATGCCCTAATTGGTCAGAAATTAGCCAGGAGCGGTCTAAAGTAGAAATAGTCTCATACAGAAGCAGGCGCAGTCAACTCAAAACAGAAATTCTCACAGAGCATTTCACTCACTATTAGCCGATGGATTACGCTTAAAAAGAAGCTCTTATGTCTTACCTACATCACCTTTAATGTGTAATATATCACAGCCTAAAATCCTGACATGTTCATGAGATAAAAACCAACAACCTATACATATAAAAAAGCTATGTCTACCAGAAAAACTTGTTTCTGAAGTCAGAAAGGATTAGGCAATAGATAAAGGATGGGTTGTAGTGACAACATTGTGTGTTTTAAGGAACCGCCAGGAACACGATGAACCAACCAAATGTGTGGCTGACGATCCTCCTCACCTCCATCTTGTGTGTCCTCCCTGTCCTCACATACCGATTCCTCACCATTCAACTCTGGCCAACAATTAACGATGAGGTATGGTAGAGGTATTTCTTATAGTAATGTATGTTAGAGGTAATGCTTATAGTAATGTATGTTAGGGGCAATGCTTATAGTAATGTATGTTAGGGGTAATGCTTATAGTAATGTATGTTAGCGGTAATGCTTATAATAATATGTAGTAATGTATTTTACAGGTTATGCTTATAGTAATGTATGTTAGAGGTAATACTTATGACATGTTAAAAGTAAGGCTTATAATAATGTATATGTTAGAAGTAATGCTAATAGTAATGTATGTTAGAGGTAATGCTTATAATATGTTAAAAGTAATGCTTGTAATAATGTATGTAAGAGAGTGGTTATGCTTACAATAACATATTGTCGGCCCTGAAAACTAAAGGGTCTATTGGGCCTGTACTAAACCCTAGCCCTACTTACCCTAAAGCCCAACCCCTAATGTTTTATTTGAATACTAATACTATATATTTGTTACAGACTTGGTATGCAAAGGACTTAACAGTGTAATTGTATGCTGTAAACAGTCAAGTTAAAGTTGATGTGTCTGTGACAACAGCAAATGATCAGCTTAATAGAAGAAAATTGTGAAAATTTGGAGAATCTGCTGCCTGTCGATGAAGACACATTCTACAGACATAAAGTTATCTATTCTGTAATAATGATACTATGGCTGTGGCAAATCCCCCCCCCCTCCCTCCCGAACAAAACAAGATAAGATATAGTATATCTTAGAATAGGAACAGATGGAATCCTAGATGGGAACTGTTTGCTTGCTAACTGTGGTTTGATGTGACTGTTCAAGTGAATGATGTGTTGTGTAGTGTCTGTGTTCTGATTGGTTTGTTGATGTCTGGTAAAACCTGCAGGTGATGTTTAAGGCCCGGCAGGCGAAGTCTGCTCCTCCTCCCCCGTCAAAGAGAACTCGCATACGCCGAGGAAGCTCGCGGCGCTCCGGCTACGCCTTCTCTCACGCCCAGGGCTACGGCGAGCTGGTGACATCACGGCGCTTTCTAAGACGCCCGGCTGTGTCTCATTCGACATACTTCACGCCGATGAAATCCAGTCCCGGCTTCATCATCCCCATGGGGCGATCGGCCGGGTACAGCCCCACAGAAGGCCCCCACAACACTAAAGCCCAAGACATGGAAGTGACTTCGCTGCAGATGTATCGGACCATACAGGATCATGCCTTATGAAGGACAGATCCCACTTCAGACGCTGCAGCCTTACAGTCAAAGAGGCGCTGGGAAACGTATGGTGCTCATTATGTACTTTGAGGAACCCACAGGATGGTTCAACTAAGGAAATAATGTAATTGATTACACCCGATAATGATCATGATCTGTTGGTATTTTGTTATGCTGGCCTAGGGAAAGAAATACAAGGCAGATATAGATGGAAGAACATTATGTGTTATGTTTACAGACCTCCATAGGTGTAGTTGATCCGTCTTATCCTGGTTGCTTGGTTGCAATACAGGGGTCTGTGTCCATATAATCCTACAATCTCAGATTTTTTGCTGATTGTCTTCAGCAAATACTGTATATTATAGTCCATTATTGTAGCCTATATTACTTAGTATTGGCAGCTTATGGTGCCACTGTCTTCGACCATTGTGTGTTTTTATATACCGTCCGATACATTTGTATATATTGTTTTTATACAATCCTGACCACTGCCACTGATTTTGTGTCCATATTGGGAATGTTTTTACAGAAGAATATTTCCATTAATCCTGACTGCAGTTGTTAACAATTTAAACAATGTTTCCCCTACATGCATCCAGCAGGGGCGCAACACCACAGCTGGATTAATAGCGCCACGGCTCATGAGCATTCTTTTTTAAAGTTACGTTGGGCGCCATTTGGTTTATACACACACATATATATACATATATATATATATATACACACATATATATATACATACACACATATATATATACATACATACATACATACATACATACATATACTGTATATACACATATATATATACATATTTACACATATAAATATACACACATAAATATACACACACATATAATATTATATATATATACATATTTACACATATAAATATACACACATAAATATACACACACATATAATATTATATATATATATATATATATATATATATGATATGTGATGGGTATATGATGGGTGCCCCCTACTGCAACCCCCTCAATTGTTACATTGTCATTATTGTCTTTAGATAAATATTGTGTACGAATACTGCAGAATAGTGTTCTGCTATAGAAGAATAAAAACACATTATTGATACTGTAGGTGGCATTAGGTCATGTTTGGCTTTAGACTAAATGTAGGAATCAACACAAAAAAAGCAACACCACAAGTGACTTAATAATAGAAAGTACATATTTGATTTTGTAGAATAGAAGCAACTGCCAAGGAAATTTGGCTTGCGCATATAATGCGCTCACATGCTATTTCTTGTAAGGTTATATTGTTATGAGACCATTTCTGTGGAATGCAGGAGTCCACCATAGTCTGGGTATCACATTTAAACCTCTATGTGCATATCAGCACCGTGCCACGCACATCAACATAGTGCACCTTACACAAAACTCAGCACCGCTGCTGGAAAGAATTGTAGGGGAAACACTATATATATAGATATATACATATATCTATATATATATATATATATATATATTTAGTATACAGGAATACATGACAAGAATATTGTTCATACACCGGTACAGTTAATAATTTTGTATGAAAACTTTTTTCCATTGTATTTACCTTGCTATTACATAATGTGAATTTTATTTTAATGCATTGTGGCTGTAAACCAAAGACTTACTGAACAAAAAACGTTGCTGGCTTATTAAAAGCAGGTGATCTTCATTTATGTTTTTGCCCTGTGTGTCTCTGACTGTCTTTTTGTGTGGGATATCTCAAAATGTTGGGCAGGGATTTGCACATTTGGTGGGTAGGTTGGTTATTGGCTAAGTAACAAGTGATTCACTTTATGCATTCAGCCAAAAGGGGCGTGGCAGTAGGCGAGGCATATCACAAAATGTGCATAGCCTCCCATTGATACGCATAACACCATTAAAGAATTATCCTGAAATGTTTGTCAAGGGTTCATGATGATTGTTGGGTGGCCTTCCCCATCGACTTCCTTTTTTTAAAATCTCATGTAGGGTGTCTTTGGACTCCGCTCAGAGCAACCCGATGGCTTCAGAAAAATTGGAGTCTGGAGAATTTGTCTTTGCTTTCATTTTGGCTTTATTATGAACAAGATGCATAATCACAACCAACGTGTCAATTCTTTATGATAATAGTTATTAGTAATGATACAGGAGACAATGTATAAAGGATTTTCAGATCATAGAAATTTCGGTGGAGCTTAAAAGACAAGCTGATCAGGGTCAGAGATTCTCTGTGAAGTGTTGGATGAACTCTGAGAGGAAGAAGACATTCCCCACGCCCACACTGGGATCCATGCTGATGAAGTCATCCAGGTTCATCCCCGACTCTTAAGAGGTAGAGAAGCCAAACACAGACGGTCAGAGGTGAGGACCCTAAACACAGACTGTAAGAGGTGAAGACACCAAACATTGAATATAAGAGGTAAGAGATAAAGACACTGAGCACAGACTAAGACAAGGTGGAGCACAGACTAAGACAAGGTGGAGCACAACTACCCCCGGGCTGTCAAGGGTCAAGGTTAGCAAAGGGCAGTTCAGGGTAGTACTGGGTTATAGCCCCTAACCCTATAGTAACTAATTACTCCCAGTCTCATGTAAAACAGTGTTTTATCAAACATTATGAGGGCTTGCCTTTCCATGATTCTTTGGTGTGTGAGTGTTCATCAATGACAAGATAAACGGGTCTTGTGAATAGCCATTAAAAGCTGTTAGAGTGTAGTAGAATAACTAGTCATGTGCTCCTACTTTGTTATAGCAGAAATGATTGGAGTTTATATATTTGATATTTTGTAATGGTGTTTGGGTTAGTTGGAGGTCAGAGGTCACCTGGTGTCTGGATGCAGGGGTAGGGAGGTGGGGGCTTGTGCCACACTCCGGCCTTCTTCATGTGGGAGCGGTCCGACGCAAAGGTCTTCAGGAACATCTCTGCAGGGATGACCCTCACCTTTCTAAACAGAGTGGGGGCAGCTAGGTTTGCATTAGCTGGGATATCCTTCCTAAACAGGGTGGAGGCAGCTAGGTAAGGATAAGCAGGGTGAAGGCAGTTAGGTTAGCATTAGCTGGGATATCCTTCCTAAACAGGGTGGAGGCAGCTAGGTAAGGATAAGCAGGGTGAAGGCAGTTAGGTTAGCATTAGCAGGGATAGCCTTCTTAAACAGGGCAGGGGCACCTCCGTTAAACTCATTCTAGTCTCAGCCTCTTCCATTAATTTGATTTACGTCACCATTTGACATGTCCTGAACGTCTGATATATTGAGTTAAGTTAAGTCTAGCATGGTGCTAGTATCTGATGAAGACCTTGGTACTACCTCCAGAAGGCTGGTTTGAGTCCCTGGTCCGAGCGGAAGGCCTGCTCAGCATAGAGCTGCAGGTCGCAGGGACACGCCAGCACAGAGTCCAGGTCATATATGAAACTCTGCCCCCATTGGCTGCTCTTATGGAGCAGAATCACATGATAGTCCTAGAAAGACATACAACACATAGAGTGGAAGCACACAAGTTGGCAAAGCTGTTGGCAAATAACACTAACAACGTTGACTGTAACCCTAGCACAACACATCACTAACATAACGGTGACTGTGTGACCTTGCTCCTAAAACCAAACGACTATGTACTTCAACATCCTTGAAGTGATTGTAGAGTTGATATTTTTTCTTGATTTTAAACATTGACTGTCTCAATACTAATAAACAATATCAACATAGTGTTGAATAGTATTGGTAACTACAATGAATTACATTTTATAAATACCCAAATCACAGGTTCATTTCCATGGCCGGATTTCTGTTTCCAGAGAGGAACCTGTTGCAACACAAACACAATTTTAAAAGATTGAAATCAATGAACGCCAAATGCAGAATCATATAGTTGTATATAATTATATTAATCATATAATCCCCTTAGCAATCTTAATGTCTCACAATCATGTCATTGATAATTTATTCCATACTCGTGTATTACTTCCATATTAATCGATTCATCTTACCGTTCTTCTGTCATTGGATATGAACACTGCATACACCTCTCCGACCAAGTGTGGGCTTCGGGCGCTGACATATTCACACAACTTCCACACATTTTCTTCGCTGTTAAATATGAATTATACATCACAGCATAAGCATATATACCATAATGAGCATGATATATCATCATTGTTAATATATCATTATTATAAAATGTTGGATATTTACCAGTAGCAGCTCGTATAAACACAGCTATCTCTGGAGGAAGTGATGCTTTGGTAGCCATCCCGTTGCATGACTAAACCCCATCGATCGAACCGAACGACCAAAAATAAACAATAATAACAGTATTGATGATGATAATGATAGCAGTTTTTGCAATAATAACAATACAACCATTTAATTTAGTCGGGATTTTGCGCCATGTTTTTGTGTTGCGGTAACAAAAAGTCCAACCGGAAGTTGATTGTCCCCATGTTTTGGTGTTACGCTATAAACGGTCCGGCGATTGATTGCTAGTTGTGGCTGGTCGTTAGCTGATCGTGCCGTGCGCTTATTTTAATGTTTAATAAAATAGAATTAGTTTATGTTTAAACGAGGGTAATTTCAATTAAAAATCAATAGGCCATGTAATCCTGTAAACCATACAGGTTGCCTAAATGGGTGCGTTTTACTGCGCCGTATGCAGACAAACATTTTTCTGTGGAAAGAAGCACATCTTTGGAAAAAGCCACCAAAGCCGACTGAGAGTTGTGATTCTCAAATTCATAGAAAAGGTAAGACGATTATTTACAACAAGCCGCAGACGTAAGGTTTGACACAAGGCAGGCTGGATTCATGTTGTTTACATTCTGACAATCTGAACGTCACTGTAGGAATCTAAATGCCAGACCAGGCCAGGAGACAGGTTTCTCCTGTCTCCTACGGAGTGTCTAGTTGTGGTGAGCCTGTAGCTGCTGTAGCCTCAGTCCCCTCTTGGTAACTGACAGGAGAACCTGGTATGAGGGTCTTCAGCTTCTGTTATTAGATTTCCTTTCGACTTTCTGTTAGCTTGAACCAGTCTGGCCGTCACCTCTGAACTCCTCTCCTTTCTTCTATTTTCTGACATACTCAAACCACCCGTCTGGCTCCCAACAATCACTCCACGGTCATAGTCACTTGAGATCACATTCCTTCCCCCTTTATAATGTGTGGTCCGAATAACAAGTCTATCTCTTGACCATGTCTGAATGCTTTCATGCATTGCGTTGCTACCACATCATTGGCTGATTGATTATTTGCATTGACAAGCAGGTCTATCTAATAAAGTGGCCAATGAGATTATTTCACGTCTGGGATCCTAATAACACTCTTATTTGATCATGCAGATGAAATATGCAAACACCTGGAAACGGCCTGGTCTAAATTAAGTTAATCACTTGAGGTGTGTGTGTGTGTGTGTGTGTGTGTGTGTGTGTGTGTGTGTGTGTGTGTGTGTGTGTGTGTGTGTGTGAACTCATGCAATCCATCGGGTTCTAGGTGAAGGAGGCCCGACGAACTATTAAAAGCCCCCAGGTGGAGAGGTTTGATGGGACCCAGCATGGAGGGACCTTCTGGTGTTACTCCTGTGGAATTGAAATGGAGAGAAACGTCACAGACGGCAACATGGTTGTTTTACACGGGGGCTTGTTGGAGCACATGGCTACGTAAGATATGTTTAATCCCTAGAATTTCACAAAAGCCTTCTACGTTCATTATCCATATGTTTTACATTTCTTTGTTTTTCTTTTTTCTTTTTTCTTTTAGACCTGAACACAAGAAGAACACCCAGAAGTTCTGGTGGGAGTACAAGGCTGACCCTAAACTCCGAGATAAGGTCCTCATCACAACCGAGGACACTGAAAGGTATTAATTCATCTGTTATGTGACTTAAGGTGTGTGTGACATTTCTTTATTCACCATCTATACTTCCTGTTTAGGTTTAAAGCAGAGGTGGCTAAAGCGTTGGCCTCTTATGTGGAGAAGGAGGATACAGTCCTTCAACAGGTAATATGCTCTCTTTCACAAGCAGGTTCCATTCTGTCCAGAGGTGAGGCAGTAGTAATATATATATATATATATATAGCATGGACTATTGCGGCCTACTCTGTTTATTTCTAACCAGTTTGAGGCTAGACTTGCTGAGACTGTGAGGGATTATGCACATTTGTAAGACTGCTCAAGTAGGCACTACAAGGACACGAAGATGGTAGGAAACTCCTGGCTCATTAAACTAACTAAACTAACATCACAGTGACTATATTGTGCCCTGTCAAAATCCTGCTTTCCGACAGCAGTTTGACAGCCTATGCGAACACACCAATTGTGATTTTGTCGGTAGTATACCTACCTATAAGAGTTAGGGGTTAGGCTAAGGTGGTTTCGAATTATGGGTTTTAATAATAATATAATAATGTATTTATTTGTCCTGCAGCATACACATATGATCCATTGCCAGGAGAGGCATCGCCTGGGGGTTCTCCAGTCCTTTACAGAGGTTTGTCTCCATGGTTACCATGGCAGTATCCATCCCAGTATCTATCCCAAACTTGTTTAGATGAGTTTCTTCATGGTTTGCTGTTCCTCTTTATTCTATTCGCGATGTGTTTCC
Source organism: Lota lota (assembly GCA_026745465.1). NCBI lineage: Eukaryota > Metazoa > Chordata > Actinopteri > Gadiformes > Lotidae > Lota > Lota lota. The sequence goes on along the minus strand of JACYXH010000087.1, from coordinate 2,076,727 downwards.
TCCATGCGTCACACCTGAGTGATTACCATGGTAACTCTCAGCTGTACCGGGTTAGATTATCAGAGCCAGTTTTATAATGGGTTGGAAGAAGAACAAGATATACCTTATTTATCCCAAGGGATAACTCATTCTCTCCATTAAACCCATCCTAAGCTAGTAGTAGTGGGCTACGACACACTGTAGCGCCCGGGAACCAACTTTAGTTTTGAATGCCCTTGCCTTGTTTATGGGCAGGGCAGGAGTGTCATCTTGCATGTTTTGTGGTGGAAGACACCACTTTCTCAGTAGTATAATATTGATCAATGTATTTATTTATAAAGCGTGTGTGTGTATACGTCCATCCTTGCATCCTGTTGACCATTCCTGAACTAACATCAGCCTGAGGTTGAGCAGGAGCTGTCCAACGGAGGTCAGAGTCAAGAGACGCCTGTGGATGAGGCTTCTAGGTAAGACTAAACTAAGTGGTTAATACATTGCATTGACTAATAAACTAGTCTGGTTTAACACATTACCTCTATACTTATAAACTACTGGTAGTCTTGTTAGCACATTACTTCTAGAGTTATGAAGTAGTTTGGTTAACACATGACATGTAGACTAATTAACTAGTCTGGTAAACACAGAACCTCTAGACTAATAAACTAGCCTAGTTAAATGATGACCACAGCAAATACACTTGAGCTGTTCAAATGATGTGTTTGTTTCTGTACTCTAGACCTCTAGGATCAAAGGAGCGCGCAGGGCCAAGCTGGGGTAAAGCAATGGCTGATGAACAGGGGGCAGGACCAGGAAAAGGCCTGACATTTATTGGTCACCAGGTAGATGGACATTGACTTTGACCCGAGGAGGTTAGAGTATAGACATTGTGAAATGGCATCCAGCACATATTTCCAAAGAACATGTGATGGGTTTAGAGATGGGACAAACTATATTAAGTAAGTCAAGATGTTGGGAGTTTGGTGGTACAAAATATATTTAGTAAGACAAGAAGTTGGGGTTGGGGTGGAGAAAACATGGTTTGAAAGTAATTTGGTCCTTCAGCAAGACACAATCATTCAAATGCTGGAGGGTTTATGGAACATGTATGAATACATATTGTGAATAAATATGAATTCATATTTGTAAATAAATATGTACAGAAATACAGTACAGCACAATGATTTGATTCAAAATGCCATACCTGTACTTTGTTGGAAAGGTGAAGACTTAAGAAAAATGACTTGACAGGTTGAGAAAGTTATTTTAACAGGTGTATTTAAGCCTGACGTAACAGAACTTTTTTTGCTCACAGGATTCTTCAAATGATGGAAATGTACATACAGGTAACAAACCTTGTGTAACAATGGCAAATTCCTTTTGTGCATTTGAGCAAATGCTTAAAGTGTTTGCTTTATAATTTCTTACTGTTGAATTAAAATGTATTACTATAGCACATGTTATACACAAGTAAATTATATAGGCTTCATATTGAAGAATAAAATGTAGTGAAAACTGAAATGCTCACCAAATACGATCACCAATACCTAGGCACACATTTACCAGTTCCCTCCAGGCTCCTGAATGAGCTGGAGCCGTCTTGTTGGCAATATCTGCATCATTTGGTCTGGATAGTAAAGTATTACATTATTGTAGACATGGACTACCATATGTGCACTACTGTTCCTCTGAATTCTGCATCATGTGTGATGCAGAATTCAGCAGTGAGCCTAATTTTCAACCAACCTAAGTATATAGACGGGTGCAATGTCACATGTCCAAACAGACACCTAGTACAGTTAAAGTGTGTGTGTGTTAGGCTAGACCAATTTGCAAATGTGTATGAGTTTGGAACCTCCCAGTTAATTTTCGATTTTACAAGGGGCATTATCAAGGGGGTGAAGACCAAAATGCATCTGGACACAATTGGAAAGCCCTACAACCAGTCAGAGCAACGAAACGTGTGCCACATCAGTGGCCGTCATCTTGGTTGTTCATGAAAATGCCTTAACGATGCTTCCATAGAGCGCTTCTCTCATTGTATTGAACCTGCCCCATAGTAGATAAACGGTTGTGATTGGCCCAATAACGGCCAGGTCTGCTAGAACCTGTCTGAACGATATATATCCTTATCTATTTATAAACGGTCTATATAGGGGCCGTCCCCCCATGGCTTCAAGGTGATCCACTAAAGGAGGGCTCAGAAGGATCAGAGGTCGGCCCAAACCTCCAAGACTTCCTCAAACACAGTAAGAAATGATAACCCGAATCCTACTACCCTTACTCATCCTAACCCCATCCAGGAATCGTCCCTGTTATGAGCAGAGTGTGCTTCCCCGGCTCTGCTAACGCCCTGGTCGCTATTCCACACTGCCTGGAGTTTCTGTAAGACTTTGTGTTTTGTGTTTCCAGACGAGTTTCTGTAAGACTTTGTGTTTTGTGTTTCCAGAAGAGTTTCTGTAAGACTTTGTGTTTTGTGTTTCCAGACGAGTTTCTATAAGACTTTGTGTTTTGTGTTTCCAGAAGAGTTTCTGTAAGACTTTGTGTTTTGTGTTTCCAGACGAGTTTCTGTAAGACTTTGTTTGTGTTTCCAGAAGAGTTTCTGTAATACGTTGTACTTTGTGTTTCCAGAAGAGCAGGAGAAGCTTAAAAAGCTTCCTCCTAACAGAGTTGGAGCTAACTTTGACCACAGCTCTCAGACCAACGCCGACTGGCTGCCGTCGTTTGGCCGTGTGTGGAACAGTGGCAGGCGATTGCAATCCAGGTGGGATCCAATCTACATATCTAATAGAATATCTAGCTAATATAACATTTAATGTAATATCTAATCAATATAATATGTAATTTAATAGAATATCTAAAATAATATATGATTTTAATACAATATCTTAATGCTTCGACTAGATAAAAAGGTGTATAAATTCCAATGCATCCTTTTCAGACAAGTATAGACTTTAAACCATTGGCATCTAGGTATGGGCCTGAATATTTAACTATTCGTTCTTGACTGCAATTACCTTTTTTTATTTGCAGGCATTCGGATCGTATTCATATTCAAAAGATGTAAATAATAATGTCGTGTTGTACCGTGTCTCCTGATAATTTAGGACTGATGGTTTTTGGTTCATCAACAGGAACCAATTTAGGGAAGAAGAAGGTAAAAAGAAGAGGGAAAAGCGGCGAGAATCTGGTGACTCGAAGAAAATGAGGCCAAATCCATAACGGCGCAGCAAAACTTCCATTGGCTTGCTTTGAGGATGTCCATACACACCAGAATATGGAGATGTATATATTATATAATAACGGTGCAAAAAAATAAATTGTGCTAAAATCTGTAGTTGTCCTGGATTTATAAATGGTTGATTAATAGGTCTGTATTACATCTTTATATGTAATCATAAATCTATAGATAAGTGTTACGTTTCTACAGTTTGAAATTTTTTCAATACAGCAGAATTCCTGCAGACTTAACAAACTTAATTTTAGTAGTAGATACAGTGGGATATAGTGATTGTAAATCTGCTCATGTTCTGCTTTTTTGAGGAGGGGACCGACTAGGATGAACAACCATTTGAACAACTGCCGCCCGATTTTTATGTTTGCAGTTCTAGCTAAGATTTTAGAGAGCCTTGTGGCAAACCTTTTTCAATCAGGTTTTATGAAGAAACACAGCACAGTAGCTATAAACGTTAGGAATGAAAATCAAATCTTTGGACAAGAAACGGCACTGTAGCTCTTTTCATAGACCTAATGCATTTGATACTTGCCTATCGTCAACCACGATATCTTGTTGATATGGCTGGCCAATATTGGTTTGTCCCAGCCAGCCTTTTCTTTTCAGATGCTGTCTAACAGAAGGAAAGCAATGTGTGAAATTTGATGGCATAACTACTGATATACTATCTGTCCAGAAGGGGTTGCCAGAGAGATCTGTACTTTGACCTCTGGTGCTGTTAAGCATATACATCAATGATATTGGGATATGCCTCCTGCCACTTTTATACTGAATATAGTTATTTCTCTTTCTGCAGCCTCAGTGTAATGAGCTTGTAATAAACAAGCCTCAGCCTTGTGGAAATGGCATCAGCTTTTAAATCATTTTAATATCCACCACAAAGAATAGGCTGATTGAAGAGTGGAGGCGTATAAGTAATTGGGGTATTCTGGATAGATGAGCATCTAACTTTAAGGCCACATGTTGCTGGGCTTTGGACCTTTACCAGGTCCTATATAAATAGGAGCGTTCACCCTGCTAAGCTCATTCACTACTGGGCGATCAGAAGAGACAGGTAAGCTTTCTTCTTCTCCCTGACCCACTTTCTACCGGACTTTCATGCCTATGTCCCTCTCCCTCATCCTCCCACGGCGCCAGTCGTAGCTGTGGGTCTGCGGCCGCGGTCTCGAAAGGTCAAATTTATATATATAGCCTATAGCCTACTTATCATCTCTTAATTATGCAACCACAACTAAAGTCCATGTCATGAAATGATTTCCATGCTCTTCCTTTGAGACTGCAACGTGACAACTTGATCAAAGTTGTGTCTAAGTTCCCAGAGACGAGGCTGGATGGATCACAGCATCTGTGATGACATGATTTAGCAGCAACGGGATCCGGAGAGCCAGCTGCTGAACAAGTACGCCTTCAGCTCCTGCGTGGCATGGAGTACCTCCACAGAGTCAATGTAAGACACCTTTTTACCTTTAGTTGATGTTGTCAACTAGACCACCAAACCTGATCTACTAACAGCGGAGGTGTACATTTACCAGAACCACAAAGTAAAATAACCGTTTCATATATGTCATCTAGATTGACTGAGCTTAACGCATTGCCATGAATAAACAGAATGAAATAAGCTTGGTGGCAGGACTTCTGGAGAAATCTGGAGTTTGTCTGCTTGTGGTTATGGCTTGTGAATAAATAAGCATCTTATTTGTAGACCCACTGCAGACCCAGTACACAGTAGTAAGCATTGTGTGATTATTTTGTTCTGTCCGGTTGTTTATTTTACCAGGTCCTCCATCGGGACATGATACCCGACAACCTGCTGGTGTCCAGGTGGTGGACCTGGGAGTCAGCCGCGTGGTGGACGCCAATACCTGACTCTGTTCGTGGGCTCGCTGTGGTACCTGTCCCACTGACTGCTTCTACTCCAAGTGAGTATCCTCAATGGAAGGCACAGCTACAGATAAAGATCTAAGTGTGCGTGTTTAAAAATTAATAAAAGTATGCCATACCTTTGTTGCCTAGTACCATCTTTTTCTTCTACTTTCCGGTGTCATGATATGTGGGCCATTGGGTGCACAATATATATTGGCAGAGTCCACATTGTTCATTACAGGCTTCACAGTTTTGGAACAATATATAGTTGTATCAAAGTGGGTAAGTCCCATTTTTTCAGTTATATTAATTACTATTTCATGATGATGATGTAATGATGAAGATGATTATCATGATATTTGAACTAGGCGATTGATTGTCCTAGTGATTGAAAGTATTTTTCAAGTATCCAGGAACAGCTTTCTGTTCCACTTTTGGAAGTGGTCTATGCTGATCAACAGTGTTGGGAGGGGAGTTGGGCTTTCAGAGTGTCTATGAAGAAGAGAGTCTGTGCGGAAAAGGCTTTTTCATCTGGTAATTGGAATTTTACTGTGTGGGTGATTGGACCGTAAGTCACCCCTAAATTGGGGGCATGTGTGACTTACTGCGATTACAGTAAGGCCATTAATTCCGCCTTCAATGTTGCGTCTGACAATTTCCCCTTATCCCCCTGAAGGGTGTGGAAGGTGTAGCCTTCAGGCAGGTAAGCTGTGATAATGGAGAAAACCAAAGGATGTTATGTTCATTGCAATTGTAAATAACTTGTTTAGGTTGTTTGGCGCAGAGAACTATAGGGAACCCGGACTGCTCGTCCTCCAATGGGCCAGTCGTTTCCCCATCGAGGTCGTACCCTGGCAAGCAGGTTAGCCAGTGGCCCCTAACAGGCACCTCCACCCTCCTCTGACAGTGGGATTCGGCTGTCTGGCATCATCCAGGCCAGACATGCTTTAGAGTAATCTATTATCTAAAAGGAAATGGTCTATGCGAGTATGTGTGTGAAGGGCATTTGAGAAGGAGACTACTTTGTCATTCAATTCAAATCTCCAAATATCTGAAACACCATTGATTATGTGCACAAAGCGATGCACATGCAGTCATTCTAGCAAGCTATCTGGACATCTCGCGCTACCCAGCCGTTTGACGCAGTGACCGAACTGAACATCTTGCATCTATTTACCATAATCTACAATCAGATAATGAAATGCCAGAAAATGGAAATATGACAAGTATCATTCTTACCGGCCTAGTCATGGCCGACTGAATTTCTCCACTCAATATTTAATGATAATTCTATTAACTCTTCCAGTAATTGTGTTTTATGGCTCTGCCAACTGAGAAGGTTCCCCTGTACTAGAACTCATTGCCTCATTAATTATTATTCTTACACTCACCCTTTTCACCCATACTGCTGCCGCCTGAAGTTCCTTTATCCCAATGAGAACCATTTCATTTCATGTTTAAAAAGCTTTTTATTATTATTATCACATGGAATATTGACAATGTGAGCTTTTTAAACAGAAGACATACTTTATTCATCCATGGGAGGAACTTTCTCTTGTGGTGTTTCGAAACAGTGGTTGTGTCATATTGTAACATAGGACTTCTGATGATTGATGAATAGTTTTGCATAGCTCCACCCACGTGGCATTATTGGTACACTTAGTTCCTAGTGCAGACCAAGAGCTAAAATCAACAACCCGGCATTTAGTTGGAAGTGATAAATAAATGATAAAGGATTATCATTGGTTCCAATATGGTATGATGTTGGAAAAGCGACAGGCACCTTTGACTAGAAATATCAAAGAAAATACCAATTTAGGGTCATCCCTTTATTTATCATTATATTGAAAGAGGTCAGCACCAAAGTAAAGAGTACATTTAATCTGTCTAAAGATATATTTTAAAGAACCTGGAGGGGTCGGTGTTAAATGTATTTCAAGACTACTGATGATTGATAGTACCCAACCACTTCTTGTATGCAAGGGCAAAGCGTCTTTGCTCCAAGTTGCAACAGTTATCAAGTAGACTGGAAACAAAGCTGTGCTCAGCGTGTAGGGCCATAGAGCAGGACATCAGAAGACCTCTCTTGAGTTGTTTGGCATCACGTGGGTCTGGTGGCCCATCTACCTCCATGGCATCACCACCACACGGCAGTCCATTGATGCTTTTCTCAACACTGCTGCACGCCTGTCCATTATCCTTAGAAATACTCAAATGTAACACATTGCCTTCATTGGTGTTGCAGGGGACATTTGGATGGTCCCGTCTCCATTGGTACCACAAGAAGACGACCTGCCTCCTGAGTTAAAGAAATATCAAACATTACATCAAATTGACTTGGCCATGCAGATTCTTAGTAGAGAATATATAAATGTATTATGAATTAAACCCTAAACTCTAGCATGGGCGTTTGTACCTGTGACACCAAAGAGTCTCATGGCCAGGGAAGGAGTGAATCAGCTCTGAACAGAACTCCATTTCCAGGTCAAACAGCTGGGGTATCGTCACAATGCCTGGCTGCCACTCTTTACTTGATTCGTTCAACCCAAATGCCGCCCTAGTGTCACTCTGGCTGGTTGTTGTAATGCCTTGTTGATGGAGAGTAGTAGCTGCAGTGGATTGTGGGGCTTTGCAGAGCGCCGTTAAAAGTGCCTGAAGCAGGAACTGCCGATAGTGGAAGCCGCTGTGGTCTGAAACATGCATAGATACCCATAGGCGCATAGAGGAGAATTCCTCAAGGAAAACCTGTTGGAAGTGGAAAAAAAAGAAGAGATGGATAATCTTTCTTTAAGGCCAGCGCTACATTTCTTGATGTAACCAGCTTTATTTTTTAGTTACAACAGATTGCAAAAAGGTAGTACTAGTATGAAGTAGGGCTCTTACTTAATCTAGTGGCCCTTTTCCATACATACATGTGCTGGCTTGGCTCAACCAGCGTGGCTGGGAAATGCATCTCCATTACAACAGGGCTACCCGCTTGAAGGTGTGTCTTTAAATGTTTAGCCCATTGTAAAATGTGATTTAATCGTTTAGGAGACATCTAATATATTTGGTTGGTGTCAGACAGACAGAACACACATAATTATATCCGCGATGATGTTCAATATTCCCTTTTTTGCTTCCTAATCTCAATGAGAGCCGATTTATTTCAGATAAGTCTTGTTTACACATTGGACAATGTTTCACGCATATTTCCCAGAGCGCCACATGATGTCCTTAATATTAAGGAAAAAACACGATGAATATCAATAAAAGCAATCTAACGGTGTGAACTATTGTCCAATGTCCAGTCTTTAGAACAAGACTAACAAAAAAAAAAAAGATCTGTCCTTTTTCAACAAGCTTTTTTGTTTTGCAAGCGAATATTGTAAAACAAAAATCACACCGGTTTGCTTCCATCTTATCCTTCATTAACCCTTTTAATTATAGGCACGAACAAAGCAAGGTGTTGAGAACTCCAGCCATACTCTGTGTGCATGGCGATGCGTCTCAGACACAAGACCACACTGTTATTGTATTTAGGCCTATATTCCTTACATTTTAGAGACCACATCTCGCTCCAAAACAACACGCAGGGTTGATGTCACCACAACCCGCTTGGAGGTGGGTCGGGCACGCTTTGCACGCTTTGGCCCCACTCCGAAGGTGGTCAAGCTCGGGCGCAGCTCGGCACAAATCGGTGCGTTTAAACTGGTAACGGTAAAGCATGGTTTGACTCGGCGTGGCAAAACGTGCCAATGGAAAAGGGCCATAGGATGAGCAATGTATACTACATTTGATAAGCCTTCATTTTACTTTGATACATTTGTTAAATTGATAACCAGAATCTGAAATTCTACTTCATTATCAAAAAAGAAAAAGAAAACTCCATGTACCTCAACATTATCCTTTGCTATGTGTTGCAGCACCCAAATACGATGGGACCAAGCATTATAATTGCTGGGGTAGCGGCCAGCCGCCTCAGAACACACGGTCATCTCTTGGTGAAGAAGTTTTGCCTGATGTGTGCAGAGATTTTGGCTGCTTCCTGTGGCTTCAGTATGGCACAGATACCCTTCACCTTGCTCCTTCCTACAGCCCTTCTGTGCATAACACTGCTGAAGGATCTGCAGAAGCACCCAGCGTCTGAAAAGGAAGATTGAGTTAAAATGTTAGAATTAATTTAAACTTCCGTTTTTTTACAATATCCGTAATGCCGATTCAATGTGTAACTAACAAGTACGTAGTTTCTCCATGCTGAATTTGGTAAGAAATTATATTTTTGTATTTATTAGTGGGTTTAGAGGGAATGACATGTGGGTTTAGAGCCAATGACGGGAATCGAACAAGGGTGGCTACCTGGGTGACGAACTTACAGGGTTAGCCACCTGTCCACCCCAACTTTAATATTTTTCAATAAACAACCCAAAACCGGCAAATCAGATGGATCTCTGGTTAACCAACTTTGTAAACAAACGCCAGGCTTTCTAACTCAATTGGATAGAAATGTTCAGAGAAACAATTTGCTTTCCCGATCACGGACAATAATGCTACAGCGTTGTGATTCTGGCCTTTGTTTTTATGCTTTATACAAATATAGAATGTTTGTCGTGTCTGCCGACGCTACGTCTTGAAAACATTGTGTTGCTTCAATCAATATATGGATATATTCAGCTACGAGAGGGTACCAAAACAGGAAGGTTGGCCCCTACTTATATTTTACAGTGGCTCTCTTCTGTCAAGTTATTTTCCTGCTGTAGCGCACATGCATTGTGAAGTCATCCGAAATCTTTACTCAAGATAATTTTCACAGCTGACAAACACATTTTAGTTCAGCCCCAGAGTTAGAATGGACCTCTAGGAGAATTATCTCCTTATCCATCAACTCCTCAGTAATGATGCATTACTTTACTCATCAATTCACCAGAACAACCTTCTGGACCCTCACCAGCCTGGATTCACAGGAGGCCACCAGACTGAGACTGCCCACCTTGCCATCACAGAGAAACTTTCAATCTCTCTCCTCCATTCTGCTGGATCACTGCTGGGGTCCCTCAGGGTTCTATTCTGGGTCTAATCCTCTTCTCTCTTTACATCAAGTAACTTGGTTCTGTCATTCACTCACATGGCTTTTCCTACCACAGCAGATGACTCAACTAATTATTTAGTTTTTCCCGGTCTGAAACCCAGTTAGCAGCACGAATCTCTACGTGTCTGGCCAACATCTGTTAGTGAATGTTTACACACCACCTGTAGCTCAATCTGGACAAAACTGAGCTGCTCCTACTTCTTGAGAAGGTATCTCCCATTCACGACATCTCCATCAATATTGACAACTCTGTGGTACCTGCCACATGGACAGAAAGGAACCTGTGTGTGACACTGAATGACCAGCTGTCCGTCGCTGCCAACGTCGCTGCGACAACAGGCTCCTGCAGATTCATGCTATCCAACATCTGGAGAATATGTGCGTTCTTCACCCAATAGACCACGCAGGTTTAGGTCAAGGCTCTGGTCATCCTGCGTCTGGACTACTGCAACACCCTTCTGGCAGGTCTGCCTGCATGTGCCAGTCGTCCTCTGTGCCAGTCGTCCTCTGCCGCTCATCCAGAATGTAGCAGCCCGGCTGGTCTTCAACCTACCAAGTTTTTCCACACTACACCACTTTCTCTGCACCGGCTACCAGTGCCTGCTCGAGACCGATTCAAGTCACTGGTACTTGCCTATCGTGCTGCGAATGGCTTCGGCCCATCCTACAATCTACATCATGGTCAAACCATACACCCCAGCCTGTCCACTACACTCAATGACTGCCAAACGGCTTGCTACTCCCTCACTACTAGGGGACCCCAGCGGCCGTTCAACTAAATCTTGATTGTTTGCTGTCCTGGTTCCACAGTGGTGGAAAGAGTGCTCACTGACATCAGGACAGCTGAAACCCTAAACATCTTCCACCCATGAAAATAAGAACACTGACTATCTTTTGTTTCTATATTGTTGCACTTACAGCAGATTGCTTATCTTCATTGTTGAATGCACTTACTGCAAGTTGTTTAGGACAAAAGCATTAGCTAAATAAATGTAATGTAATTCAGTGCATTTGATTAAATACTGTAAGATGGACAAAAAAGGTGTAGATTAAATGTACAGCCTTCCACTATATTTTTATTGTGTTCTGTCATACCTGTGGATCCATGTCTCTGGGCTCTTTGGAAACCTTGTAAGGGCAAGCTTGCCAAGGTAGAGGTCCTTCTCTGGGTTTAGTACACCACATTGGAGCAGCTCCTTTCTGCAACGCCCGAGCAATCATTAAATGTAACATGATGTACTGCTTATAAAAGCCTCTCACTATATTCAAAACAAGGCTTAGGCGTAGTAGACCATTTCAGTTGTCCGCTAATCAGACGTTTTTATAAAAAAAATTGACATGGTGATCAACAAAGAAAATAAATTCCTTGAACCCATAGGTGCAATTATGAGATAGTGACATTGAAAAGTTACAGTAAGGTCACATAATTGGCAGATGGCTTTGGAGCTCTGAATTGTTGTTCTTCCCTTATTTATCATCCAGTTTGGTAGCGCTGCAGTTTGGACATTTTAAAACATAAATTCCTACTAGCACAGTGTTTGAGTGACATTATCTCTCCAGAAATGTGTTTAGGTTTAAGTAAAATTTGTTATTTCTGATGCGTTTTTCCTGTTTTCAGACCTGGTGATGGTTACAAGACAATAGTACTTGATCTATATTTTCCCAAGTTTTATCTATCCACAGAGTGGATGCTTCTGTGCTTCTGGCCTCTATATTTGTGGAGCTATAATGATTGATTTTTGTTGATAATAATAAATAAAACAAGGAAAACTAGGACTGCAAGCAGTCAAACAAGGTATTCACAGCCCACGCACCGCCTATCCCAGTGGCCGCCCTTTTCAAGCGAATCATGGGTGTAGTCATCACTCATCACCGCCATGTCTCACAAAATGTTTGGTCGAGGTCAGACTCGAACCGGCGACCCTATGTCCATGTGGCAGAAGCCACTACACTAAATGGACATGTTAATTGCCTGTGGCAAAATACACTATGTTTTGAGAAGGAGCAGTCTTCCATACGTGGCAGATATAATGAGCTTGGTAGGTATGGTAAAATGGCATTTGTATGCCTTATAAACCGGTTTACCGGAAGTAAACATCAAAATAATCACCAACCATGTTTCTAAAGTATAGTGTGTCATCAGCCACCTTCAAAACGGACTATTGAGAAATGATGCGTGTACCCCAATATGGCCCAGCCTGTGTTGTAGAGAGTTTTGGATAGGCGAACGTCAAACCAATGTATCCAATTCTACTTTGAAATGTTTTATATTTTGAAATATAAAGAACCAGACAGAGACACACACACACACAGAAAAAGACAGACACACACACACACACACACACAAAGACACAGACACACACACACACTGGTTTCATAGTAGATGCCGTTTATGTGTGATATTTTGCCACCTGCTGACGAATTGGTGCATTACGAATTGGTGCATCAAGATAAATTACTTGAATTGACACTGACGTCATGGAATGGAATATCCACACCAAACCTCTATCACATGTTAAGGGAGGTGCCCTCTATGTGCATGCCAAGTTTCAAGTTTCTGCTACTTTCTGAAGCTGACTTGTGGTAGATATAATAATGTTCGATAATTTGCATATTTTGAATTTGCCATAACTCTGCCATGTTTTACCCAATCAAAAATTCCTGATGGATTTCAGATCAGACAAGACCATAGATCATGAATATCAAATCCGTTTTTCATTTGAACCTATGGTTCTGTAGAAGAAGAGTTTTGAAGCTTTCACGAAATCTTCACTGTACAGCAAAATCGACCCTGACGGACATTATGGGTCCAAGAGGCAAAAAAATTCAGCATCTGAAATAAGGCACCAAATTTCAGAAGTTTTCATCCATAGGGGTGGACGTGCCGATCGTTTAACTTTGACCGGAAGTTAGAGCGCCCCCTATGCGAATTTCGGCACCAAACTTTTTTGAGAACTGCTTACCGGGAATATGAATATATCCCCCAAAACTTTTGACCAGTCCACCGCAGAGATATAGGCGTTACCAATAAAGAATAATAATACCCAAACCCAACAATAACAATAGGTATCCACACATACACTGTGAATACCTAACAATGACAAGTTCCAGTGTGCATTGTACACTTAATAGGCTGACAACTGGTAATTCTTACCTGATATTCCAAGCAGTTGTAAAATCTGGGTTGAGTAACAGCAGTGTAACAGTAACATCCACAAGGGCTGGGGAGGGAAAACAAAAATGGATAATTTTCACTTATAACAAATGGTATATCACTTAGAAGCTGATGGGGGACCTACATTTCTTTTTATTAATCGCAACATTTCAGCTAGTTTTCCAACTGTATTCGTCTACCTCCTAGTTACTGTACTAGGAGGTAGTACAAAATGGCATAGCACATATCAAAATATGACACAATGTTAATTTCAAATAATGCAAGCGCTGATGCTGGAAACCATGGATAATCAGCAACAATAAACTACTATAAACAATAAGAAAATACTGAGGTGACGCCTTTGGGGATCTTTCAGGATGTAATTACAGGATCTACCTTCCTTAAATTGTTTTATTTACTCAGTTAGTTGGAATGGATATAGTTACACTTGGGTTTGAATGCCAAATTGGCATTCTTTTGATACCTCAGACACATGCTGGAATGTAAGAACATTGACAATTTCTGACTTTAGGTTGATTATTACATAAAAAAGTGATTAAAAACAACATAAAAGGGCAATCTTTGTCTCGTTCAATTAAGCTACTTTAAGTGATATGTGTCCTACAGAATCCCGACTGCCATATTAAATGAACAAGTATTTGACTTATAACTAGTTTGTAGAATTGTATTTACCTTCTCTATCCAGATAGTTCTTGCGCTGTCGGTAGAGTAACAGTTTTCTGTGAAGGGAAGGAAGCAGGAACTTCACACACCAACTCTCCAAGCCCAGCTTGGTCTCAATCAACACAATAGGGCTGCGGTTGTAGCGTGGTTCTGGACAAGGAATGATGCCAATTTCATCACTGAAGAGAATTCAGACAGAAAGTATACGGATCAACAGATGTAGGGATAAAAGTATACACGTTGCGGTTCAATACGGCAACTAGTTTACTGTTATATTTTCTGTTAGGCTCTGCATCAATAGAAAAAAAATGAGAATAAAACAAATTAAATTTGTGAGAATCGTGATCTCAATTCTGCGAGAAAGAATTGAGACTAATTGTTTTCAGAATTGTGCAGCCCTAATTAAACGGATACATTTAATACCGAAAACAGTTACAATGTAAAGGCTGCATTGGCCTACACATTGTAACAAAGTAGAGGGCCCTGTAGGGAAAATATGACGCCATATTTAAAACATGCCAACAGTTGAAATGTTATTCAAATCATTCAAATAGTCCGATTGGCACTGGTTTCCCTTATACAATATCCTAGCTCATGTTAAATCAAAAGGGGAAAACACTGCTGTTCCACGGCACCAAGCAAACGCCAGCAATTTACTGCTGCCGAGGTGGACACATTTCCTAATGTATCAGTGCCATTTGTAGTCCAAGAAGCACCATCAAAAACAACATGAAGCACCATCAAAAACAACATGAAGCACCATCAAAAACAACATGAAGCACACAGCCTACTGCACTGCAAATGACGAGCTAACCCCCAGACTGCTAAAGAAACACTGGCGCTGAAAGTTAATTAGGTCACCGAACAAATGTTGAGCATATTGGCTAATTCTGTCAGAAAGTTAATATTACAGTAAGCGCCTCACTGGTGTTGAATTTACGAATCAAAACGTTGATTTCTGTACTTTGTTAAAGTGCAGGGACACACGCCAGAGCTTAACGTTACGTGTACGACGACACGTTAGAGAACGTCTATCAACGCGATTCGAAAAATATGAAGGTGACGAAGTTGGCCTACTAGACGAATTACAACTCTCCAAATAACTTTTCAGAAAGCTGGTTGTCTTCCCTCAAATGCACTGCTGAAGCAGACCATGCAGTAAGGTTATCAAGCCCTGGGCTAACAAAGAAAATAGATATACTACAACGTAGTTACCATTATAATAAGAGGAATATGTTGAACAATGCTGCTCTGGAGCAAGAAAAAGAAGTACATTTAAGCCGAAAAGAGGTTTAATATTCGACCTCAACCCTGATTTGATTAAATGGCCACTTGTGTTCCTTATATACATAATTATGGTCACGTTCCTTTGACCTTTTTGTGACAATTTCATGTTAATGGTGATACTTGAAATTCATTAAATGTTTATCAGGCCCTTGGCTGAGAGGATGGTCTGAAATAACTAGTTACATTCTGCATTGTCCTTGACTCTATACATTTAGTATTGTGAGTAGTTAGTTACTTATTAAAAGTAATTTTGATATTGTCCTCTGTTTTATTCATATGGCCATTCATATGGTCTAACTTTTCTCTTTAGTCTGACATGCACTCTCTACGGTGTTGCTGGTGTATAATGGCGATGGAGAACGTGGAGCTGGAGGGGTTCGATTTAATATAATTATATTAGTAGTTTTAGTTGAGTTTCTTGACAATTACATGGTTGAATTGTACATGCACAATTAATAGAGCACCAAGGATAGAGCACCGTGGCGAATCTCGGAAGCCGACAACCTTACACAGGTATTAAAGTTAGACGCAGACGATATATTTACAGCGTCTTGTTGCATTGTGTCTTTCAACACAAGTGTGTTCTTCGATGCTATGAGCTGGACTGTTCGAATAACGCAGTGATAATGACGATGTATGTATCTGAAACCAGTTAGGGACTACTGTCTACATGGTCTAGGTCGACGTTTAAAAATAAAATTAACTCAGGTGTTTGCAGGTGATTGGACTACATGCACGCGTTTGTAATGTGCCACATGGTGCTCGACTAGCATATCATTAAATTGTAACACATTCAGCGGTTTACGGTACTTACATATTTGGGTTTTTCTTAAATGCATTTGAGATATCTCTTACAACTCTTTGAACCAAGACAGCAACCTCTTTCTCAAATTCAGCCATTGTTTATTTCTCCAGTAATCTTTTCCTCCTCGACTTCTTCATCTTCTTTCGATACTCAGATGGATTAAAAACAAACTCAATGTACATTACCGCCACCTACTGTGTGGGAGTGGGTGTACCATTTAATAAAGGCCTTCCTTTCTAACGTCATATGCCCACATCCACACATGTGCCTCGTGCCAAAAGTCCTTCCATACTACTCTCTCTCTCTCTCTCTCTCTCTCTCTCTCTCTCTCTCTCTCTCTCTCTCTCTCTCTCTTACAACACACACACACACACACACACACACACACACACACACACACACACACACACACACACACACACACACACACACACACACACACACACACACACACACACACACACACACACACACACACACGTTATATCATTCAGGGCATGACACGGCATTAGGGATACCACTGACATCACATCTTAGAGACAAGTTTGAAACATCAAAACATTGAACGATAATGAAATAACAAGAAACCCACTTGATATATAAACTAACCCTTTAAAAGAAGGGTAGTTGACCAAATGTATGTGCACAAAACCTCAGTACAGAAGACTTACAGTTCAGGCACATTGGCTATAAAAGGAGTGTGTTCCATTTGAATGACAATCCCATGAACAGGTTAAGCTTTTTCTATGTGTCATTTGGTGTGGCCATTTTCTGCTTAAACTTTGCAGAATCACTTTCCACAACAATTTGTACACCTCAAAAAAGGACACCATCTCAACTTGGTTCCCTCAGACCATTTTCGTTTCTTCCCGTGAAACAAATGCTCTACTAACTACTACTACTACTACTACTACTCCTACTACTACTACTACTACTACTACTACTACTACTACTACTACTACTACTACTACTACTACTACTACTACTACTACTACTACCACTACTACCACAATGGAAATAAGTCTTGTGACATTTTGGTATCCTTGGCGCTCTATTAATTGTGCATGTTGTCAAGTAATGTTGATTCATCGGTGTCCAAAAAAAGACATGGGACGTAGGGGATGTTACTTATTGTTTGTCATTCTTATATATATATATATATATCATACTTTATACATTTCCAATAGCACTGTTTTATTATACAACTATAAGCACTTAAGTAATACACTTGTCATTGATTGACTATGCATGGTTTGTTCAGCAATAATGGTACATTAATGAAACCTGTGAACATTGTATGTTTTACTATAATCACAGAAATGCACTCTGGAGTATCTTATAAGATTGAAGGAAACACTTTATGATACGAAAAGCACATGTACTGCACATGATGTCAGTAAGCCCTGTTGACATGTGTATATTGTACTATTTCTAGGGATAGGATAACACTGTTAACTAAGGGTTCATGGGCTCAGGTCTCGGGGAATAATGTTTTTATGTGTTGTGGCAAAAGTGATGTATTGTTTGACGCACAGTTTGATTGTCTTACTTGGGGCGGCCAGCCTGGCCTTAAAGGGGTTTAGAAAGTACCTATAAAATCACCAAAAACATCAGCTAGTAGAATAGCTGATATCAGCAGGAGAACACCAGCTAGGGTTCATGTGAGGACAAAATGGAGCGTAGAACAGGTGATGTCAGCAGAATGAATAAATTCATAAATGGCGTGGAATGGTCAAGGCCAAATCTTACTCTATAAAAAGGCCTACCCAAGGTAGGAATAGCGAGGAATCCTAGCCACAGGGGCTCCATGAAGGACGTCCACCTAAACTTTGAGGAGAAGGAAAGACTAAAAGACTTAGAAAGAAGTGTTTCTTCTCAAAATCTTCTATCAGACCTGCATCCTCACCAGAAGCTAGCCTTGACCGCCCACTCTCCAAAGAGAGGATTCCTCCCATAGCCCTAAGGGGCTATGAAGGCTTACAGCTGCGGGCTCACAGAAGAATTACGGACAGAAAAAACGAATATAACTTTTTCGGCCATGTTTCAGAAAGGGATTTTTTCCCTTTCTCCCCTGCAATTGATAATACTCCACACCACAAGTTAGCAATATGTGTGATCGTTGTTTTCGTTGTTGATCATCTTTTCTTTGGATTGCTTATTGAAAGCATCTTTTATATCAATATATTCTTTGCCATATAACTTTTTATTGATGTTTTTTTTTTTGCTTTTTGCAATGTCCAATCCACCCTGTAATCCAGCAAATAAAAATCATTTTAACCTTTTTTCATCGGCCGACGCCTTCTTCTCTCAGACAAAGGAAATGGTAGAGAAGGAACAAGCATCATGATTCTAAGAGGTTACTTAGTCACCATTGAAGAAACATATCCCAAGAGTTAGATATATCCAAACTCTTAAATAATCCCAGCAAATTTGCAAGTGCACAGGTCCCAGGGGAGAGCTACTACACAGACGTGATCGGCAGCCATGGTTCTGGCCAGAGTTATGCCCAGAGGTAGGGCGCCGAAGCAAGCAGGGTAGGTGGCTGGTATAAAGTAGTTATAGTAGTCCCCATCAGCTTGTTAACAACCGTTACAGGACAACAAGCTTCACAAAGTGATGGATCTAACAATGTACATTTCAACCATGCAATTGTCAAGAAACTCAATAAAAACTACCAATATAATTTTATTAAATCGTACCCCTCCAGCTCCACGTTCTCCATCCCCATTATACACCAGCAGCACCATAGAGAGTGCATGTCAGACTAAAGAGAAAAGTTGGACCATATCAATGGCCATATGAATAAAACAGAGGCCAATATCAAAATTACTCTTAATAAGTAAATAACTACTCACACTACTATATGTATAGAGTCAAGGACAATGCAGAATGTAACTAGAGGAATTATTTCAGACCATCCTCTCAGCCAAGGGCCTGATAAACATTTAATGAATTTCAAGTATCACCCTTAACATGACATTTCCACAAAAAGGTCAAAGGAACGTGACCATAATTATGTATATAAGGAACACAATGCCACAGGTCAAAGGAACATGACTGCCAAAGTCAAATATCAACTGAAATGGAAAAATGTTAGCTTCATGTAGTGACCTGATTATTGATTACTATACTGCTGGTGAAATACCTTTTCATATTTTGAATCCAGAAAGAGGATCACTTTCTGGGCTGGCTTCAACACCTTAAACCCACAGCATTTTCTGGACATTGTACAAACATTACATATCCAGCCACAAATCATGTGATTAAAAATAAAAAGTTCACACCAAAGAAATACCCAAGCAACCAGAAAACTGACATTAATTTGAATACAAAATGGCCATGTCATCCATGTCAACATATCCCACATTTAGAGATTTGTAGTTTGTATTGTTTAGTATACTTACAATTGGAAATGTCCTGGTGTTCACATAGGGATTACAATTGAATCTCTGGATCGAAAATCCTCCTAAAAAGGACTCAAATTGTTGACAAGAACTGGAACAAATCAGACCTTAATTCTTAATTACAGGTAAAGTTGCCCATGGGTTGCGACAGCTTGGGGATAGCCATTTGGGAACCACATATAAAACTACAACATAGATGTTCTTTCCTTGAAAAAAAGAAAGATCAACTTCCAAATAATGTCTACAAGTAAACTGTATCACCCCATCATAAGTCTCAAATCATGTATAGCACCTGCAAACTGGTCAAATGTTTATATACAGGTGACAACACTAAATGCAATACATCAAAGTAATAACAGAGTAACTGTTACTGTCGACTCCATGCATGTGTTCCAACCTAATGTCCGGAAGTCCCCACGGGTCTGAAACCCTTTCTTAGTGCAAACAATCAGCTCCTGTTCTGTTTTTTTCAGAACATCACATTATGGACATTATGGACAATATCAACAAATCAAAATACGAGAAAAATAACGAAAAAAAAAGTAGTTCTCTCACATTCATTATGTCAGCTCAACAATAAATTGTCAGCTCAACAATAAATGCAGATATGCTTCCATTTCGAGAGTTGTTGGCCAAAGAGTGGCCAGTTGGTGTTCTCATTGTGGTGGTGAATGATGCTCCTCATTAGGAATACATGTGGGGCCATACATGGGGCCATGTTGTTCAGAAAGGAGGAGTGTCGGTGGGACACTGTTTGTTTCTGGGAAAAATTGCCAAGTTTCCAAAGAGAATAAAAAAGAAAATCAAGTCAAAAAAGAAACAGACTCAACACAAACTGTTTCAATTATATTCAAATCAGGCCTACCTCTGACAAAGTTGTGGCTTAACAAAAGTGTATTTTTCAACTTAAAATATAGCAGTCATGGAAATGCTTAAATCATGTAGCTATGCATTGCCATTTCCTGTTAAACCACCCTTAAAAATAAACAGTCCAATAATTAAATAATATAACATCCCCAAACAGCAAGCACTTGGATTGCCCACTCCCCTTCTATGAATATTACCTACATTTTTGTATTTAATGTTTTCCATTTGTGGATGTGAGTCTCCCTTTAAATAAGTCACAACCAGTTTCAATTAAATATCGGCCACAAATGGCTGATCAGAATTCAAAAGTGAAACTACTTGACACTGCTAACAAAGTTTGTATATGTAGTGCTGTTGGTCCCTGTGCTGTCCACTTTATCTTCCCCAAGTCAAAACTGTTCGACTTGCTCCATCTTTGGCGCGTTGGGAGCAACAGGTGGAGTTACATGTCTGCTTTTTCAGGACACAATCTTCTAACATTGAACAACATTGAAATGGCTGCTAAATGGCAAGCCCAACTAGGTGTATTATATTACTTGACTTAATGACTATATTTAATTCTAGCCAGCACATGAATCAAACGTGTATTTGATGATCCGCTGTGAGAGTCCATACGTGTTCCATCATCATTAGGTTACATCTCTAAATACATGGAATCCTGTTATGACATCATAGAAACCAAAGGTCACTATTATTCTTAAAACCTTAGCAACTAAGCAGAACATTTGTATTACTCATATACAAATTGTCTACGACTGAGAGAAGACAAATATATCACAATGGAGACTGCCAAAAAAAAAGTCTTTATCATGAGAACTATGGATGAGGTAAGCTCATGAGTGCTGTACAATTACATGCATGTATCATGGAAAGAATCCACAATTCCTTCATCAAAATGAATACCACCTTTGCGTCCACAGAGATGGGTTGATAACATCCAAGTGGTCAGCTCCTTTGTGTGGAGAAGCATTTTGGTAGGGGGCCCCAGCCACCCAGTGGGCATTGAGGATCTCCCTGAAGTCTGTCCCAGGGTCCCAGCCCAAGAGGACGGAAACCGAGGAGGACAACCAGGAGTAACCAACAACCGGTCACTCAAAGCATACATGCCAAAGCTCCCGCGCACGGCCATTCCACGGTCAATAGGTCCACCGGACCTGTGCCCAAGTGGGTGCACAACATCCGCGCCATCATCAAGGAGAGGAAGCAGCAGAGGAGGAGGCCGGCTGGGAACAAGGCCCCTTATAGACCGGGCTCTAAGAGGTGTGCCAGGCCGAGTGACTTGCCGCCAGCCAAACACCCAGCCATGAAAGAGAAATGTACACACATTTCTTAGGCTTTTTGGGCACAGTGATGTCCAAAGCGATCATTCCTTGTTGATGATGGTGCACTGATGCGTAAGTGGGTTTCACAGCTAGATGATGCAGGTGAGGACTGGGGTACTACGTACCAGACAGTTGTCCTTGTTGGTTGTTGACAGCACATGCTTGAGCTAGCACATGAGCATTTATGGTCTGGTCATAAAACAGTTTACCGTATTTTGAAACATTTCTTCAGTCTATATTGGCAATGGTATAGAAGCCACTCCTATAAGGTCTGACTTATCTCAGACCCATACAACTTTATATGGTGTTGTGTTGACCACTCTGTGCATAAACTAGTCAGAACTGGTGTTAGCACTACAAATATGTGGTCCTAATGTTAGCTTTAGTATTGTGTGGTCTAATAAGGCAGAGAACAAATTAATTGTTGACCTGAAGAAGTGGTTTGACAGGAAACCTGAGATCAGGTTTTGGTCTTACTGCCAGTGACGGGTTCTACACTCACTGCTCGTTTTTCTGGCCCTTATGTGGTGGAAAGCAAAGTGTCTAATACAGATTATGTCATCCACACACCTGAACGGAGAAGGTAAACACGCTTATGCCACATAAACATGTTGAAACCCTATCATTCCAGAAACACTGAAACTTTGTTTGTTTAAAATCATTGTCTGATGGTTTAGCAGCGCTTTCTAATGGTCAGTGGTGTGGTAGGTTGTTCAACTTTTGAGTCAGAACTGTCTTATCTGCCATCCCGCTGACACCAAATGTCAGCGGGATGAGAACGTCAGTTTATTGCGTTCCCACCCCGCCCCGCTCTGTTTAGTGATGTACCATCCTGTATTAATGTGTTACAGCATGATATTGATGTTGGTTCTGCTGCACCCATTAAACAGCATGCTTATTGCTGTCCTGTAGAAAAGACAGAGATGATCAAAAAAGAAGATGAGTACTTGTTGGAAAATGGCCTTGCTTAGCACAGCCGTAGTCCCTGGAGCTCACTGTGTTTACTGGCTCCCAAGTCTGGTGGCACTCCTCGTTTCTGTACTGATTTTGTTAAAGTTAATGCAGTCACAGTACCGGACTCTTTTCCCTTGCCTCGAATCGAAGACTCTATCGACAGCATTGGTCCGGCTACGTTCATCACTAAGCTAGATTTGCTGAAAGGATATTGGCATGTTCCATTAACTCCCAGAGCTTCTGCATTTGTGATAACGTCTTCAGCTATCTGCATTTGTGACACCTGATCATCTTTTGCAGTATACAGTGATGGCCTTTTGCCTGAGAAATGTGCCTGCCACTTTTCTGCGCACAGTGCATTTGGTGCTTGGAGATGTGTCTCATTGTAATGTGTATCTTGATGATGTGGTTGTCTCCAGTTTGGCAGTGGTGTTCCAGCGGTTTGCTGAGGCGTTGGTGACTCTCAATCTTGCAAAGTGTGAGTTTTGTAAAGCTGCCATTACTTACCTGGGTGAACAGGTTAGCCATGGACAAGCCCGTCCAGTGGACGCCAAAGTTGCAGCTGTTTTGTCTTGTCCAGTTCCAAATACCTGTTGTGAACTTCGTGGTTTTTGGGCATGAAGAAGGGGTCGGACAATGTAGTGGCTGACACACTGTCCTGTGGGTGAGGTGAACAAATGTAAGGTTCTCGTTGACTACTCCTGATACATGATAACAATGTTGTGATGATTTTCCTGCTGATGTGTTCTCAGTATAGGAAATTGTGTTATATTTTTTGTATGTGTTTGTGTAGCAAACCGGACGTTTGCTGTTATGGTAGGGGGTGTTACGGCCATAGTACTGTGGGTGGGTGTTTATGCGTGTCTCGCTCTCGTCTCACACAGATTGCCATAGGTGAGCTGGCTACCATCTAGATTTTGAGGTCCCACCCATCCAGATAGCAGTGAGGCAGGTTAGAGTGGGAGGGATTCTTTTTCAAATGATGTGCTATTAAGCGGAGTGCGAACCTCTGCACACCTTTCAATGTTTTTATTATATTGTGGAGCTTGAACAGAACACATCGCAGCCACTCATGATTCAATATACTAACTACTTTACACTGTTAGAACCTTGAGGGGTCGTGTACGACCAGCTGTCTCGATTAATGCATTCGAATCAACCTCCGTGGCAGTGTATACTTCAAGGCTGTATACTGTACCCAACAAAGAGTATTTTGATTTAGAGATGGTTTTGTTTAGGGATGTGGTAAGGCTTGGGTACCATGTACGTTTGAACTGATACCAGTACCTGGAATTTGGTACCAGTACCCAAAGATACCCTTTTTCTGAACATTTGACACACCACAAAATAAAACCCCTCCCTCTCCCCTCCCAAACCCAGTGACACACCCCTAATGGTTCCCAAGCTATCTGATTCCCGATCGCATCCCGATTGCATGCATGTGGCGTGCACTCACTTTTAACCAGGTGAGCCAGAGGAATTTGTCAGCAAATTCGTTGAAGTTCCACAAACCTATCTGTAGTTTGTATGTGTCGTCTCTCATGGTTATTGTTATAAATAGCCTTGTCTTACAATGTACTAGATTATGTCTTGAAAAAAAGAACGTTTCCACATAAATTGGTAAGTCAATTAAAAGAAAAACGTACAAGTTTTCAGAAAATGTATAAATAACATGACTTGACATTTATTTTGCCAGTTGGGAACTTTATTCTGATTGCCTATGGAAGTGTGATGGGCAGAAGCATCACCTTGCCAAGGTTGTGTGTACACCTGAGCAAGCCAGTAATGTCTCAGTTTAGGTTTTGTCTTGTTACTGCTTAATAGTTTTGAGTTAGTAATTTTCAGTTAAGTAAATTCACCTATGTTTATTTACTATTTTGTTTCCCCGACTCCACTTTTGAAATAATTAACACATAAACACGATACTTTTTAAAGGTTTTCTTTATGACCCCCTATGAATCCTGCTCAGTGGTCTGAACTATTGCATATACGATTGGCCCATTATACCACCATGCCTATTTTCAGAGCATGAATGGTGCTGCAATTGTGGATGTGTAGCTCTGTAAAATAGGTAAATATGTATAGTGATGGTGTAAAAGTGATGACGACGATGAACCTAGGCCTTACCAACATTGATGCAATACAATGATATGTTTCATTATTACATACATTATTTCAGTATTTGTCCTAATTTAAATGATATGTTAGAATAGCCGGTACATCTAATAGTTTTCCATGCCATTCATGCGTAAAATACCATTCTTCTCAAAGGCACTATTAAATGCTAGTTGCTAATACTTTGTATATTCTTTAGCCAACACAAAAAAATGTTAGAGCAGAATGTTCAGGATTGTCTAATGGAAGTAAAAAGGCAACTAGATGATCCCTTTCATCAAATGTTTCCAATGGAATTAAAATGAATAGATCAGCTGTATTTTCTGGGCCATACTCATTATTTATTCAGCGTTAATTAGGGATATCACAAAAGAAAGGCGGTTAAATAATTTAAAGCTAGGCAAGGCTCTAATTACTTGACCATAAGCTTATTGACAACGTTCAGAAGGCATGTTATCAAGAGGGTTACAATTTTGTATATATTAACAGTTGTATTTCCTTGATAATTCCACTGTTAAAATGAGATACGTTATAAAAGGATTTTACAAAATATGTTTCCATCAGCAGACACAGTTCGGTTACGGACACCGCAATGAACTCTGATACCTGTGTATGTCACCTGAGTACACAGGCGTCTGCCTACCTGTTTCAACCAGTGTTCAGCAATTGCTTCTGTTCTAACAAGAGATGCGCTCTCGTCTCTGAGAACTTAAAAATAGTCACAACTGCCGATACGTTGGACTACAGCAACCGGTCTGTTCAAAGGAATGGAGAACTTTTGGATGTACCAGATGGACAAGCAGAATGACCAGCAACATACAAAAGAGTCACCTCATTTGGAACAGCACTGGCAAGATGAGGTTTGGACAATAACCGTTTAATCAGTCAGTCTATATCATTATTTGAAAAATATAATCATGACAACATCAAGAGAAATTATAGCTTTCCTCTGGTGTATTTGGCAATTTTGAATGTTTTTTATGTGTTCAAATTGTAATGTTGAGAGGAGAGGACATTATCATAGAAACAGATTTACAACATGCAGGGGTGAATGATTCAAAGCGATAAATGGAAGATTGTGACCTGCGACTGGCAAAAAAAAAAAGTAGACTTAAAGGTGATGTAAGTAAGATTGAAGAGCTGTAACGAGAGTGTAATTTGTTGAAATGCCATAGCAATCTGCCAGGTAGTCATGAGTGAAATGCTCTGGGAATCTCTGTCCTGGTTGAATGTTTGCAGGCCTCTATCAGTCAATTTAAATGTTCAGACCGCTCCCTGCAAATTTCTGTCCAATCAGGGCATCTCTTCCCTAATTGCTTTGAGGAATCCGTCTTGCCTGTCAATCACAGGTGCATAAAATGCAATACTCCTCTATAACAGCAAACGTAGGGACCGAGGGGCGTTCACAGCACCTTTAAGTGAAATGAATGTATACATTTGTTTAAAGTCTTCTGTTGCAAGGGTATGGTCTGTTGATGCTAATTACCATAACAATGATAAGGTCCCCTGCAGTGGAGAACACAACGTCTCGGTCACCTGGAACTCATTTTCCAGGGACACGTGTATCGTGTGGAATGTTTGGCAACATGAGCTCACTTGCTCACATTTCTCTTACACCATGCAAGTTGAACTGCATCATCATGAATGTGATCTACTAGCATGTGGGAGTCAATCTTGGGATCCTCCACATTCATATAAGATGAATTCGTCTTCTCAACTTTTTACAAACATCTTTTAATATTTTGATAATAGATAAATTATTAGATGGATAAATTGTAAATTGTATTGTAAACAGTATGTACGTCAATCAGTGAAACAGCAAGTGCAGGTGCTGACTTATAATAATACATCTTGTGATGTTTTGTAGGTACGGAAACTAACTTGTAACTAATAATGCCATAAATGCCATAAATTAAATGTCTCTGTGCACGGTATGTTGTCCTCTACTAATAGACTATCAAAATATATGTATATATTGTCCTCTACTAGTAGATTATTAAAAGAGATGTATCTTTGTCCTCTACTTATAGTCTATAAAAAGATGTATATATTGTCCTCTACTAGTAGACTATTAAAAGACATGTATCTATTGTTCTCTACTAGTAGACTATAAAAAGAGATGTATACATTTTCCTCTATTAGTAGACTATAAAGAGATATCTCAATTGTCCTCTACTAGTAGACTATTAAAAGAGATGTATCTATTGTCCTCTACAGATATAGATGATAAAAAGAGACGTATCAATTGTCCTCTACAGATATAGACTATAAAAAGAGAAGTATCTATTGTCCTCTAATTATAGACTATAAAAAGAGACGTATCTATTTATTCAGTCTTTTCTCTCACTCTACAGCCTCCAGGTTCTATCTCATCCTCTCCCTCAGAGGCCGAGTGCTCTAGTAAGCAACTCCTGCAGGACCCCGACTTTGAGTCTCCTCCTAATGAGGTGTGTGTGTGTGTGTGTGTACCCATGATGCCTGTGCACGGCCTTCATTCGATTTTGGAATTGACATAGACTTTAGAGAGGATCATGTGCACTTACCAGTAATGCCCTTTCTGCTCTTCTATATAGACTAGAAGAAGCCTTGCATCATTTCCAAAATTTGTAGAAGGTGAGTGGCTTACATTATGTCATGTTATATAGGCCTGTGTAAGGAACGAACCACAGAGGGCTGCACCCCAAAATAGTTGACGTGTATATATATGTGTGTCTTGTCTTTTTTGCAACTACCTAAACCACATTTTATTTCAGTCTCTTAATTTCTCCTTCCTCTGTACCATAATACCATGTAGTTCCAGGTCCATGTGATCCAGACGACTTGATCAGCGGCGTCGTCTTTGCTGCAAACTACCTGGGATGCACACAGCTGCTTTCAGAGAAGACACCTTCCCAAAATGTGCGGATGACGCAGGCCCAGGAAGCCGTCAAGAGTGTTAAGGTGAAAAACGTACATTCATATATATATATATATATATATATATATATATATATATATATATATATATATATATATATATATATATATATATATATATATATATATATATATATATGATGATGATAATTGTAGTATAAGTGACTTTCACATTTAGTATGGTGCCAGTTTGAGTTTTTTTTTTAAACTAAAACTTGTGAGGGTTGTAGGGGTGTCGATTGGTGTATTCCGTCATCCGTCACTGCGTATACGTATGAACGTTCTAGTCATCTTAAATGAAAAACATATCATTCCTCTGCATTCACTCAATTACACATTCATGCAATTCGTGTATGTTTGCGTGTGTGTGTGTGTGTGTGTGTGTGTGTGACAGGCCCCTGAGAGTAATTCTCAGCCAATGTCCGAGGTAGATCTCTTCATCTCTACGCAGAGGATCAAAGTGCTCAGTGCGGACACACAGGTACACTTTTTTAATTTGTATTATTAAGTATTCACAGAGCATCTGTAGATACCTTTTGTTATTGTCGGGCGGTGTGTGCGGCGGTGTGCGTGCGATTAATACCTTATGGGACTGCTTGCAATCCCAGTGATCAAATTAAACGAACTGCTGGGTTCTTTATTTATTTTAGTTGTGAGAATTCACGCAAATGTTGAGAATGGTGTCATCAGGCCCTAAAATGTTGGAAAGTTGAAATAGCCAGAGTGTACATTTATTTAAAGAATAAACAACGATGGGGTATTCCGTTATTGGAAAATAATGTATGACGGGGGTGGGGATGTGGCCGTGGCGAAGCCCAGTTGCTTACCACTGGTTTACCGCTTCCACCACTGTTACCAACAATGATTACATATTACTTACTTTCATCCATAAGATTATTGTTTTTTAATCGACTTTATCAGCTGAAATTAAAATATTCTTCCGCTGAGCTTTGAGCATATTGTTTTTGCCTTGCCAAGGAAACATCTGGTCGATAGTTGTATTTGTCCAATCGAACAATCAGGATCAAGGAATCTACAATGCGGTGGTATAATTACTATTAATAAAAAGATTGACAAATGTGAAAATAATATTTGTCAAAATATAATTCAGTATTTGGATTGTTTATTTAAAACATGCCGGGCAATTGTAAGTAAAAAACAAAAAATATATACATATAAATATTTCAAATAACAATACAATTGTTGCTGATATATATTTTTTTATATAATAATACAATATTGATACATAACTCATTGATTTCTTTTTAATACGATGCTGTCCCACCATCACAGTATAAAGGCATAATAAACTACAAAACAAGCCTTTTAATCTTTTACTACTGTGCACTAGCCAATATGTGGTTCATTGTTTGCCTGCCAGGAGGTCATGATTGACCACCCCCTACAATCCATTACCTACATTACCGACATCAGTGACATTGTCGTTTTAATGGCGCGCCGTCGTGTGTCTAGACCAGACTCCCAGGAAAATGTGGAGACCTCACAGAGTGAGCAAAGCAACAATCTCCAATACAAGATGATCTGCCATGTGTTTGACTCTGAGGATGTGAGTTTAACTTCCTATTTAATTATTTCCCAACTTTTTAAATATCACCATTAAAGGGGAGCCATCACGCTTTACTATTTTCTAATATAAGTATTATATTCTTACATAATATAAATATAGTATGTAAGAGTACTGCTTCAAAACTCTGCAGAAAAGAAATCGTAGAATAGTTGGATGGAGAAAGCAAATCCAGGACTAATTTTGTAAATGGCCGAACTCGTCCTTCTTTATTGATATTGCATGCATGATTTTTTCACAACATGCTTGAATCAGTTATGAAGCAGTTAAGTCAAGTCAAGTACATTTTATTTGTAGTTAGTCTCAAAGGCCATATCTTTATGACACCCCCTAACCCTAGCCCCCCAAAGGGCAAGAAAAAACTCCCTTGAATATCGAGGAAGAAACCTTGAGAAGACTAGCTTAGGTTGCAATGGCTGCCATACTTGACTTACAAAGTAGTATTACAAGCAAAACATTTAAGTACAATCCCTTTTTTTTGGAAAATGAGTATTTTCCATGGTGATGAGGTGCTGGCTGGGGAGCAAGCTGCTGGCCGTCTGGTGGGGGTGCCAGGCGTCCGGTCAGAAGTCACAGCAACACACTAAAACAGAGACAGAATGATGGTCATATGGTGCAGGGTGGACAAGAAACATTTAGGGAACCTCTAATGTAGTACCTATATTGGCACCAAGAATTTGCTAGTGCTGGGTAGTTAGCTGTAAAGAGAGCTGATGTACACTCCTAGGAGCCACATGAGAGATTAAAGAGGTAGGTTTTTCAGCAGAGTCAGCGTCACATTACAGTTCTCTATTGTATTGGAAAATAGAGTGTGATGGCACTCCTTTAAGGTGATTCATGTTATTGTAGTCTCTAAAGATGGGTGAGATAGCCACATTTGGAGTAACCGGATCCAGAAATCCAGCACCGGATCAAAGGTATTTCGACCAATCACTACACAGTGTTATGCATTACAATCTCCTGCCGCGGTTATGTTTCCGAGGGGATATATTTTCATTAGTACTGGGTAGGGATTGGTTGAAATACTTTTGATCTGTCTTGAGAGACTAATGTCCTTATGCAGATATTAGATTATGATGATGATGCTAATTACCACTTTATTATCAGGCCCAGTTCATAGCCCAGGCCATTGGACAGGCCTTTAGTGTGGCCTACCAGGAATTCTTGAGGGCTAATGGCATCAACCCAGAGGATCTGAGTCAAAAGGAGTACAGTAAGCTGCTTAAAACCAAGGACATATACAATGATGACCTCATCCACTTCTCCAAGTCTGAGAACTGCAAAGATGTAAGTATCATAACTTCCTGCCAGGTGTGGCTTTGTATAGTCTGTATGTATGTGCTAATATATATAAATATACATTATTTTATTTATTTTAATTTAATTTTGATATAGTATATATATTCCCTGATTGGTTGGGGTAATCAATCTTGAATCATATTGAATATTATTATGATGATGCTAATTGCCACTTTATTATCAGGCCCAGTTAAAAAACACTAAAAACCTTTTGGGTTGCCATAAGAATGAGGTTAAGAATTTTAGTACCATTATTGTGTAAGAGTGTTATACTGAGCGTTGTTGTTTATGAGATGCGCCACACACCGTGGTGTTATACTATAAGTTTCCTTGAATCTTAACCCTCTCTCAGACATGGACATCCTAATCAACCGCTGGTCAGACAGAGCTTCACACATCCACACACACCATGGCGTTACATATAAGTGTTCAATAAGCTTAATCCTCTTTCAGACGTGCCTCATATAGCCAGTGAAGAAGAGCATGCTCTGTCCTTCATCTAAATATCCTTTGTATTTAGAGGATTCAATTATTATAGAGTTTCACATTTTAATCCAAGTGAAAAATAGTGTAGCGAATGCCATTTTGCGGATTAGGGGGATTATGATAATTGGGGGGGGGGGGGGGGGGGGGGGGCATTCTTCAATACATGTTTTGGAGATGTTCGTTTTTTAGGTTGATTCCCTGTTCGATAACTAAAAGTAGTTATCACTCTTTCTGAGGAAGTTGGTATCCAAAACAAAACTGTTAACCAACTGCTCACTGTCATGTTATCAAAGCAACCAATATTCACGTCCCATATTCACAGGCCAGTACAGGCCACCGTAGTCATAGGAAAGGGAGGGGTGAGGGGCGGGTATTCAGTTGGTGGCAATATGCAACCTCACCACTAGTTTCTATTAAATCCTACACACTGGACATTAAATGTAAATGCATTAATTATTTCACTTGTACAGCACACATGTAGGCAACCCTATTGTGACCACTTGCTCTGTGTGCTGTTATCCCCAGGTATGTATAGAGAAATCTAAGGGGGAGATACTGGGCGTGGTCATTGTAGAGAGTGGGTGGGGCTCCATCCTGCCCACCGTCATCATCGCTAACATGATGCATGCTGGGCCAGCAGAGAAGTCTGGTGCCGTCAACATTGGAGACGCGATTATGTCTGTCAATTCCACCAGTCTAGTGGGACTGCCCCTATCCACCTGCCAGAGCATCATTAAGGTAGATAGAAGGCATCATTAAGGTATAGAGTACAGCATCATTAAAGGATAGAGTACAGCATCATTAAGATATAGAGCAGAGCATCATTAAGGTAAAGATTACAGCATCATTAAGGTAGAGTACAGCATCATTAAGATCTGCTTTAACCATCGCTATCACCAAGTATGACTTCTGGATCCGAGATTAGATAAACAGTAACACATAAACGTCTACATTGGTTCAATGGCTACATGTACATTTTAGGTGGAGGGGGGAGGTGGAGCCAGAAGGTTTAATTGTTGTTTCCCAGTAACCCATAACAGCCCATAGAGGGCATTTAAATCTATATTTACATTGTATCCTATGTTTGGACCAGGATCAATCAATAATACTACTATGTTACCCACTACAGCGCTTTTCATCTAAAATAAGTTGTTTCAGGTTTGGGTTTCCTTGGCTGTAAATGGAAATCAAACAGTTGATGTTTTTTTTTTTATAAAAACAAAACATATCTTGACATTTGACCTATTTGACTAATTAGTTGTTTGCACTGCAGGGTTTGAAGAACGAGACCCATGTCAAGATGAGTATCGTGAGCTGTCCCCCTGTGACCACCGTCCTCATCAGACGACCAGACCTCCGCTACCAACTAGGATTCAGTGTCCAGAATGGCATTGTATGTAATATTGAAGCCAATTCATTTTGCCTCCAATTCCACCTCATTTGATGTTGGTATAAGACTACTCCTAAGGTTGATTATACATGTTTGAAGGTTTGTATAGCATTACATAGAGACTGGTATTATTAATAATATTATTTCACGTTTAATCAGACACCATGTAATTCAGTTCAAACAAGACAGGGGAATAAATCAGAGGTATTAGTTAGCTGGTTTTAATTTCTGAACACTGTAACCTCTTGCTGTAGATCTGCAGCCTCATGCGTGGAGGCATCGCTGAGCGTGGTGGCGTGAGGGTGGGGCACCGCATTATTGATATAAACGGCCAGAGCGTGGTCACCACATCCCAGAAGAAGATGATACACATTCTGTCCAATGCCATGGGAGAGGTAAAGAATTTCACATGTATTAGTGTTGTGTCCATCTTTAATGCAAAAGGGGTCACCTGGCAGCAGTCGGCAGAGATTAACACACACTTCTTATGCAAAAATGTATTTCTTTTATACATACACCCTACAACAATGTTTTAAGTTTAATAGTGTATTTAAAATAAGTGTGTATTTAAAGTGTATTTACAATAAATAATAGGCGTATAAATAAAAACGAAAAAACAAAGACATATTTTATTTATATATATATATATATAAAATAATATTTATATGCCTATTATTTATTGCAAATACACTTTAAATACACACTTATCTTAAATACTCTATTACACTTTAAAACAGTGGTTGTAGGGTTCCTAACTTGTACTAGAACGCGAGAGAAACTATTTATTCATTTAAAGCAGTCTGTATAATATATGTATATATGTACAATATAATCAATATAATAAAGACAAAAATAATGCATCTACATCACATGGTCATGTTATCCATCACAACTAATGGGGACGGTCACAATGTAAATGGCTGAATATCAACTGCTCAGTACTTCAATAATCCTTTTATCATTTTATATCTTTATCCTTAGATCCACATGAAGACTATGCCTGCAGCTGTGTATCGCCTGCTGACTGCCCAGGAGCAACCTGTTTATATCTGACTGTTTGACCCTACTTTCGATTTTTGGCCGTTTTTTTGTTAGATTTTTGCGTTTCCCTCAACCTACCAACACACCTCCTAAACACAAACACAACATGAAAGTTGAGAAGGTCACAGAACACAGCCTTAAATTATTCCATGGATGGACCTGTCCTAGTTATTTCAGTTTCCCGGTCATAAGGCCTCGGCTGAAGCCTTGTTTGGTATCTACACATAACACTATTGCAAATTGCAGTTTTAAATATATTTATTGTTAGTCCAATCAGAAAGTGTGGTGTGGAGTGATTGTGTTATTTGGTGTGTACATTGTAACATGCGCGTGTTCACTCTTGTTGCAATGTGGTACAATGCAAGGCCTAAGCCTTGAGTGTAGAAATGTGCCTATTGTACTGAAACACTATTCTTTTCTAAAGTTTACCACACCTTATTGCACCTTTAAATCAAAGATAGGAAGACACATTGGTGGCCATTTTCAGTTTGAAGCAGAGGTGGAGGATTTAAGAATTGAAGGAAGGCCACAACTGAAGCAAACATTTAGTTGTATCTATATATAGTTATCCATATATGAATTCACCCTTATGTGACTTTTCTCTGCACGTTTTTGCTTTTGCTCAAATGTATGTAAGTTAGTTAATGTCTATAGAATAAAAGCAACCCATCCATGACTCGATTGACCCATGGAATCATGCTCTCCAATAATTTGGTCTGTGGCAACTAATGGCTGGAAAATACAATGACGTGAAGGACGTGACGTCAAAACTAATATTTAGTAAAGTGGAAAACAAATGTTTTAGGTATAGCGCACATATCCTAATGTTCAGTGGATAGTAGGCATTTTCCATGTTTGTAGGCTCACTGAGCAACCCTGATGTGGATGTCCTTGGACATTCAACCGGGACAACATGCACATTAATGGGGTCATATTTGTTTATTTTCTGGTTAAGTACTTAGGGGTATTTAGGTGTTCTACCAGAATAGGTTAACATGCTTTAATGTAAAAAAAATACACCTTATTATTCTCACACTGTACATTGCTGCAGCACCTCTATCAGCCTTTTTCAGAAACGCTCGGTTTTTAGCGCCTGTCTCTTTAAGGCCCCTGTCGCACTCTGCTTTGAATGAGGGTAAGTTTGTGAAAGGGAAAAAAACACACATTTGAAACACTAACAAAAGTGATGGCAAGCCAGGCAGAACAAAATTTGTGTTCATTTATTGTTAAACTATAACCTCAGACAAAAAAACTAAACTGCAAAATTCACCCACAAGAAAAGTTAGCAGGCGTACAACAGAAGAAGAGTAATTCTACAAAATTGTAGGTAAAGAAAAAAAAAACATTAGAACACTATGACGTTAGGTAGCTTTCACACTGGGTGTACAGATCAGCTACAACCAACAACTACGCACTTGAACACCCATTAAAAAAAAGCAGTCCAACGTAAAAAGAAGGGAACAGTAAAAATGAAATTTAACCACTGATTCTTCACTTTGTCTTCCTTTGGAAGTCCACACAAAGGGATTTGCCTTGGCGCTGTCTAAAACAGTGTCTTCTTCACATGACACTAATTAGAACCGAACTCCACCGACCTCCACTATAACTAGCTTCGTTTGAGGGGTGCCAAACTAGTCGCGAGGCGGGCCATATGAAAATGTGTTTATGGGTGACGTCACCAAGTCACGGAAGGAAAGGCAGACTGTGAAGGCTGCCTCCTTTTACAAGGACCAAAAAACAATATAATATACTAATGAAAAGGGAAAAACCAAAAAAGCATAATTTGACCCATTTAATCAAGGCCACCGATTTGTTCAAACCCACCACTTTCTTGTACTGGTTTTGCAAGCCCTGCCTAGATCCTTTCCACAGAAGCAGCATTATAGGATAAACATAAGTGTCACTCTAGCACTAATTATGGTCTACTATTTTTATGTACCAGGTTACGGATAGTAGACTGAACTAGTGAAGATAAGTCTATTACCCTTGCCCTTGTACATAAAAGTAGCAGACCTAGTGTTATGAGCAACACCTGTGTTTGTCCTAGGGGTCTATTGCCAAAATTGGTTATGTTCAAGTAAGCATGTAGTATGAAGGCTAACAGTATGCATGCAGTGTTAAACAGCAGTGGGACATGCAAAGTCAGTAGTCCAGTCAAAACTGCAATGATGGATATTTTTTAATACAGTTCATTAATGCCATTACCAGAAATTGTATTCAGCTTGCAATGATATATAGGGACTCTTTAATCTTTAAAATACTTGTCAGTTACAAAATGCAGAAGAACAATAACAATAGAATAAATGTTGAAATTCAAACACATTGTTTGTTGTGTCAAGGAGTCTGGATGGCCTGCACAAGGAGGGTGCTGCATGACAAGACCTGAAAGTCTCCCTGGCCAGCAAGGTCAGATCAGAGAGGAAGGGGGTTGTGGAAGGAGTAAGGGGGCTCTGCTGAGGTATAGATCTTTGGCTTCGGAGCTCTCGAGCCAAGGAGGTTATACTTGAAATGTGTTTAAACAGAGAAAATATGTATTTTACACTCTTGGTTTAAGACTAGAAAGGCAGCCACTTCCAGTTAATTAACAACTCCTTCAAAAGTTAAATACATGCCTGCTAAAGAGCAACTACAGGCAAAAAGAGTCAACCTTAATTTGACTCTTCTTTTTTTAATTTAGATAAACTAATTAGATACATATCTCTACAGGGCGGTGCAGATACATTTTGTGTGGCAGGGGCTCAAGCTAAAAAGGAGCATTCCCCTGACCACAACACACACACACACACACACACACACACACACACACACACACACACACACACACACACACACACACACAAACACACATACACACTATTCTGAGTGGCAGATGACTAAACAATTTCATTTCATCGTATTTGATGATGATTTTAATGGGAAATAGCCATTTCAAGATTGCTTCAATATGTTTTATTAATCATTATAAATTGTTACAGGCATTTAACCTTACTATAGGATAAGGAAAGGTAATTTAAATATATTGAGACTATATTGGGAATAGGTGAGATTAGATAGGTTATATAGTGCACTGGATTATAATTTTTTGTAATAAAAAATATTTTCTTCAACATCAAAATGCTGGGGTATATTGTGCGATCAATGTTCATGTTGAAATTCTCCCCGGAGGTCTACATTGGACGTATTGTATATGGACAAAGAGTACATGAATAATGAGAAAGGGGGGAAAATATCATGCAGCGAGCTCATGTTTCCGATGAAATTGCAATTAAAATATCATATTTCACCATTTACAATATCACAAATATCATTGAAACACGTAGCGCTGGAATATGAAAAGAAAAGTGTTTAAAAAAAGTACAACAAGGTTGATAAGTCTGATAGTAATATTAAGTGGTAATGCCTATTTTTGTATGGTAACCTGTACATTCAAATAATTAAAATGTTTTATATAATATTTATATAATAATATACTAATAAGGATGGTTCTCTAAAATTAAATGGTTACATGTATTTCTGGGGCTCGGCTGATGTTGTTAACACTAAAGTTCTGTGAAATGAAAATTATGGGGAGAATTTACGGCATTATAATTTTGCTTGACAGATTTAGTCAGCCAAAAGTGGTGTTGGTCTTCCATGTCCATGTGGGGAAAGGGATGGACCTCCGGGTGAGACAACTTCAGGGGTGAAGATGACAGTGGCTCAGGATCAGAGGGGGACCTGGTGGAATACATAGAAAACTGAAACCCCCCACTCTCCCACACTTTTAACAACACAGCTGCAAACGTGAACAATGAAGGTCACTAGTGTAACCACGGGTATTTGAACAACTGAATCACTCTACAAGGTATCCTCCGAGGCAAGGATTTCCAATCTGTCCCATTTAGGGGTAGTTCTGCAGCTGCCATTATCTAGACAACATTAAGAATAGCTTTATTATATGTCCAATTTCCTTTCCAAACCACACCTTTCCAAACAAGACAGCTCCAACTCATCCAGAATGCTGCTGCTAGAGTTTTTACTAAGACCAAGAAATCAGATCACAGTAAGATCACTGCACTGGCCTCCTCTTTGCCAGGGAATTAAGGTCAAAATATCCCTAATAGTTTCTGAAGCACTAAACCGTTTAGGACCAAAGTACATCTCTGATCTGCTTGTGTGTTATGAGCCAATTAGAGCTCTCGGGTCATCAAGGACTGGCCTGCTAACTGTTCCCATGGTTCCAACAAAGCATGGTGAAGCAGCTTCTATGCACCACAGATCTGGTAAAAACTTCCAAACTCCAACTTTTAATTCAATGTGTCAATCTGTGCTACATTTATTCTCTTACCATCTTATAAATGTTTCTTTTATTTCTGTATTGTATTTTACATAGTATCTCCTTTTTTATATATCTTTTAATTGTCCTTTTTGGGGGATTTCTTCCTTTGTAAAGCACTTTGAGTTGCATTGTGTTAAATAAATCCACTTGCCTATTTAACTATATGGACATACATATATATATGCTGACTGGTCAAACAGGGGCGCCAGCGACCTCTGGCTGCCATCACCCTATTTTCCGCCCCCCAACCCTAGTGAGGTAGTGAGGCCCTCAGTGCACACCAACTCCATGTGATGGATTCTGTTCAACCCTCACACCCTTTGTCAGGAAGGAGTGGGAATGCCTTTCTCAGGGCCGTCATGCACTACTCCTGCATGAAAGGCAGCGGTGCCGGTTGGACCTCGAACCATCCCGCACACGGGACTAATCTGAAGTCCTTCCCTCAGAGGGTCTCCTGCCGTGCGGACGGATACCACGTAGACTTGAGTGACATAACAACAAAGCAAAGAAAAAGTTTACAACTCATGAAAGCATTTTGGTTTGTGTTTCTGTTACAAAACCACCAATCACTCACTGGTAAATGTTTGCAAGAGCTGTCCTACAGCAGTTGGCCTACCATATAGGCTGTTGGGGGTTCAACTCCAGTTTAGGTGTCTTCAGAGGCACAGAGTAAATGTCTTGGGGATTCTGAGCCATCTCCTGCTGCAAATAAGTAAAAAATCATTAGGAAATAAAAAGGCACATAATAAGCACAAATACATATGTTCCCTGGCATACCTGATGAAACCTCCTTTAAGATGTAGCATTTGTTTGCTAGAGAAACATGCCGAATGCTTGAAATTGTTAATCAATACAATAATAACAACTAATTTATCATGTAGATAGTAAACAGCCTACTAACAGCCTAAGAACAGTTTACTGTACTAGCATCTACGCGATAGTTGTAGTGATATTACCATTATGATGTTCAAGTGGTGATTGATGACCAATTTCATACTGCCAAATTAGAAGGTGTAGCCATTTTAATAATTGTCAAAATGTTGTATCAATCCTTTTAGCAGTTTTCCCTTGCCACTAAATGCCTAACACCCTGCATATTATCTTAACTGTATATCTACTACTCCCTTCTTCACAAACTGACTCTGGCATTTCGAGCCTCCTGTAGTTCTTGTATCCTCTGAGTACGGGCAAGAAGATCCATCCTCTCAAACGCCTGTATTTTCCCCAGGAAGGACTGCGTCAACGGCTCCTCCATAAGGCTCCGCATCTTGTCTCCCTTCTCCTCCTCTTGCTGCTGAAAGTCTGTGTCAGTGGCTGTGTTCTCAATAGTGATGGAGGGGTGTCTGGGGACATCCTGTTGAACGGAAGAGCTGCAAGCCACGGCTGAGGACATTACACCCCCAGCTGACTTTCCTACTGAGTTGAACTGAGAAGACTTCAGATAGGTAGAGGTGGCCGGTGGGGTGGAGGAATGGAAGTCAGGGGTGCTACTGCCGTTGCTGGATATATACTTGTAGTTGTACGTGGAACTGTCAGAAAGATGGATATTTTGAAGTACGCAATGATGTGGGTGGCTAGGAAGTAATGCAAGCTCAACCTCTTCTCCTAGAGCCAACTTCACCTGAAAATGGATATAAAGGCTAGTTAGTCTTCTCTAAATACTCAGTATTTATTATTTGATCTATTTAATAGGAATAATGGCCACTTCAAAATATTAGCTTTCTTTATCAATGTCCGAAATATTAACCTAACCTCCTTGAACGAATGTTGTTATTTTTAACTTTAATTTATATTTTTTAACAAATAATCGAAAGCACTCCTGATCCCTGGCGTGATCACTTAAAACATGGTGGGACACCGTGTGTGTCCATTTTATTCCTATGGAGAAAGTGCCGTGGCAAATTCAGGAAGGGGAATGGCCAATTTATACACTTGAGTTTACAATGTGAGTCCAAAATTGCATGTGTAAGCAAATGTGTATATATTTTTGTGATTTGTGTCTCTCTTTACCTGTGTGGTATCTGGTTGTGCGACAAGTGTATGGCTGGGAATGTCTTGAGTGGCCAGCTTACTGGGAGAACTGTCGAAGTCTGGACTGCATCCGTAGAAGACCTGCACAAAGATATTCACTTACATTGACTCATATGTCAACCTGTTGTTTTTCTGTGACAGAATTGAGAGTTTGGTTTATTTTACAGAATTGTTGCAGGTCTTCTGAATATATGCCAAAATCTAGGTACAAATTATGCACACAACAACTTATACATACACCTTAACTTTTAATTATGGCTTGGGATTGCCTATAGCTGGTAGCTTTGTGCCTGTATGAATAGGGATTGCTTCACTGCATGCATTAGATGGAGCCACAAATACCACAACGGGAAAAGTTCTCAGGACAGCTCTGAGAAAGTGCATAATACAAGTCAGGAATGTCTCTTGGGGCCTTCTCAAGGTAACCTGGGTCCCAGAATCATCAGTGCACATTTATTGGGGTAAGTACAACGTCATGGGAACAGTGGTCTCCTCTTGCCAAGATCTGGATGAAAACCTAAACGGTCACCCTCTGCTGTAACATCGTTGCCAGGAATTCCCATCTCACGACGCTTCCAATGGAAATGGTGCATTGCAGATGGTGGACAGAATAATAAAGTTTTAAGTGTTTTAAAACACACTCGCTGTTCTTCAATCCTGTCCACGTTTTCAGAATCGGCATCGGATTTCTTGGTTCATTGTTCATCCGGAGTGTTTAACTCCTGGAAATCGATTGGTTTGGGAGCTTATTGACAAGGTATTTATTATCTAACACCCGCGATCCAACCACATTATTCTTTGTTTTACCCAGAACGGAAGCCGTAAATAAAATTAAGACAAAATACCACCCAGAAATCACTTTTTGTACCAGGACTCTGGTGTAGACTGGTCATCATTTTAAAAGCCTTTCAGCGTATTCTAATTTACAAAAGCATTTCTATGTAATTTCATCAATGGATTGCACGTGCCAATAAAAGAAAAGCTACGGCACCCTGCTCCGTATGCAATTTGTCTGGAGTATGTTTCATGTGCTGACTGACCTCCTTGGCTAGCACTTGGCTCTTGGCTGAGATGTAAGTCAGGGGTGGCTGGTGGCAATGGCTCAACAGATCTGCATCAGGCTGGCTGGGGACACAAGACCCCTGGTTGGCGGTGACGTCTGAGACTTGCTGGCCATCAACGCTCAGGTAGTCTGCGGACATGCTGGACAGGTAGGACACAAGCTCCGCATCGGGGCAGTCCAATTCAGTCTCTAGCCGCTCCAACTAAAAAAAGACACATGATGGACCTTGGGTTGACATAATGGACGCACAGACAGATATACAGAGTAGATTCAGCAGAAGGACAGAGAAGGAGAACAGAAAAGAAGGACAAACTAAAAAATTAAACATAATCAATATCAGGATGTGGTCAGTGGAGTCAAAAGGATGCCAACAAAAGTGGTAGGAAAGTTAAAGTGATTACATAAGATAGAACGGAACAAAAATGGGTTTGAGGGGTGCAAACCTGAAAACGTGTAGTCATTTTTGTAGTCCGTTTTTTGCAACGTGTTCATAAATATATAATATAAAATATAATATATTTATCAACCTGTTGATATGCTCATATTTTGATATGTATTTTGGGTTGGGAGCAGGATATATTAAATAGTCATAAAGAAATCTGCAATGTTAGTGGCTGGCCCCGGTCGTGAGATTCCCCCGTGTTCGACAATGTGTTTTATAATAATGACCACCAGCCAGTGAAGTCCCGAAAAACTGAAAGTCAAATAGCATAGCAGCATGGCGCTGCTGTGGTGAGTTATAAAAAAAAATCACACCTCTCAATAGCAGCTTTTGTTGTTTTAAAGTCAGGTTTGTTTTTACCATGGTAAAGTTAGAAAGATATTTGATATTCAAAAGATAATCAGGCTCTGAATTACAGCGACAAACTAAAGACAGGATCACCGGTATGAGTCGAGAAGATCTAGCGGTGTGTACCTGCTTTCAAGCAAACGTTTTAATATTCACTATATTTGAGATATTCTCTGGATTCTTGAGGATACAAAAGAAAAAGAAAAACGTAATAAATTAACTGATTCATGAACCAGTCAACCGACTGTGATTAATGGATCCATATATATTATAATATTAATTAATATGATATGTAATTAAAAACCTGTTTACCTTCCCTTCGGAAACCCAGACGCCCTGCATCTGCTGCTGCTTAATGGAGTCTTTCAGGGAGCTGTACCAGGCATCATTGGCTGAGTTCAGATGGATTGTTCCTGGATGGAGAGTCAAGACCGTCGTAGACGTTATGCTTTCCCATTCAAATTCAACACAAGAAACAGGAAAGAATACCTAAAATACATGCACGTGTTTGAGTGTGTCTGAATGTGTGTACTGCCTCTCTTCCTAAAATATATGTCCTCAAGTCTCCAAGTCCTCAAGTCACTTGGACAGTTATATCCTTTGTTTTGCATCTGACTGCATAACCAGTTGAACTCCATAAGCAATTCAGTCCGTCAGTGGTCGGTGTGCACTAACCAAAGTCCATGTACGAGGTTGAACTGAAGCTTCATGGTGCAAGCTGTGCTTCATTAGTTCACCTCCATGTAAATGATGAAGCATCATGCACCGTGAGCAGCCATGCCTACTTGATGCTCATATATCAGAATGGCTCTCATTTATCTCCAGAACTTCAAGATGTTCTTGATATGATGACCAGCCTACTGTGTGGAAGAAGTGAAGAGATGCACAGCAAAATCCTCTCCTTCCACTAAGGTTCTCCTCCCAGTACCTAGAAAAGCCTGAGTGTTATTAACTAGGTAGTGATCATTAGGCTTCAAACTGTTATGTTTATAATGATGATGAATTGGGGATTATGATGACTTTTGTAATATGAATTGTGTTGATACTTTCTATGGAGTGTTGGTATTGTAGCCCTATCCCATTTCCTTCCCTGCATCCTTAGACTCCATGTGGAGCCCATTTGATGTTAGTATTATTATCATTCATTTAATGATGAGTCAAGAACTTGTCCTAAGCCCCTGCCCTCAAAAATATATGTGCACTGATGTTAAGTGTGTGTGTAGGCTAACACACTTACCAGTGAATACGTGATGTTCAGTGTGTGCAGGCTAACACACTTACCAGTGAATAAGTGATGTTCAGTGTGTGCAGGCTAACACACTTACCAGTGAATACGTGATGTTCAGTGTGTGCAGGCTAACACACTTACCAGTGAATAAGTGATGTTCAGTGTGTGCAGGCTAACACACTTACCAGTGAATAAGTGATGTTCAGTGTGTGCAGGCTAACACACTTACCAGTGAATATGTGATGTTCAGTGTGTGTGTAGACTTTCACACCAACCAGTGAATAAGTGATCTTCAGTGTGTTTAGGCTAACACACTAACCAGTGAGTAAGTGATTTTCAGTGTTTGTGTAGGCTGTAACACCCACCAGTGAATAAGTGGGAGCAGGTCTTCCTCAGTTTGAGCGCCTGCACGTACAGCTTGCGGGCACTGCGGCTGGAGTGGGGCATCACCCTCTGCCTCATGACCTTGACGCCCTGCTTGCTGTCAGGGTTGAGGAAGATGACGATGGGGTACCACTGGGTGTAGTTCAAGGTGTTCACCGCCTTCGGAGTCACATCTAACAGCGCGTGCTTATTCTTAAGGTTGTGATCGGAAAAGAGACAACAGGTTATAATAGAGGCTATAGGGTTTTCAATCACGGTAATACATACATTATAGCGCCAATCGTTCATTCCTGACCGTTCTTGCACGGATGAAATGAAACACGTTGCAAGCTCCTTCTGACTACTATACAAGCTTGAACATAATACAAATATGAGATCAGCTGTTCTAGAACCAAACAACTAAGTCACAATATGTCACGATACAGTAGCATAGTCATTTTCTTCAGGAGAAAGAGCGCAGCCATGTCTGTGTTTAAGGGTGTAGTGCACCTGTTCGATGATTTGCCGGATGGTGTTCAGTCGCACCACTCCTGAGGACCTGACGGGGCCCGCATCTTTAGGCTCCGTTTCTAGTATTTGGGACAAAGAAGCAACAGAAATACAAAATCTCCTACACATAGCACAATATTGTTTCAAGTATTGAGTGAAATAGTTTGCATGATAAAGGAAGCTTAATTAATTGCCTTTTCTTTA
This sequence comes from Lota lota, assembly GCA_026745465.1. Taxonomy (NCBI): domain Eukaryota; kingdom Metazoa; phylum Chordata; class Actinopteri; order Gadiformes; family Lotidae; genus Lota; species Lota lota. The sequence continues at coordinate 2,032,769 of JACYXH010000087.1, read as the reverse complement.
TTTATTCTTCTGTGATATACTTGATCATAAATACACACAAAGGCACTAGTAATAAGACCGGGATAGTAATGAAATTGATGTTGGCAGCCACACAACAGAAGCAACGTACTGGCAATAACAAACTGATCAGGCATCTCCTTGGCTAGCCTCTCAGTAGCTGCATCAGCAATGGGGCCAAATATCACCACAGGACGCCTGAAACCAGCTAAAGAAACACAGGGAAAAAAAGTATTCACTGAAACACAATCCAAAAATCTTTAAGATATCCACTTTTCATTTGTATTGTTCTCTCACAGATTTCTACTTCTGCACTTACACAGGCAAACTCAGGACGTTAAAGACTGCGGTCTGATACCACGTTGTTATCATACACCCACCTTCTCGGAGCACCACCTTTTCATAGGTTGGGAACGGGGTGTTTATGTCCTGGGTACTTGGCTCAACCTGGCTCTTCCTTAATAGGTCATTCTTCCTACCATCCTGCTGGCCCCGCAAGCGCCAGAACTCAGCCCGGTCGGCCCCCACGATGTCTCTTGGAGAGCTCAGGACGGTAGCCATCTGCTCTGCCCTTCAACGAAGAGAGAACATCATCTCACACAAACCATTCAACGTTTCAGGACAAACTAAAGAAATTGACGCAGTCACTGAAAAGTGCAACAGCGAGGAAATCGGAGGGCTTTTTTCGGAATCAAATAATATAAGTAGAAAACACGTTTCCTATCAAGTTCAAGGTCAACATTTAATTGGGATTTAGTGGACTTTCTGAGCACTCGGTAACAGAACGTTGCGCTTGTCACAACTATACCATAATAATCACAACCGTGCAATGATCACCTGATTTTGTTGGGAATGACGCCCTTCTCGAGAAGCTGCTTCTCCTTGCCGATGCGTATCGCCAGCCAGTTACCTAGCTTGCCGTCATAGAGCGTGTCGACCACCTTCAGTATCTCCCCGCAACCAAAGGCCAGGCTCTGAGGGCCTTCCCGCTCATACTCAAAGTGAGTCCGGATGAAGAAGGAATCGCTGCGCCCCGACACCAGCATGATGTTGAAGACTACAAAAAGTTGAATATACAAAGTTCAATACAAAGATACAAACATTGATCGCCTAACTGTTTTATAATTTTATATATATATATATATTATTGTATAGCTGCACAAAGCAAAATATTAGGTTCAGGATCAGGCTCATATCCGAGCAGAAGGCAAAGGAATTAGCTGAGAAACTCATAGCATTGTTGTACAATATATGGATCTATCGTCACTAAGAAGGAATGTCTTACCATCATGCCTTCTTTGTGCCAGGATGGTGATGTCCTGCCCTTTGGGGATCTTCAACAAAAACAACACTGCCTCTTCTCTGAAGATGTTTCGGAAATTGACATTGTTCACCTTGAAAACACAACAAGGTTACAGTTACTTAGTACTTATGTCAGTTTTAAATTCAACAATATTCAACTTATCCTTTTATCTGGTCTCTTTGTTCAATAATAACCCACTACATTGACTTGTATTGGGTAGAGAAATGGTGTAAAAGGGCAGATGTTAATGTTCTGGGATGTTGGGATGGATTCCTTTTAGTATGACAAGCAAAGAACCTGGGGGCTAGCCAGACAGTATTTAGTTGAACGTGTAACTATCTAGGAATAATTCGAATTTAAATTATTGAGCCTGGAACATACTAAGCACCTGCACACCTTCCCTACCACCTTAACGTATTATGCATTCACTTGAGCAGTTCCCTCTGAAACAGGGATGTGAGCATGTAGATATCCCAAAGGATGTTTTTAGTGCGTATGTTTGCTTACCTTTACAATCTGGTCCCCGGGACGCAGGCCTTTCTCCTCAGCAGGACTGCCCTCCTGAACACCTGCAATGAAGATGCCCACAGCGTTGCCCCCTGCCAGTCTGAGACCCAGGCTGTCTCCCTTCTGGAAGCACACCATCACTGTGTTAGGCCTGTAGGAACATCGCTCCATTAGACAGCGGATGAGGACAGATTGCTGAAGCGCTGTGTTCCTCTGAGCTTATATTCATGTCAAATAACACTTATACATGTAAAAAGCAAACGTTTCACTAAAACAATAATAACTAGGAGAAATACCATCGCCTATTTCTTTCTCTCCCCCTGCATGTATATAATAATATACATATAAATAAATAAACAGAACGTTTGCAAACCAGATCAAACAACTCCATTAAATAGATAACTGTTGATAGTTCTTTTATCTGGGTTTAACAAAGCTTCAACACCAAACAGTATAACATCGCACAGTGCACTCAAATCATTCAAATAACAATCTTGAACATAGTGTCGGAAATGCACTCGGTAACCTTTATGTAAAGCGTTTTGCTATGATGGCAAGAAAATGAAAAGAGTGTCTAAATATAAAGGTCACTCCGACTATCTACACCCACAGCCTCTCTGTGATTGCGGCATACTGTTTGAGGATACCCACATTGCATTCTAGTAGGCTTGCGTATCTATTTATTTATTTATTTATTTATTTATTTAATTATGTAAATCAAATGTCAAATACTCTGAATATAACACTGCATTACAAGCTATCCCAAAACTGGCGGCATGCCAATAGGTAGGAACATTTACTCGTAACAGGCATGAAGTATAACAGTTATGAAATCTATGTTCACTTTCAGATAGTGTTGGTTATCATTTTTGCATTTGGTCAGAATTCTGCTGCATACCTGCTTAAGCAATGCTTCAAAACTGAGCTCAAAATACAATACATATAGATGCTGCAGTAAAGCCGCAGTAACGCAGGATGTGGGTTTTAGCCTGAGAGTTGAAATGATACAGAGATATACAGAGAGCGGCATACAGAGATACAGTGTTCGAATTATGGGGGAGCCAGGGGGGGCTGAGCTCCCCCGAAAGAAACCTAGACGCCCCTGAAAGAAAATTCACACATTCAGTGTGTTTAAATTGTGCTTTTATGTAAAAATTCTCAGGGGTTGTGTTTTTTCATCATTTTAGAGACCCCCCCCCCCCCCCCCCCCCAAATGCCAAGTAGTAATTCGGACACTGCAGAGATAGAGAGAATATCGAAATACCATTGCACAATTATGGGCCTACCCATAAATTTCCTCCTCTTCTGGGCTGGGGCGGAGAGGAATTTGGGGAGTTATTTTGACAGTAGCTGTAAGACAAACATTCTGTGTTGGAAAACCCACAGCCAAATCCAAGTCTACTAACATTTCTCTAAATGATCTCTCTATGTCTTTTATACTTCAACCTTGCATTTTAAACGCCTTGGTGTGCACTGTAAGGAACTGGTTGAGTACCTCCAGCTTCCTCAGCGGGTGGGGCGTCTACTTTGTGCTCTGATGGCAGCCGGAGATCCTCAGGGGTTTTGATCCTCCGTGCTGTAACCTTTGTAACTGGGATGAGGTTTTCCCTGTCACACAAAAAAGAGACACAAAGTTTTGGAGACTTGGATGACCCCACTCATTGGCTGAGAGCCAATGGAACTTCAACCCCCCCCCCAACTTTGCACTGATGTGGAAACACCCACAGGGTATCAGATGGTACAGTCTGATACCCTGAGGCTGTGATCAAAATAATAAAGTGACCCAAATAAAGCGACGGACTGGATTTGGGTAGTGGTCCTACATTGTGTTGTCCGGCTGCAAAAATGAGGCTGGTGGCAGTAATCTCCAACAGCATTCTGAATGCCATGTCAGGATAACCTGAGAATATTGTAGTGTGGACAAAATATGTGAACTTTCATTGGTAACGTTCATTGGTAAAAGGAGTTGATGCAATATCATTATTGCATCATATATATCAGTCCATTGTTGACTTTGGCATGAGGACTTTAACATCCCTGAATGCCTGTACCAGTTTAGGGTCTCTTTGCTGAGGGATGGCAAATATTTCAAGTGTCTCCGATATCCTCAACGGTGGCAGTGGATTCTCATTGGGAAGGTGCCTCTTCCTCACTTAGTGGTGGACTAGAGATTCATGTTAGCTCTGTCTAGCTGTGTGGTGATGGTAAAAGTCTCCCCTCCCCTGCTTAAAGGGGGCAGTCATACTCCTAAGGACAAGTATCACATCAGGGTCCAACACAATGTGTTCTTTTAACCTGCCAGAGTTGAACAAGTTCCCAGCCAAGCAATCTATTTTATATGTAACCCTGAATTGTTTTCCCTGAATGGTCCAATCTATCCGCAATTGGCTGGTGACGGTTATTCATTTTGGACCCTGATCACAAGGTTACCTATCTTGTATGGCGGCCACTATTTTTGCAGGTCTGCAGCATGATCATTATAGTGATCACCACTTCATATCACACTGGGACGCAGGGAGAAGGGGTTGAAGCCAGGGCAGGAGTGGGTGCCATTACTTTCCTAGATGTTCCCTTTCAGGGCGAGGTCTTCGAAATAGACATTGTTCCAATGGGTCTAAAGTCTATTGGATGGATTGAATAAGGGTTATGGTGCTGGTCTCCCCACCGACCCTCTGTTACCTGGAGTTGTATCGGTCATTGGATGAATGAGAAGACTGATCCGAATGGTGGGATCTCCTGTCTTCTAGGGAAGAGTAGTCCTGGTACGACTCCATCTCCGACACATCTGGCGTAGAAACAGACAGACGAGAAGAAATACATGGGATGAATGACAATTCAGTAAATAGAAAGGTGTTACATAAAGTTCACCTCTGGAACTCTGCACACCTCTGCCTGGATATTGTAGTATGGTGAATTAAATTTAGATTTGATCTTGTTGGTCTAAGAAGTTAGACCATTAAGTCTCAACAGGCATTGCATTTATTCTTATCAACTAGATCAGCTTTATGAACAGCTTTATAAACAGCATGCAAGCACTACAGACGTATAGCTGATTTATATAACGGATGGAAGGTGTTTACTAATGAAGATAGTGATACAATAATGAAACACAATGAACATACATTTCAAAATTTAGACAAGAAAATGTATACACTGCAGTTCTCTTGCTCTTCTCCATACATTAGCAAAAGCAGTACCAGAGTAGCAGTATAGTACAGAGAAGGTCATACTTAATTTCATCATGTCTGGTTGTAGACATTGCTAATCACAGAAACATAATGATGACGATGATGTTTTGTATTCCCTTGAACAACAATCTCATTTTAATATGTGGCTAGGACGTTGCCAACTTTTTATTGCAAAATACTTTACATGCAATAAATGTGATTATATTTTGTTTTCAGTATCAGTACAGTTATAAATTGTCTTCTGAAGATTCCCCCAAAAAGTATGTATCTTGGGGCTGTGAAGATTATCTTAAAGCCAACAGTGTTCATACATTGTCTTGGGTAAATCGAATTGTCGACCGAAACTATCTGGAAGAGAGTAGCAATTGTATAGCCACACACCATGGCAATTATCGTTTCATCACATCTTGGAGTCGACTTTGGTAGTCAGCAAAACATGAGATGATAATGAACTAAAACAAAAAACTGGTTGTATATATATATATATATATATATATATATATATATATATATATATATATGTGTGTATATGAATAAAGTTGAAATGATAAACACCCATCAGCTTGACTGCTAATGATGCATGAATGTGCTGAAAGGACAAAACAATGGCATAAAATAAAGACAATTCTATAAACCCTCTATGAGCCTTTGTTATGTCATTTAATGTATTGACAATACGATATTAGATTTAGTAGCAATTGTCAGTACACAGATAAATAATCAGACATTTAATTTGTCAAATAAGTTGAACTTGATTTGGACAATTTTTTAATAACCAAAGCATCAATGTTCTGCTGGCATTATATACTGTATGTGTTTTGAATAAATTGTTCAAACTAAGGGGGATTTCATAATTTCAATGTAGCTTGATCAATGCAACATCGCATTATGTAAATGGTATAATTGTATCATTTCATATATATTACACTGGATTTCTTGTATTATGTTTTATTCAAACCATTGTACAACCACAGTTGTTAACTTGAATAGAGAAAAGCCATGAAACTTGAGTATTTTCTCTATTTAAGTTAGCAACTGTGGTTGAAAGAATGAAATTATAAAACCATGTTTTCTTGGGATCTGATTGAACTGTAAGCCATACCTAGCCAAACCCAAACCTAAAATGCTGAAATAACATTTACAAAGGATAAACAAAACACAACATTATGACCTAACAGTAACAACAGTCAAATAGTACATTTGATAACTATAGTATAGTTTGGGCTGTGTAGGTAGCGGAGGCCTTCTCACCCTCATGTTCTGAGTCTGAATCCACAAGTAGGGGGATGCGGACCAGGAGCTGCCGGTGGTCCCGCTGGACAGAGAGCTGCAGTTTCCCCCTGGACTTCTCTATGAGCCTCCCAGCCTCGTTCAGTGACAGGTTCTCTGTGACCGTCCCATTAATCTGCAAGGCAGACATAAAGAGAGGCCATCAAAAACCATAGAAAGGTTCATCTATCTCGAAACGTTGGTCCCATTTGCCTACTTAAGCCAGTGCCAATACTGGCACCAACTATATTCTTTATGTTAGCTTACAAACAGATTTACCTCAATTAGCAAGGTGTGTGTTAACGCTCAACATCCTACCCATCGTAGTCGGTCATCGACTAAACTATTGACAACCTGTGGAGGATGGCGTGCCCGATATACCACACACCCATACCCCAAACACTTACCCCACTCACCCATATCCCACACACTTAGGCCCACAATACATACTTGAACCCCTGCCCCCTAAGAAAGAAGCATAGTTTGAAGACCGCCGTTAGCTCCCGCCTCTCAACTCCCCTACTGTTGAGTACTGATTGGCCAGGTTTGGGTAGGTTAGATAAATCACAGGGGGAACGTTCACATCGATTAGGGACATGCATGCAATCTGCAGCCATGTAGTTAGTACCATGGATTGTCACAAGGAGCCACCAGGGACTGCTCTTACATTTGTACACGGTTCTATAATTAGGGAGAGGATATACAGCGTGAGTTGTGAAGATAACAGCCAGAGACAAAATAGGACAGAGGGTCGTTCATTGTGTTCAATCTCAACTTGTAAACATTTGACAGGTCTACAGTTACACCTGGGTACTCAACAAGATGTCCTCTCTGACATAGGCAAATTATGTGTGTCTAGAACGTTTTCAGACTGAAATTAGAGCTCTCCTTCTAAACATACTTCACTTTCAGGATCCATATAAAGCTTCCAAAAGCAATATATTTTGTATTAATTGGAAACCAAAAGGTTTGACTGATCCAAGTTAAAGATTGGTCGAGCAACAAAATGTCCTCTCTATCAAATTGCGGTATAAAGTCTCTAGGTCATGTTACATTCAAATGATACCGTTCCCGTTGTTGCCCAAAAGCACTTCCAAAATCAGTATGCAGCTAGAACATCCAGCGAGGATGGCTGATTTCAGGCAATGAGTTGCATTTTTCAGGGGAATTCTGGAACCACATCCACTCCCTGACTTTTTAAATGAGTGAGTGGGTCATTTAGTGGCAATGAGTCAATGAGTCATTAGTGGCAATAATACCACCTTATCAGATGTAATGTCATACAAATATACCTGAATGATACCATTGTTGGGACCAATATCAATGCAGTGTCAGGGAGAAGTATTAGCACCTTGAGAATGATGTCTCCTTCTTGCAGGTTGCCATCCTTGGCAGCTAGGCCTGTAGCCGTCATCTGCTTTATGAAGATCTGGCTGCCCAGACGCAAGCCATATTCTACACAATAGGATACACAATGTCACACAATGTCAAAATGTGCAGAATAACTTTATTATACTGTATACAGTATGTATATATGAGTATGTATTAAGAGATTAAGATAACATTTACTTTATTAATCTCAGACAGGAGATATGGAAATATAGAATGGAATCAAGATATACTCTGTATTTAACATTTCAACTACATTTCAGTGTCAACTGCATTTCAAAAGCTGGTTGGATTGTGTATTACTCTAGTCTAGTCCTCACGATGGTTCATTAAAAATGTAGATGGATACAAAGATTGGGTCACAGCCTAATTCCAATGCAGAGGCTAAAACAGTACATACTATTACATAATAAATTATACATAAAAATAATTGGTGTGGCTATGGGATTGCATACATAACATATGTATATTTAAATCCACTGTAACAGTGGTTACAAAGTAAATTCTGTTTTGTTTTTGCTGACATCCCTAATGTGTAGATAAAAAAACATTTTCCTGCTGGCCCAGTTTACAGTTTATGTTGATTACTTTTCAGTATGCTCCAATTGTTCAGAACACATAACGCTTTCGTTCTACTTGGCTCAACAGAATCCCCTTGCTACGACTGCCTCAGCCTTCATGCTTCATACAGAAACATCTTTGTGAGGCTATTTGCATACAAAGCGCTGTGAGCCAAGCTGCTACATTTTGAGCCACGTGTGCTGAGTTCAGAGAACAGTTGCAAGGTGTTCAAAATGAACAGAGCTTTTCTTGTCCTTAATACAGATGTAAATAGCCATCTTTACATAACACAAATTGTATATTTTGTCTTGTTCCCTCATCACTGTTTCAGGTGAAATTAGCATGCATGACTGTCTGCCCTGTCTGCCCTAACATGAAAGAGTATATTTGGTACTATATTTATACTATTGTATATCTTTTAATAAAAACAAATATGAAAAAGAAAAAAGAAACATTATAGAAATAAGGCAATAAGAGGTGCAATAATCTTTACCATGTTGTATTTAAAGCCCACGTCTTCAACTGCGTAAAATGGCTGTAAACGCCGTAAGCTAAGCCTTTGGTGATTTCCTTGTATCGGTCTGAGTTGGTTGAAAAATGTTGACTGAAGGCCGTAGAGAGAGTTAGTTCGTTATCTAGATGTTGTTTTGGTTAAGTCCCTGCCGGCTTCACTCCACTCGCGCTGGCCAGAGTTACCTTTGGATGGTGTCACCATAAATAATAATAAAGTATAATATGGTCCCGCTAATATAAAGTATCACTCTTTATAATACTTAAATGACTTTGACTCCAAAATGTGCTGAAATGCGGCTTCTTCACATTCTCTGCCATACCCTATTTCAAATCTGTCCCGAACCGAAGGCGTTTGCACACCGAACCGTGCGTGTCATCCCGTAAGGTACGCTTTTGTTTGACGGGACCCTTTACATCTCTAGTAAATAAACAAGTAAGCTTAAGTAGTGTGTAATAACATGTAACAATACTTTGTATGTGATATATGTAAATATGTGATGTATGTACTTACACAGTGTACTTACACGCTGTGTAAGTACGCGGTGTGGTTCAGGTTAGGGATCCATAGTAGGGATGTGTTGTTCCATAATGTTAACTTATTACGTATCAAGTACATGGCTATGTAATAGGACAGGTTGTTACATGGCTTATTACATGTGTAATTACATTGTAACAGTTTGGAAACAGAATGATGCCGGCCTTTAGCCTAGCCTGTGGACACTAGCAGGTGTTCTCCTACCTTCACATGGTGTGTCCTTCACCAGCACGACACTCACAGGCTTCTCAAGCGGCTCCAGCGCCCCGGCCACCCTGGGGTGCTCCCGGGAGGGAGAGCTCCTGGCCAGAGATAGATACTTCTCTCCTACTTCTCCGGCTTCACACTCATATTTACCACTCAAGTGGAGCGTTTCTCCCGCACCCTCCGCCTCTCTGCCTGGCTTCTTCCATATACGGCATCTTTGGCAGTGTGAGTTTGGTCCTGGACTATGGCTACAGCCGCCACTCTTTGAGGGGTTTTCCACCCCAGGTGAGCCGTCTCTCTCCCGGCTCCTCGCCCGGCTCTTGTCCCGTCGGTCCTCATTCTTCCCATCACTGCTTTCGACATGATGGTTGTGGATAGTGTCATGGTGCCAGCCGCTGTCCTCATCTGCCTTGTTGTAGTCACCAGGGGAGCATTGCTGGTGTTGGGAGTCGGTCGTCACTGTACGGGGTCTTTTCACTGTCTGGAAGGAATGCAGTATGTTATGTATGGTATTAGTAATTTGCATGCTGGTTCTCTTTTCCTCCATGTTCACTACTGTTATTAGTTATTATCTGACTTGATTGTGTATTGGGAAACATAAAATGGATTGAATTAGATAGAATCTTTGCTATTGCTATTATACTCGATGCTTGAGTGAAGATATTTCTCTTTCTCAGAAAATCTAGAATCGGACAACAAACTAACAAATGGATTTGAGATTTGAAAATCTTTCATTAGTAGTCTGGATGTTGCTCATTAGGAATACGCTTTTTTTCTGTGTTAAGGCCGGTTCAGACCAAAAAGACTAGAATGAGGAATAAAGTATCTTGTCTTAGAATGTTTCTAATAGTCAAATCACTTTAAAACTAAAATGTTGATATCAAAACAACCAGACAACTTCTTGAACAGTTTCTATTGTACAATGACCCATCAGGATTCCATTTAGAGATGATGTAGTGTGTGCAACTATGGCAAGACGTTCTAAAACTAGACTGTTCACACTAACACTGAAGTGCTCTAACACTGCGGTGTTAAGTCTCATCTCATCTCGTCATTCTGGTCTGAAATGGCCTTTATACTTACTATCCTTGCCTCCTTGGAACAGTTCCGCAGTGACTGGACAGCAAATGAATGAGGGACATTATCCATTGGGATGGAGTTCACCTGAATTACTCTGTCATTTTCACTAGGTCATTAGCGCGCACACACAAACACACACACGCACACACACACACACACACACACACACACACACACACACACACACACACACACACACACAATTGAACATGCCAGATGTGTCCCAATTACATGACAATTCAGGAGGGAAGCCTTTAGAAGTTATATGTGTTGATGTTCAATGAATTATACCATAACAATCTGCTGGAATACACAATACATTTTGTATTGTAAAATATGACCATTGTAAAAGTTCAAGATTAATATCTTCTAGATCTGTTGTTGCCATGTGCTAACCCTAACCCATCTTTATATAAAAGAATGAAATGAATGAATGAATGAAATACCAAACAATGATTATTAATTGGTTGCGATAACAAGACATAAATTAATCAATACCATATACATATCTCGTATGCCAATATGAGATGATGCAGTCATGCATCATGATGAGATAATCAACGTAATGATGAGTTACGTTAGGATCCATCTATAAACCCACAAGAGCAGTCCGTCGGCAGGGCTTCCCTGCAATACATCACAGATGATGATTGATGTGTCATCGTTTTCCATATTGGGGTTGTCCTGTCCCCCAGACACAGCCAGGCCAAATCCCATTTGGGGGTCCTAGAATACAATAGTCACATAGAGAAAAAGAGGGTGGGCAACTGTGCCCATGCTGATGTAACAGCTGCAACTAGCATGGTCCATGACTAGACAGGTGAGAGAGACGGGGGCCTGTAGTTTGAGGATTGGCTACTTATGAGGTAATGTCACAGGTAATGGTACCTCATCTCATTACAAAGGTCTTGGGCTTTCTTTGGTGAAGAATAGTACCGTGTGGAAGAACGCTGACTGTGTTCCATTGAGAACAGTATTGAAAACACATTTGTAGTGTAGCGCATTTGAGATTACAGATGTTGAATCCTGTCATCTGGAAATAAGGTAGTTAGTAGTCTCGGGGCAAGCAGTCCTACTACGTTATAGCTTAACTTCTGTGGGAAGACGGCACAGAAAGTGTAATTCTACAGTTGCCAGTCTACACAGTGTTGGTTTGAAAACTTTACACACACTCTTTTAAAGTTTACTACTGCTGGTCGAGTTTGTGTTCGGCAATTACACACTTCCCCACCTCCAGCAACATGATTGGTCAAAACTAATACGAATTGAAATAAAGTTAAATGCCCCGGTTACCTATATTTGAGCTCATCTGCATTCAGACTTCTATCTAAATTGACAATCTAAATTGTGTCATACGGAGGCAGGTATTGTAAACTAGAAACAGATACTCACAGAGAGCATTTCACTCAACAGCTGACAGATGGCTATTGCATTTCAAAAATTTAAATGATAGCTCTTTAATCGTATCTATAGCACATTTAATGGCATGGATAACTGTTTACCTTGCTAACATTGTCATTGAGCTAGAGTATGAACTCACCCTCTGTAAAGTAACTGTGTGTTGTTCCCAAACCTCCTTTCCAGACGTCTGTAGAAAAGAAGGGACATAATAAAATAAAATCAGAGATATTGACTTATGTGTTAATACACTGTGAGATTCCAAGTTGATACCGAAGCATGTATCCTGATGCCTGAGTGTGAGTATGTTGAAGGTGCAATTGTAAGAAGATTTAGGGAGCGTCCCAAAACAATGAGAGGTTCCCGCTGCCAGGCAGGGCTCGGCCATCTGGACATTCTGGCAAATGCCAGAAAGCCTGATATGATTTTCTACTGCTGGGCCAGCCTGACTGCTGTGATTACTTGTTAACTATGGAAGGAGAAAAAGTACAGAAAAAGAACAGCGGCTGATTCGTCCGTCTAGCGAAGTGGGCCAGCTCGGTTGTGAGATGGACAATTCCACTTGAATAGGAGAGGAGGTTCTCCATTGGCAAATTATATTATATCAGAGATTGTGCTATGCTGCCCAAGCATACCAAATGCTAATAAATGAGAAAATGAGTAAAGGAAAAGAGGGAAAGTCGAAAGTCATGATAAAAATGACAAAGCCCTTGAGGTAGATGCTACAAAATGTGCATAAATCTGTTGACCAGACAATGTTTTGTACTACTAGTAGTTGTTCTCACCTTTGGCAAGTTTTAGTCACAGAGTGATATGGTTTGGACTGTTGGAATCAGTGGAGTCTAAGCTTTCATATAGATATATAGTTTATGAAATACATAGCTCTTGTTGTTGCATGCCTCTTATTTTGTTTGGGGTTGGAATTGTCTTTCGTTTAGCTAACAATGGTCATGATAGACTAAAAGCTTAGTCTATCCACTTTCTAGTGGTGTGTCACATGACTACCTTCTCATGTGTTTAAATGCCTTATGACATCTTTGAAATGGGGGGGGGGGGGGGGGGGGTACCGGGTCATTTCAAGATTAAAGGGTTAAAATACACACCCAACAAATTTCTAGTGGTAGACATGAATGGTATGGTTATGAATCCCTCCACAGTTCCTGGTAAAACCCACCCACAATGCCCAGAATCAAGACATGATTGCCTGTGTTCGCAGCCACCTATTGGTTCATCGAGCTGCCCGTTCCACCCTAAGACTCGTGTCAAGACCAATCCACCCATTCAAGTGCCACCACTGACTTGTGATTGGCCTTCCGAAGCTGTTTGTTTTTTAATACCTAAACTAAGCCCCCTATACCCTCGTATTGCCACCCAATTATAGAGTGATTCTGGCCAGCGTGGCTGGGTCTTAGCAGAAACTGCAGTGGGATCCTTATTCTCGCATGCTGTGTGTTGGTAAATGGGTTGGGTTGCATTGCACATCATTAAACAATCCCACAATGTATGAAATTTGTCTAAGTCATACAGACATTTATTTAAGATATTTGTAGATTATGACAACATGATAGTATGTGATATGGTTACATTTTGGATGTTATTTGACACTAGTTATCAGGATTAGTACAGCAGGAAGCAAACAAGCTTAGGTTGCACATTTTATCTTATTGCTCATATTACTGTACAAGTTCACCTTCACATCAGTGGTATTTTAGCACCATGCAAAGACTGCTCGATCAGTGCCTGATCATTTTATAATATATATTTACACATCTTCCAGCATCTGGCACAAGGATGCTTAAAGTGTATGAGTAACGGGAAAAACCCAGAAAAAAATGTGGCTTCGTAAATGTAATACAGTGATTTTCTATTTATCTGTGAAAATGTATAGAGAGAACTGTCGTAAATTGGCTGATACAATTCCAGACACCCTTTGATTGTAAGTATTTCACATACTTTAAATTAAACATAACTTTAAACCTGTTTAAATTATTCATAGGACGAGAAGTACTGGTTCAACTACATTATGTATTAATGAAGAGCAGTCCTGGCTAATTAAGAAATACATTCAAAACGAGTCTATAGCCAACCTTGTGTCGCAGACAGAGAAGGACAAAAGTATTAAATTATCTTCATAAATTAAGAGAACATCAATTGCAGGATCATGTGATCTACACTTTGATCCTGTCCATCATAAGATATCCTGCTGGTCTTGTCATGAATCCAGCACCTTGAGCCTGTTTTGCCATTGTTTCATTATTTTCTCTACCTGAAGTCCAAACTTCCTGAGTTTTCCTGAACACATCTCGGCTGAGTCTCCAACTACGTTCACCTGCTGCAATCTGCACACCTTGTCCTGATCTTCACCTCTGCACTATTTAAGCCATGACCAGACATCCATTCCCTGTCGGATCGTTAGCGTAATCAGTATGTTAAGCTCTCGTATCAAGCTTCAAGTTCTTGCATAGTAGTTGCTGTTTTTTTTGTCTCTGTTAGCCTGTCGCTTATCTGCCGCCTACCCCTCTGTCTACAGTTACTCACCTGGATTGACTCACACCTGCCTGCCTGTCTGTCTACTTCACTGCAGCATCGTGGAATCAGCACAAAGACCTCCAGCCTTCCAGCCTCACCCACCCCCGACCAACATTCAAAATTCAGCTTCCAAATAAACATTCACCTTGTAAATTCCAACTTACCTCGTCTTGGTCTGCTTCTGGGTTCCTGCACTAGACAAATCGTGACAGGTCTAGAGTCTACTGACATATCAAGACCAGTAAACCTCTCACAATTCAGTGAATAAGGTTACCAACTGTACTGTACAAGCCAGGACGGACGTTCCCAATATTAGGCTTAATTGGTTTGTCCATTTTTGGGACCTCCCTTGTTCCGTATATTGACTGCCCCCTCATAATATCTGTAAGTTCTGGTGTTGTTCGGTTGGTTTGGCATGTGCAAATATGGATACACATGCAACAACAAAAAAAGAATAGGAATATACACTATGTTCACACCACACCATACCCACACTGCCGTGGCACCATGCACCAGACAGAACGTGTACGGTGTACGTTTTGCACCGGACAACTCGTGGCCACCTTACGGCCTGTAATTGGTCAACCCTAAACCCTCTCAAGGACAAGAAAGACCTCTCTAATATCAGGGAAGAATATTGAGAAGGAACACAGAAAGTAGGGATCCATCTAGGGATGGATAGCAGAGTGCAATGGGTGCCATCATGGGCAGACCTAATGGTTGCATAACAAGCAAAGCATTTTAAGTAAAATATTAAACTGGTAGCCATCAGGTGGGATATCAAGGTTGTACCATATATACATATATTACAGCTTTTATGTTGATATACACTTAAACAATGCATAACCTGCAAGCGGGAGATATGGTGGAGGGGAGGTGATTTATTTTCGCCCTTGAAGCTAAGAAGCGAGCAGCTGTCAGATGAACAGTGATGATGAGTGCGTAGTCTTTAAACACAGTTTTAAGAAACCATAGCTTAGATTCGCTGGTTAGCGTGGGGCTGGGCAGTTTTTGCGCTATTTGGACCAAATTATGTTTAGTAGTTAATCATCGTTATAAATCATCGAGCCATCTGGTGAAGTCTGATGATGTTGCTTGATCCAATGTAAGTAAAGATCCCAAGTTCAAAAGTACTTTGAATCACTGTCATAAATCGCTGAGCCATCAGCTGATTTTTGTGGACTATAAGCAGCCTTACTCTGCCATGACAGCTGTCATGAAGCGCTGAGCCATCCCTCCAGTGGCCATCTGAAACAACACAATGCTCAACATATGCTTGCAGAGGTGGTTGACATCACAAAAGTGGCTATATAGTTGTGTTATATGAATTTACAATATATTGTTAACATGTATTTCATGCAAGCTATTGTGATCATGCTAACGGAGCATTATGTATATGCCATTTGGCATATCACTTAAAGACTAATTCTAACCTAGACACTAACAATATGTTCATAAGTGGCATTCTAACTCAGATAGGTTAACTATAATAATAACAACATAAAATAGGTTTGTGCAAGGCATCAAGGTGTGAGTAATGTTTATTTGAAGAGTGTAACAGAGAGATTACTGCATTGCGTCTATCTAGACAGAGAAAGAATAGCTATAGCTATAGAGAGAGCAGCATCATGAATATTAAGACATAAACTCCCCTGTCCATCTCTTTGTATATCCAGGTTTCTCTCTCCATATATATCTCAATTAATCTTCTGGTTGCCATCCAAACTAACTACAATTTCCTCAGGTTGGAGGCGATGCACAAATAATCGATATATTGTAATTAAAATGTACCCTCCTGTTTCTTCCTTGCAATTATTGGCAGCTTTGGCTTTAACCTTGCATCCAAGAAATCACGGAGGCATTGTGAGTAGAGAAATACCATCATTTCATTACATTTAAGAATAGCGCTGATATTCCACTGTCATAATGCCACAGATATTATATCTTTCACTAAAGTAGACATCATGATACATAACATCATTACTCCACTGCATTCTGTACTTGTGTAGTAACATTGCAGTATGAACTGTAACACCCTGTCACCTTATCCATCTGGCCCTGGCTAATTAGCACTGCCACATGAGCTGCAGAGGGACACACACACACACACACACACACACACACACACACACACACACACACACACACACACACCAAAGGCACCAGTGTTGGCTAGGGACAAAAATAGAGAAAAGGGGAGGGAAAAGATTAACGTCAAACTTGATATAAAAGATATGCTAAAATAATGGTGGTGAGTTATGTGGAAAAATGATGAGGAACAGTTGAAAAGAGAGACAGTTGAAAAGAGAGATACAAAAATGAATGGACTGATTCTTGTGGGTATCAATTGATCCATGTCTTGGATAAGAGAACAGCACCCTTTTCACCACAACATAAGGGACAGAAATTAGTTTGGCTTCACCTACAAGCCACCTATACATTTGGGGCAGCTCTATGGCTCATCCATTCAGCAACATGCCTTGTCGCAAGTCAGGTTAGATTCTGACTTGCGGTGGTATTCTACATATGCAGTCATTTCCTCTTTCTTCATCCCACTTTCCTGTATTTCTTCATTCTCCTGTCCGTGAAGGCATTATTTCTATATATGTAAATCTGTATGCATCTAGTCACCAAAGTGTGAAGAATCTACCTCACACCTTAGCATCTTTAAATATCTGTGGCAATTACTTAACAAAATCTGTCTGTAGAAGGTGTGTACTATAGGTGCAGGAGGTTGACATAGAAAACTCTGCCAATTACCAAATATGATTCCAAAGTGGCCTTCACATGAATGTTGAAAAACGCCTCGCATTGTGCTCTGCCATTAATTTCATGTGTGGGAATCATCGGCACCCAACCTAGTGTTGGTGATACCCTAGGTGTTGGTACTATACTAGGCTCTACCCTCGTCGTTGGTTGTTAAAACTCCACTACGTAACTTTGCCACTAGCAAAGTTACGTAGTTATGTACACTGGCCATCAGCCCAACTCTGATGGCCAGAGTTTGGCTGATAGGCTCTTTGGACGGTAAAGTAGTCAACATGAGAGTGATAAAAAAATACATATATTTTGAATAAAGAATCAATTGTGTTTTCAAGCCTGGTAATAGTGAAACCGGAATCACGAATCACTGCGTATCTGGCTGACATCTCTCAGTGGATGTAGACACACTACCTGAAGCTCCATCTGGACTGAGCAGCTCTTCTTTCCAGAGAAAGCATCTCCCATCCATGACCTCTCCATCAATATTGACAACTCTGTGGTGCCTGTGACTCTGACAGCAAGGAACCTGCGTGTGTCACTGGATAACCAGCTGTCCTTCGCTGCCAACATCACTGCAACAACCCGCTGCTGCAAATCCATGCAATACAACATCAGGAGGCGTTCCTCACCCAGTAGGACCCGCAGTTTTGGTCCATGGCTCTAGTCATCCTGCGTCTAGACTACTGCAACTCCCTTCTGGCTGGTCTGCATGCATGTGCGAGTCGTCCTTTGCATATCATCCAGAATGCAGCAGCTCGGCTGGTCTTCAACCTACCCAAGTTCACCCACACTTCACCACTGCGCCGCACCCTGCACTGGCTATAGGTGGCTACTTGAATTCGACTCAATTAACTGGTTCTTGCCTACCATGCTGTCAATGGCTCCAGCTCATCCTACAACCAGGACATGATCAAACCATACACCCCAGCCCGTCCACTACGCTCTACGCCAAATGGCTTTCAACTCCCTCACTACAAGGAGGCCCCAGCTGCCACTCAGGAAAATCTTGATTGTTTGCTGTTCTGGCTCCACAATGGTGGAACGATCTCCCAAATGACATCAGGACATCTGAAACCCTACACATCACACCTACACCCTACACAGACTGAAAACTAATCTGTTCAGACTGTATCTTGTTTCCATAATGTCTAACTTTAGCATAATGTACAGTTTGCTTATATGATGAATTTCATGTACTCACATGATTCTTGCACTTTTTGGGTTGTATCATCATGATTAAATGCACACATAGTAAGGCGCTTTGGAAAAAAATGTGTGCTAAATAAATTATATGAAATAGTGAGTTACTTACGAACCAAAAAAACTAAATATTAGTTTTAACTTCACATCCTCTCATTGTATATATCTCGCAATTGGTTGGCACAGAGCAAATTGAATTGGAGAGCGTGATACTGTGGGTTGTGGAGTCGTGGATGGATTGCGATTATTCTATAGTCATGTAGTTACTTGTAACTACAACTTATCCATCAATTGATCAAACCATTTTAAACGTTATTCTTTGGTAAATTATTTTAATAAATCCATTCATATTTTATTAACAGAAGAGCATCTTAAGCAAATTCAACAGTCTCCTCCCTGTGTGCACCAGACATGCCAACCTTTAGGTCAGAATCCTAAATTGTATCACAATCCCAATTCCAAATCACATCAAACACCCCTATTTTGTTCTCGAGAAATAGTTTATGTTTTATATTTACGAACCCAAAGTTGCTGTAAGCTCAAATACATTTTGGAAACTACAGTATACACACACACAAACACACACAAAGCTATAGCAAAGATTCAGACAGGAAGACTACTTGCCCTTTAAGAGATTCTCTCTGCACCTTATTAGACGCAGAAACCTATCCACGATACACCATTAGGAGATTCAAATCTCATATCTCCTCCATCATATTCTTAGATTCAATTATATCATTGCATTCATTTATTTATTCATTCACCTCTTGATTAAAGCACGCACACACACACACACACAAACGTATCTATATAGTCACACATACACAAAATATATTGGTCTTTCTCACAGGCAGACATCTTAAAGAATGGCTATACGATGAGTCATCACTTCAACTCTCTATTCTGACAACAGAGATGAGAAGAGCAAACAAGCTTCTCTACATATGTTGTTTGTTAAATTACCAATATACTGGCCCTAGTATGTTTTGTGGACTTAATTATACATTTCCAGGCAAGTATATAAAATATTGGAAATCTGGTCAAACTAATGTGTAGACATTATCTGCAGTATGTTTACGTAACAATCTACAAACAATCTACAGATCCGTGTTTTTTGTTGCAGAAGTAGACATTACAGTTCATATAATGACTGATATCAAATGCTTATGTTTCATGAACGATACTTTCTGATGGTTTGATGTACAAAACTACACATACTACTACTACTACTACCACTACACCTTATGGTATTCAGTCACATTTGTTCAATTTAATTAGTAAAGTTTATCCAGACCCTACCTAAACATGAGGCAGATCATTCAGGATCTCACGGTTTTACATAAAAGGCACAATCTAACAATTGATTTTGACACAAGAAAAACAACTATCATCTATTATTTGCTCATTAAAACACAAACAATACACAATCGTTATATTTGATCTAAAATTAACAAAATGTAAGAGTGAAGACCATGCTTTTCTAACAATATTTTACGTAGACTGACACCACACACCAGTGTGTAGTGTGTGTTTGTGTTTGTGTGTGTATCAAAAGCCCTTGACCTTCCCCTCCCCACCATCACTGTGTTGCAGATTAGCAAGGACACAGCCCATCCCTGCCATATACATTGCAGTCCTTGTCCACAAACACGCATGCACGACACTGCGCACACACACCATCACACACACACACACAAACACATGCACACACAGTGCATGAGTATGAGTAATTCAATTTCATAGTCTCCGGCCTACTCAGCAAGTATTCAGACCATAAAGGGACATAGCCAGAGCACTTCTGTGCAAAATGCTAAGCAAAGTATAACTACAGTGGCAAGCCACATCCTGCAAGCTGTGCTGTTGCCTTGCTGTAGAGCGAGAGAGAGAGAGAGAGAGAGAGAGAGAGAGAGAGAGAGAGAGAGAGAGAGAGAGAGAGAGAGAGAGAGAGAGAGAGAGAGAGAGAGAGAGAGAGAGAGAGAGAGAGAAAAAAACATGGTGCACGTACCTTGCCGTCGGCCCAGCAGAAGCAGACGTTGCTGGAGGTGCTCAGGATGTCCGACAGGAAGGAGGAAATCCCCAGACGCATGGTGACAAATGACAGGAAGAGCAGCTGAACAAAATGCCAGTGTACCGCGCAGGTAGGAGAATAGAGAGCCGCATGAAGCTCCCACAGACAGTTGTTTACAGCATGAAGGTACCGCACGGACTGAGAATGAAGAACGAGGGAGTGGGAGAGAGAAAGCAAGAGAGAGAAAGCGTGTGCAAGAGAGAGACAGAGAGATGGAGAGAGGAGAGATAGAGAGCAAGGGGGGTGGGGTGGAGGGCAGAGGCAGCTTTTGCTGTGATTGCCAGCACTGCATGCAGGACTCCTGGTCCACTCAAGTGTCTGTGTGCATGTGCCTGTTTTTGTGTGCATGTGTGTGTGTATGTATGTATGTATGTATGTATGTATGTATGTATGTGTTTGTTTGTATGTATGAATCCTGATGTGTGTGTGTGTGTGTGTGTGTGTGTGTTTGTGTGTATGTGGTAACAAGCTTGCACGCTGTCTGCCCCCAACTCAAGATAATGATTTGACATTCCCCACATTAACAAAGCAGAACAGAGAAGATGTTGATGAGATAGAATGTTGTATACTAGTGCCTACGGTACGCATTGGAATATGACTCCAATGGCTTTACAAGCTATGCCCTTGCCAACAGATACCTTCTAAAAAATAAATTTAAGTGAACAAATATAATAAATCACTGTGGTATCAAATGATTGTCAATGACTGATAATCCTGTTTAATCCACGGTGTCCCATGTGCTCAATGAATGAATGCGTTACAATCTAATCCCACATACTGCTTTCAAGGACAGTTCATTGTCTTAGTGAGCTCCATGATTCTAGACAGCATCCTTTATACATTTTGGTGGTAGCTTGGTGGCTTCCATTTGTCTGACACCCAAGTAAGGTTCCAGGGTGAGGTTCCATCCTCATTTCCTGCACGTCTATGCTATTGTCGCAACCCACTTTCCTTTTCCATCCTGTCCATAACACAAAACATCAACAAAAAGGCGTGGTGGGAGCAGCTCCTACTTTGTCTTCCACTGAGTAACTCTAGAACAGTGGTAACACTTTACAATTAGGTTACAATTATTAACCAGTAATTAGCAATAGTTCATTATTAGCAGTAATATGCATTACCTAATGATTAAATGGCAGTTAATTAACAGTTAACTAACGGACTAGTAATAATCTACTAATGGTATTCATGTTAACTAAGGTATTAATTTATACTACTGGTAATTAATGGTTAATTAATGTACTCATATTGTAAAGTGTTACCTGATCAGTCTGGACCAAAAGAGAGGATAAAGATGAGGATGGATCACCAGTGATAGTCACCAGGTGAAATCGGCCAGAAATAAATAAAATAAAAGCCCTACTACAATTAAGACAAGATTTATCCAAGATAAGTACTATAAGATGATACATTAAACATTATTTAACGTTTTGGTAATACAAATTGTTTTAAGTTACCATATACAAAAATGACATTAATACAAAAGACGAAATAAAATGATACAGCAATACAGTAGAGAGGTTAGTGTAGTAATAAAAGATAAGGCCAGCTCTGCAAATACGCACACAGCCTTGTTATTAGGAATTCTAACATCCGTACATTTTGCGAATCAACTCATAAGGCAACATTGGACAATCAATCGATAGCTGGAAATGTCCTAGTTGCAATAAAGTTACTTAAAGACACATAAAAACACTGGTTGAAAATGGTGACTACATTTTAAATTGTTTGTTTGTGTGTGTGTGTATGTCATCATTGTAAGGAATTCCAACATCCATGATTTTAGCTAATAAACGTATAAGCTGCCATGGATCAATGTTGTGCCAGCAGAAAATAATATATATATATATATATATATATATATATATATATATATATATATCTTTGCCACATCCTTTAATGGGCTACCCAATATAATGTTAAAGTACTTAACAATATTTTACCAAACAAATCTAAATTTGGTTCGTAACATGAATACGAGGAGGAGCTAGAAAGAAAACCAGCAATAGCAGAGGAGGAGAGGAAGGAGAGGAGAAAGAAAGAAGAGGTTGGAGAGAGAGGAGAGGAGTTAATATAAACTATTGCTACAACAAATTGTTTAATGAGTTTAATCATTTGATCAATCTTAAAATGGGTTAAAAGGGGCCTTTTATGCAACCCAAAACATTTTCACCTCTGAACTCCCTATCTTCTTTTAAGCTCAGTCCCCTATGGTTTCATGTGCCAAACTCACCCCAACTGGAGGGCCAGGCTACTTGAGGGCAAGCACTCTGTCATTGATAAATATAGTCAGGGTTCAAGACAGATCAAAAAGGCATAATTAAGTACTGCAATTTCCATTTCCATTGGGTTTTAATGTATCCCTCAATTCCAGCTATAAGCGCTTACCTAACAGCTGTCTAGCTCCTATCCTTAATGCGCGAATGCCTGTAAACCACCAAGATGCACCTTCTTTATGATTTCCGGGACTTTCATATTTAAACGAGCAGATGGCAGTTTACCTTGAAAGTCTTATGTTAACATAATGAGCCTTTTACCATGTATTTTCAAGGTTGCTGACTGACTGATTTTCCTTCCCCAGTGCGCCTCTGCCTCTGTTCTTAATTCAATATGTGGAATTAATACACTATGGACCTATTTAACAAGTTTTTATTTCCGTTTCTAATTTTGCTCTGAAAGTATAACATGTCAATAATGCTAGAGAGACTACAAATCAAGTATATCTAGATTTTTTTTATAAGATTAGCTCATTTTAAGGAAATAAACCTTTGCAAGCCTTAGTCTTGATTCTTATTTGTAATTGTAGGCCTATATGTAATGCATTTGACAGTATAGACTATCATAGTTATAGTTCTACAATGTTGTTGGGGGTCAAGGGGTCTGGCTCAGCCAGATGACACTGCATCTCTGTTACCACAGCCATGATATGAATGAGGCTGGAACCCCCCTCCCCCAGCTCAACTTGGGACCTTTCCAAAATACCTAGCCAGAGGAAGAATGATGGTTATTGTCCGTTGTCTACTTGCAAATACAGAAAGGGGGTAGATGGAGGTAAAAGGAAATGCTTCGTATTCAGATTTCACTTCCTCAATAGCCTTTCAACTTCCCATAAACTTCAGTTTACTGCTACAGCCAGCTGCCAAACAATTTGTAAAGTAGGCCTATGTTGATCTGTTCCTATAAATAAATCAAATCAAATAAACAAGAACTGTTACGTGACAAAAAGAAAACGTTTGGTCAACTGAAACCTGAAAGAATGTTAGCCTTTTCAAAAGCTGAACAATGCGACCAGCATTGTTTGCTACTGTTTGTTTTGGCAACCAACCATATCTTATATCAGAAAATGTTTGTGCTGAAGAGAAAATTAGGACAATGTGGGTTGGTGCTGTTAAGACATTTACTCCCCCTCCAGGTCCGTATTCAAACCAATAGACTGACATGTATTAGCGACTGCTCAGCTCCCATCCAACATTTGATGCATTATTAGTATACATGGAGAACAAAATTCAAACACAATTCAACTTTTCAAAGTGAAAATCAATTCCCTTTTCAATGGTCTATTTTTGCAAAGCTCAGCAAAGTTGTAATCCACCCATTCACTATTGTGACTAGCATATATAAATAGAGAATATATTTTGACGTAACAGTATTTGTGCACAAATTTTACATTTTGGTGGGCAGGGTGTTACCGTCTCATCTTTTTAAAGGCCTGCAAGTCTCAATATTAATTCATATATATAATATATAAATATTCCTGAAAATAGTTTTGGAGTTAACATTTTAGTACATCATTTAGTAAAAATGTAAGTACAAAATATTCAGTTAGTATGGATGAAGACACAAGTAGCCTACATGCTAGTCACATACTCGTTAGTACTTTGTGAAAGAGATTTTCCAGTGCTGAAATCTCTTAAAAATAAAATAAACAATTCATGAACAATATGAGCAAATATTTATTGAAAAAACAACCAAGAACACATTCCACCACATGATTAATTTGATTAGGTAAGTTAAAATCCATACATATGGGTCTTTGGTATTTCACATTTCCTCAACTCTGTATGTATTGAACCATTTCGAATAAATAACATTTGGGATCTGACATTTGAGACATCTGACATTTGATGTGTCCCTTCCCAGCAATGTCACCTGTGTTCCAATGAACCGAATTACATTTTCAATGACATCAGTAAAAAGAAAAGAAACACATCTATGCTGAATAAAATGCCAACTTGCTGTACAATTCCATTTTGACATTCACACCAGCATGTTTCCTCTGTGTTTTCGTTTTTCCTCTAGCTTTTCTTCCAAGCAATTAATAACGATTGGATCCACTTTGAGATCAAACTTGTTGGCAAACCAATGGCCATAGTTCAGCAGCCAACGGAGCTCTGCAGCTCCATAGATGCAAACACTACGCTTATGGGTGCCAGTGCAAGGTGGATAAAGTGATCCTTCTAGATAGTTCCATTTAACTAACCGTGTCTTGCTCTGTAGGTCCGTAATATCGGTTTGAGACCTCAGAATGTGGCCTGGCACCCCTGGAACCCGGACCAATGTGGCCCAGAAGTGCTCATCTGGTGAGTATGTGTCGGCAGACCAGGCCAGAAAGTCTTTGGCCACCTGGGTAGTGGTCACAAAAGTCACAAAATCCCGTGACAGGACAAAGTATGCACTTCCAATAAACACCTCAATACTGTGAGGAGCTGCATCTTTTGCGCTTGTTGTTTTCACTGGAAGCTTGTGGTACTCATAAGGCATGCTCTGCAGCTCATACTGAAAGAGGAAGCGCTGCTTTTTCAGCTCACTGGGTCGACTAGATTCAATCATGTTGCTTCCATTGAGTGCCTTGAGCTCTATAACTAGTTCATAGTTTGTTTTAAGGGGGAAATCCTGGCCACACAAGTTGATGACATACTCCCATTTTACGTCAGACTTCAATATGTCAGAGATGCAATTAAGGTCAGCATTGAGCCTGGATATATGGGCATACTCAACAGATTCAATTTTGGATGCAATAAACAGGTTGGGTAAACAATTAGCCATGTTT
Source organism: Lota lota (assembly GCA_026745465.1). NCBI lineage: Eukaryota > Metazoa > Chordata > Actinopteri > Gadiformes > Lotidae > Lota > Lota lota. The sequence continues at coordinate 2,007,212 of JACYXH010000087.1, read as the reverse complement.
TCCATGGCTTTAATAAAAGCTGTCGTTGATTTTTTGTCATAGTGAATGCAATAGATGTTGTGAGGCGCATATATTGCTCGAAGAATGCGCTCTACCATGGGTGCATTCTTGTGTACAACAAGGGAATATGCCAGGGGAAATTTCAATTCCTTATCTGACACGGGGATATCATTGTATCGTCTTGTTTTGACAAACCTCTGACAGTCTGCGGACAAAGAGACAATCCTGTCATCTTCCAAGTCCACATTGACTTTCCTTCGTATCTCTAAAGACTTGCCTATCTCCACAGGTTCCAATTTGTATATACGAGTGCAGTTGATGTCGTACCCGTGGGCCCAGATTCTGGAAGAGCTGACAGTAAATCCATTGTGCTTAAGATATAAGCTGTCCTTCACTCTCACGTTGATGTAAACCAGCTTAAGTAAACACAGCAACAGAAGTGAGGAAGAAAACAGGAAGCATCTTTGTCCCAACATACGTAAGGCACCACATCGAATTGTCATTCTGCTGGGAGACAATAGAAAAAAAAGAACAGTCAGTTAGTATATTCTATGTCTAGTATTATATTATTGTTTATTATTATTAGTTGGGCAGAGAAAGGCAACCAGGAACTTGACTTTGTAGAGAATTTTCCTGATTGGTAGCTACAAAATAGCCTTAATTTACTGTTTTTGGCAGGTGGGTTGAAAACAAATTGACATCCTACTACACAATCATAAGGCCCTCATAGCATTTTGTTTATTTTTGCAGAACATTGGATTTACAGATAGCTGCTGGAATGTTATTAATAATTTGATAACTTTGACTTCATTCCTTTACAGAAATATTACCTACTGTTCCTAAGGCTAACATGTTTAGCAAGTGCAATAATATAGGCTAAGACGTTTATAAAACTGCACTTCAATGTGCAAGGGGTGTATCTCGGATTCAGCAGTCCTACTATAGCAGACCTGCTCCGGAAAGATAGCACAAAGCCCATACTAGACCAGAAACCCAAACTGAAGGTATGGAGTAATGACTGTTTCCTGTTACGTCTCTAAAAGATAAACGGATTCATGAAGTAGAAGAAGCTTTCACAATTTAATTTCTACAGTGGTTAGTCTGACACGGTGTTGATTAGAAACCTTTACAAACACATTTTTACTGTTTACTACTGCTGCCTGAGTTTGTGTTCTCTGTTAATAGCCAATTATGCAATGGGATCCCCAGAAAAAGAAAGAAAAGCCCTGTAAAACCAGATTCAAGCTTATTTTTTTATTTGATATTTTTACCCAAAACATTAACAAAAACATTCAAATACTGTACTTAGTGAAATCTAACAAGGAAACATCAACGTCAAAACCTGTATCAATGCAGACTTAGTAAAATTAAAACTTTAAGAACTAGTTTACCTGTATGAGATAAGTGCATCATTTGTCAATGCTTTAAGACCCTAGTTTACCTTGTCATTGAGCAGATATGCTTATTTTTAGATTATGTATTATTTTATGGGGAAGATTTTTAATTATCAAGGAGGTTAGCTAATGAAATCATCCTAGGGCATATAGCCACTGCTGGAATCCCTCAATAGCTAGTGAAATTAGCACGACTCACAGCTCCCGTCGCAGTTGCATCATTAATTAGTATTTAAGACATAGTTTTTTAATTACTAATGTGCCACTTCTTTGATGTTTATGATTAAAAACAATGTATTAATGTATGTTTGTATCTTTTTATGCTATACATCCCAGTATAGCCATGGAATCAATCTAGCCCAAATGTTTTTTCCCATGGCTGTACGGCTATTTCGCCAGGCAGCATTTCAGTTTTTAATTACTAACTGGTTACCATGGTACTACCAAAAAAAAAACAATGTATTTGTCATTTGTAATCTATTCTGTGTTATGCTATACATCCCCCAGTATAGGACTCAGTCTGGCCCAAATGTTTTTTCCCATGGCTGTACGGCCTATTTCGGGCCAGCATTTCAGTTTCAAGTTTAACGGGAAATCACCATGGGCCACCCAAAACACAATCGTTATATACTAAGCAGGACATCCACTATCTGTTTTTGCTGTTTAGAGCCTGGCCCAAAGTTTTCATGGTCTAATAGACAGCTGAAAAGCCAGCTCCTTATTCAAATGTTATTTAAGCACACAAAATAACGGCTGACGCTTGGGTCTGGATGAGAAAGTTCACCGCATGATTTAGAGCCCGTATTCACTTTGGGCCACCCTGGGCAATGTTCACCCATATTGATCAGCTCACGTAGTGTCCCCCAGTATAGGATTCAGTCTGGCCCGAATGGGTTTTCCCACTCAGAACCGATTTAAAAAATGGCTGTACGGCATATTTCAGCCCAGACTTTCACGGATATAACACAGAATAGATTAAAAATTACAAATATATTGTTTTTGATCAATAAACATGTCATAGTACCAGTGGTAACGTTTGTCATTAAAAAAACTATGTTCAGAAAAATCGACTCGTTTCCTGGTCGCACATCACTGGCTGCGAATAGGGAGCTGTGAATCGGGAGCTAACTTCAGGTTCGTCAATCTAGCAGCAACAATTAATGAATTCCACCAGAATGTATAAAATGTATATAGAATATATAACATTTTAACAAAACTGGGATTAAATGCTTGAATATCTTGAAGGCATTGCACATATGGACCAGATTGCTTGGAGTTGGACCATCTAATTCGTTGTTTTGTTGTTAGTACAGTTGTTTCCACTTCTTACCTCAGTGTAAGGACCGAGAGTCCTTACCCCCAAACCAACCCCACGCACACTACAACAACCCATTTGATTATCTGCATTATATTCTGTATTTGCACAGCATTTTATTTATTTATGTATCTATTTTTTTTTTTGCACGACCACCGTGGCACTACCACTTGAACACATTGTTGTATTGATGTTGCTACTTATTATTTATTATTACATACTTTGTTATTTATCTTGTATTGATGCTGCTGTATGACTGTTGAGGATCCAAGCCTAAGAATTTTACTCTTGCGTACTTGTACGTTAAGATGTAATAAAAGCAACTCTGATTCTGTAAGCAGTGTTCTTTAGCATGTAAAGCATTTCCAAGAGCAACCTCTCAACCCGTTTTGAACGGCTAAATAGTAGTTCCTTTTAGCGCAGGAAGCCCATGTAGTAACTCCTACGCATACATGAGGCTAAGTGTGAGTTCAGTACCGCTACAGTTCAGTTTGCAACTCAACAAAATGTACCAGATGCGCTATTCAATAAATATACATCTCATCCTCCTTTCCCCAATAGTAGCCAACTAGTAGACATGATTGATTGGTGCATCATCGATATCTATAAATTCCATCGGGATGCTTTTTAATGAAATACAAACTCGAAATGTCTAAAAGGTGAAGCCAAGAGTAGAAAGCACCTTGCCGTGTGGGTTCATCTTTGTGGCTCCGTAGCGTGTCATTCAACTTCTACTTCCCCATAACTGAGAAGGCTGAACACATGAATTCAAGTTTAAAATGATCCCGCTCTGACGATCTAGGTTATGAAAGTCATGTTTGCTTTATGAATTGAGAAGTGAAACACAACTCGTGGGTGTTTGGTAACTGTTGATGCGTTATGACTACGTTTACCAAAATTTAATCTTGGCAAGCGATGAGAAATTATCGCGTGAACCACCGGATTAGGACTTCAAACCATAAATTGCGTACGCCGTTTAGACTACTAATTTCCATAACACGAGGACTGAAGTGACCCAAAACAAACGACTTACCAAAACTGTACATACATTTAGCAATCCAGAACATTAGTCCAACGTTAACTTCTTTTAATCGGGCAAACAGTTAAAAGCCAAGGTGGAACAGCAGCAACACATTTACGCAAACAAGGCGGCGCGTAGTCGCCGGGGAGTCCGATTCAGAACAGGCAGCAGTGGGTACCTCCGCCCACTGCGCTCAAAAATAAACAGGACCACGGACAAAATTCAGTTACGTACACAACCTTTTATTAGGTTAAGGTCAACAGTGGTTCCAGTAATATATATTGTGAAGTACTAATGAGGATGTTTAATGTTTTTTCGTTAAGCTAATAAGAGACGGTAATAAACACCGCAGTAAATCATGTTTTACGTTATATTGTTTGGCAGTGAGTGTTATGTGTGGAAGAGATAAATGTCAAAATAAAACGAACGTATCCACATGTGAATTCAAAAACAATAATTAAATAAATGCATAGTGCTGTACTGTGATCATTATCAAATTAATCCCAATTCGAATTCTGTAAAAACATTGCCCACTTCAGCTCCATCGTTCCATTTGGCATGAATTCCTCATCACCTACCAAATGGATGCTTTTAATTTCCATTGGAAGATGCATCGTAGTCATAACTGTAGAAAGAGCAGTGGTATACATTTAGCATGATATAAAATCTCATTATAAATGTTTTAGAAACGTCTATTCACATATTAAGAGCAATGCCAGGTGGGAGATGGCCAGACTTATTAATTATTGACAAGGAAAAACATGCTTCAGTGGCTCCAGTCTATCTATTGGTATAGTGCTGAGGCTATAATGACTAAGATATGGTGCAGGTAATAAGGTGCTGTGCCAGCAGGCCTATATCAAGATGAACACAGACCTGTACTAGGTGTTTCCTCTGTAGAGCTAGGGTTGTCAGTCCCAGTCATCTCCATGGCAGCTGTGACCTTCGCTGGGTTCAAGAAGTTACTAGAGAGGGGCAGTTGGTCGGAGGTCACCTGATAAAACAAGTTTCACTGTATATGTGGCAAATAATTTGACTAAATATTGTCTTAGTCGCCCAGTAAACCACCATTTCAAGCAGATAGCGGACTTATCGTCACACTTTTAAAATAAGTATTCAAATAGATTTTTTGGGGCATCAGAAAACGGTTCTGGGGCTAAGAGAGTATTATGAAAGACTCACTGTGAACATTGTGGTACTTTAAAAGAGAATAAAAAACCTTAATAATGAGCCTTTACAATCTCATTTTTACACACACACACACACACACACACACACACACACACACACACACACACACACACACACACACACACACACACACACACACCTAGCGCCATCGACAAAGCGGTTCTGAATTTGTCGGAACAGGGAAGGTGTCATTGAACATTTTGTTAATTGTATGTACACACCATACAACTGCCACCACTTAATTTAAAACCATCAATTGTCAAAACAAATAAACGTGTCTGTATTTCTGTGTCCGGTGTGTGTGGGTGTATCGAGCTCCATCGGATAAGCTGTAAATATTATTAGGGCTGCCTGGGAGGGTCTACCTCCATAGTCACACACCTAGATTTCCATTATAAACATGTTGGGGATGATTTGATGGGGTAGCAATGGAAGAATTTATCACGACAAACTTCAACTTTAATTTGGCAAGGTAACGTTACTTTAGCAAATAGTAACCGTAGGTTTACTTAGTTAAACAGCATATTACGTTTGCAGCAAACGTAAATGACTAACTAGGACTGCAAGCAGTCACACAAGGTATTCACAGCCCACGCACCGCCTTTCCCAGCGGCTGCCCTTTTCGAGTGAATCGCCGGCGCAGTCGTCGCTCATCTCCGCCACGTCTCGCAAAATGCACAGTTGAGGTCGGACTCGAACCGGCGACCCTACGTCCGTGTGGCAGACGCTATAACACTACACTACATGGACATGTGTATTGCCGGGTTCGAATCACACTATGTTTTGAGGGAGCAGTCTTCCATACATGGCAGATGTTTTGATTTATAAACCGGTTTACCGTGTTTCTAAAGTATACAGTGTCGACAGCCACCTTCTAAACGGACCATTGAGAAATTATGTGTGTACCCCATTATGGCCCAGCCTGCGTTGTAGAGAGGCCTCGGTTCAGATAGGCGAACGTCAAACCAATGCATCCAATTCTATTCTGAAACTTGTTATATTCTGAAATATAAAGAACCAGATAGAGACACACACACACACACAAAGACATAGAGACACACACACAAAGGCACAGACACACAAAAGACAGAGACACACAGACACAGTGGTTTCATAGTAGATGCCGTTTATGTGTGATATTCTCCCACCTGCTGGCGAATTGGTGCAATACGCTTAAGAGCAATCACGTTAATTTACACTGACGTCATGGAATGAGATATCGACACCAAAATTGTATCACGTGTTAAGGGAGGTGTCCTCTGTGATATTCTGCCACCTGCTGGCAAATTGGTGCATTATGCCTAAGAGGAATCACGTTAATTCACACTGTGACGTCATGGAATGAGATATCGACACCAACATTTTTTCACATGTTAAGGGAGGTTTCCTCTATGTGCATGCCAAGCTCCCTTCTGAAGCTGACTTGTGGCTGATATAATAATTTGAGATCATTTGATTATTTTGAAATTGCCATAACTCTGCTATTTTTAGCCCAATTAAAAACGACCGGATGTTATAGCGCCACCTATGCGCAATTCGGCGGCAAACTTTTTCGAGACCTGAATACCGGGGATATGTATTAATCCCCCAAATTTGAAAACTTTTGATTACTGCACTGCGGAGATATAGGCGTTACCAATGCGGAATAATAATAATAGGCGACCGCTATTCAGATACACTGAATACCTAATTATATTTGTAGTACCACAAGATAGTGGCGGAGAAGACGACAAAGCAGTTATCTTGGTTCTGATGGTCAAATGACCGCCAGACCGCAACCGCTGGTATGAGAACACTCAAGTCGTGTCTCACCAAAGATACACAAAAGCTACTAGTTTGCAGGTATGCACTATAAAACTTTTGATGAGCAGTGGACTTTTACAAACATGGCATTGTGCAGCAGTTTCCTCTCTGACATCAAGTTATTTAACATTTTCCATGTAGGCTGGGGGCCCCAAAGTGCACTCTTAATAATGTATGGCCAATACCTTCCGAGAAGTGTCGCACTGGCAGGCAGGAAATGTTGGGACTTAATAAACGCAGCCTTTTATGGTCTTTGTTTATTTAGTTAATTTAAATATACAATGTGTAACCAAATTACACTGGCTGTCAGGGCAGTTTATTGCAAATGTACCAACAAAGGACAATACAGGTATGGGTGATCAAACCATCGTAACTTGACTTCACTAAAACAGCCCTTACCAATTTGCTTTGACAATATTACTTACTTGTGCTGATCCTTCCTAAGAGCACATAGCATGCGCACACCTGCCACAAAAACAATGACAATTGCGCTTTGGTCTTTGGGATAAGACATTTTGTGAAGTTCCTATGGTGATAACCGACCATACTGACCTACGCACATTGATTCCAAAATGCTAAATGGCCATTTATGGCAGGCGCTCTAAAATCTCTTCGGCAGAATCATAACAAGGAAGTCATTTTGACAAACTATATTGCTAACAAAGGTTTTAGTGAAGCCAGGAGACGGCTATGATGGTTTGACCATGGTATTGCCCTTTAACGTAAAATCATGAACGTCAAGGTACAATGTGTATAATATTTTTATAATGCTTTTTGAAACAATGTTTCAACTTCCATGATATCTATGCGGCATAACATCAGTCCAATGTTTTAAAATCTAGATTTTCTTTTGTCCCAAGAAACCTGGGCACAACTTGGCATACTTTTTTTTTTTTTTTTCAATTTGCCTGACATTAACTACAGAGCCACAAGGAAGAGCTGGAGAGTCAGAGAGAGGGCCACTTGGACTGCTCTAGTTGCCCTTACCCTCTGCAACACTCATTTTTTTGATAATTGATCATGTGGGTCCTCTATCATGTTACATTTGATTTGATAACAGGTCAGAAATCATAAAGAGGAGGGAGCTACTACAAGCTACAACATATAATTTCAAAGTCAAAATAAAATGTGTTTGAACCCAAAATGTATGATAACCCAGCTAGTAGAATAGTAAAAATGTGTGTGGCATTACTGTAAGACAATGCTTAATACACAATTACAGGGAACATTGGCCAACTGAATAAAATACTGTTCATTTAAGTCATTTTGGTAACACTTTACAATAAGGGCACATTAATTATTCATTAATTAACATTAGTTAATGCAGTAAAAAGCATTACCTAGCATTAGCATGGGGGTTAGGGGTAGTGGGTTAGGGTTAATATTAAATAATGTATAAATCAATACCTTGGTTAACATGAACACCATTAGTAAACATGCATCTATCGGTGTCTTCAATAGACCCCTAAAAGACGATTTGCTGCTTTCAATGCGCTTTTTGCACTTAGATTGGTGATACTCAACTTATGGCATTTTTTTTTTCATATTGTTGTTCGATTTGTGAGAACAAGAAAACCCAACATGTTAATCTTTTCATACATTTGAGAGTTCACAGTGTGGTGGCCGTGCCGGTCGGATCACTCGATTTTGAAGCTCCACACTGAAGGATAAATTAAACCTGAATAGAAACCCGGTAAAGGTGTGTTGGCTGACAAGTTGTACAGAAGTCGTGGGTCAGGCGGCCGAGAACAGATGAGTCAGAGAGAGGGATTCTATTTAACCATACAATGTGGTGTATATATGCTAGGATAGCTGTGTACAAGTGATTTTGCTTTGGGCGCAGACAGAATGCGGAGAAACTGGAGGTTGGGAAATGCTGTGGGGTGTTATTTGTGATGGGATTGGGATTGTCAGTTATTGGTTGTTTGACCCATTTGATTCATTATTATGAATGACAACAGTGGGTGCACAGAAGGCAATTATGGATTGTAGGTTCAAACATAAAGGAAACATTTTGTCGTTGTATTCAAAGCAGCTTAGACTCACCCTCCAAAGAAGCTGTAGAGCACTACCTGGGGAAAGCACCTCACTCAGATCCCTGCTGGTTCCAGAATATTCTTTCAGCACCGGTGTGTCACTCTTTGGTGGGATTGGGTCTTTTATGGTGTTAACAGTGTTTTGCTTGCAGTTCCCAACTTTGGATGTTCTCCCGTTTGGATGGCATTTGCTTCTGTCAGTGGCTCCACCAGGTGGACCCATTAACAGCCCGCTGAGAAATCTGCGCTTCAGAGCATGTTTCGGAGTGTCACGGTTAATCTTCCCACTTTTTTGGCCTGAACAGTGGCGAACGTCCAAACTCCCTAGAACGCCTTGTTTCTTAGTAAGTTCTGATAAATGTTGGCTAAAGGCTGTGTAAGTAGATGGCAGGCCTGGCTCCCGTCTTTTGGTTACGCTGTGAGGCGAACAAGAAGATGAGCTGGCCTTCCTAGTTAGGATTTTCTCTTGCAAATGATTATGCTTTTTGAGGATAGACAGTAGCTTCCTCTGGAGTGATGCTAGAGATGTGAGCTCATTTCTCAACACACGTCGGCAGAAGGAGTCAGACGCAATCCTGCCCCAACAAAGCATAATTAAGAATTGATGTACACATTATACCAAAATGTAGACGAATACCAAATGCAAAAAAGAACACATTTACAATAACATGTATGAATGAATTGAATTGAATTTTTTTTTTTCTGTGCTGACTCACTTGTGGGTGAGGGAATCCTTTTTGGCTTGGTGTTTAGCCAATATACCATTCAAGACACTCTGGGTTTGTGTCAGTGCCATACTTAGCTTGCCTAGGAAAATAACACAATACTACAATCAACCATGACAATGAAGCAAAGTTTGAAATTGCATTAAATTATGCTATTTTATCAAGTAGTCAACGTTTGTTGGCTTTAAAAGAAGTGCTCTAGCAAAAGTGATGATTGCTCATTTGAAGGTATTATTATTCGTAATAAACAAGTTTTTGTATGGCTTTCTTTATTTTGTAAACAATGTAATTAGCTGACATCTCTTTACATTTGATGATTCAAAAGAAATGCAAACCAGGGTGTATTAACAACAACTGCACACATGCAGCTGTGTCTTAAGATATGTTTATACCACCGTGTAATTATATATATATATAATTAATATAATGTATAATAATTGTATCTAGGCATTCTCTGCTTTGGCAGTGATTATTATCAAGATATTATTAATGTCTGTAAATTAACTATATATAAATATATATAATAAGACAAAACCCTTGCAGGGGCCATGGCCTTGATGTGGCAGAAGTGCTTGTTAGATCTAGTGATGTCATTAGGCTTGGGTGGTATCAATGTTTTGTACCCTCATACCTTTCTGACATTTCACCAGGATATACGTTTAAAATATAAAATAGTTTTTGTATAAAATTTATTTTTGAGTTCCTGGTGATAAGAGGCTTGAAGCATGTATGACATTGTCTAGCCTACAATGCTGTGTCTTACATGAAATTCACCTACTTAAAAAGTTCTTGCTAGGTTTAAATTCTTATGGTCCATAGAATAATGAATAGATAGGAAATAGGCACCCTTCCTCCATAGATTCTTGCTGGAGGCCCCAATGGCACTTGTTGCTGTGGCAGATGGCAAAACATCAGTGGGCTGGATGGAGATGATGTGCGAGTAGTGGTGGCAGACTAGCAGTTTAATAAAATGATTTGGCTAATACATTGCTTTTGTAGTTGGAAGAATTCAGCTCAAGATTATATGTGGCAATAGTTCCATGATCCCATTAAAGATTCAGTGAGTGACGGCATTGACTGTCGGAGGCTCAAACAAAATGGAGGAAACAATTATACGGATGTGTCGGGTTTCGAATCAATCCTGTCTACCCCTAGCCTGAAATCGCAAGACCAATTCAGAAATTCGTATTAGTCTGGAACTCCTCAGCTATTTTTTTGATTTCCTAGGAGCGATTTCCTAGGAGCGCTGAGCAAAATGCCTCTGGACGCAATTGGATAGACAACCAACCAACCAGTGCAATGAAACGTGTCACACATCAGTGGCAGCCATTGTATGTTTATGAAAATGCCTCAACGGTGCTCCCATAGAGCACTTCTCTGTACAGTCATGATATCAAACCCGCCCCATATTAGATTAATGGTGGTGATTGGCCCCACCAGGGACAGTTCTGCTGGAATACTGTCTGAAAGGAGAGGAGCCAGAAGCGTATGCCACAGTGAATTAAACATGAGCTCGCAGATTTGTGTGGTTCCCAGGCTAGTCTACCCCCTATGCGCAAATTGTTTCACAATGACAATGTGGGTTAGGGTCGAGATCCACACTGATCCTTGTAGTGAAACAAAGTGTGAGGTCACATGATCAGGATGGTCTCCAGGCTATCTTGGATATAGGAGGAGCCATTCATTATCTGTGCATACCACAAATGGAAAAGGTTCTACAAAACAAAGGTATATATGAGTGGGAAATTACAATGATCGGGTGAAATGTGGAGAGTTGATTATTATTCTGTACAAGAATATGTAACTTCAGAAATACTTGTCTGAGATTACCACATCAAACATACTACATGACTACTGCATGGCTGGTTTATTTCATGGCCTTTACCTGTGTCCTCTAGCACTGATATTTTCCAGGTTGACATTTCTGTCAGCCTGTTCTCCAGCTCTTCCAAAGTTACAGCTATGCCATCAAACTGCTTCAGCTATAACAGCAAGCAAAATATAAAATTGTAATAATAATAATAATAAAATACAATCCTACCACAATTGAGGTGTCTTAAATGTGTGCACCAGAGCTAGTTGAAAAAAGCTCTCACAGTATCAGGTGTGCTGTCTTGCAGTCTGTGCAGATTGCTCCCCATCTCATTGACCGTTTTTCCATCAATTGAATCTGTGGACTGCAGGGTGGTCTCAGCTTGGTTATCAGGACTGGATGACTCTGAGGATATGAAAACAGTGAGATTTGGCAAATGCAACTTTGATGATAATGTGTGATTGATTTGATTCAAGTTAAAATGTGCTGTAGGTAAGAGTTTTAATTAGAAGGTAATTCGGTAGAAATGCCATAGCCGACCATCAGCTATTAGTGAGTGAAATGCTCTGTGAGAATAACTGTTCTGGTTCACTGCGCGCCTGCATTTGAGACAATTAAGACTGTTCCTGGCTAATTTCTGACCTATCAGGGAATCAGCCCTGATTGGTTTGGGGAATACATCTTGGAATGGATCTTGCTAATTTTCAAAATATATTTATTTTGCTCTCTCTCTCACTTGAGAACTCTCAAATCTTACCTAGCAAATTAATTATGTACCTTGAACAGTATTGCTAGGATGATGGCTGAAAACAGGTCCTGGGAATGTCGAGAGGAGCTCTTTGATGTTTACATCCTGAGCCGTATTCAAGGAACTGAGTCCATGTGCATTCTTGTAATTAGAATCCGAACCATACTGGAGAAGGAGCTTCACAACCTGAGAATTACAAAACATTATGTGATCTATTGAGCTTTCTAAAAAATATAAAATACTCAACTATAAGCACTTTTTATATTTAGTAATTCATAAGATGCTTTTACGCAAAGAAATGTACAGGTGATGCCAACAACGATCAAAACATACAAATCCATATCAGAGAGAGCATGTGCTACGTACTTATCAAAGTACTCACTCAGGATTCACTCAAATGCAATATAATGAATGCTTATGAACTCAAAATACCATTCTAGACAGTCTGAGGGATATTACATTAAAGTATATGGAGATCTCTGGTATCGGTCTAAAGTAAGTAAATTTTGATCCCTTTAAGGGCATATCTTATCATAATTCATGTCTAATCAAGCTGTCTAATATAGCTGGGTATCACGATGAAATATCTTAATTTCATATACATTCAAAAACTTAAACGATAATATTTTATTCTTCCTTAGAGTTAATAGTACCTGATAACTGCCAGATGACACAGCATCATGTAAGGGTGTAACTCCCTCAAGCCCCATAGCATTAACATCAGCTCCAGCCCGCAATAGTTCCTCTGTCACAGCTTCATCGCCAGCAGCACTGGCCTCGTGTAGGGGTGTCCAACCTAAACAATTGCAGTCTCTTCGTATTGTAGTTATGGAGATTACATTTGTTTTTGAGTAAAGATCTGATAAATATTCTTATACTGAACCGGCATTATCTTTCGTGTTGACATTTGATCCAGCCTGTATGAGGGTTTTGACAAGTGCCAAATCTCCTTTTTTGCATGCCAATTGTAAACCAGTCTCTCCAAGCCCATTTCTTTTGTTGAGGTGCTTCATCTCTCTACCTTATATGAGAAATAAATATATTAAATAAAACAAAATAAACAAACAACAAAATGGCACTTGAAACCTCCAAAAAACAGAAGTCTACCTGTCATAGATGTAATATGAGCATTGACTTTTGTAGACACATTATTTGTGTGATTGGATATCAATTTGCTTGATAGATTTAGTGGCCTTTTCTTGCGTAAGCAACGTCTTCCCTTGGATTTCAGTTTCTTTTCTTTCGTTTTTTTCTTTAAATTGACTTGTGAAACAAAATCATGTATCGGTACGTTTTCAGTCCCAATATCGACACTAGCGAGGCCAATGTCAGAATCCTGCAACAGGCTTATAGAACAGTCTCTTAAGGATGAGCCATTGCCCTCATTACAACTCTCAAAAGGCTCCCAGCCTTTATCCTGATGTTGGGTCTGCTTGTATGCATTGACTGAGAATGTAGACGCTTCATGCACCTCAGCCCCCAAATTACTAAATGGGTAAATGGAATCTAGTTCGGAAATCATAGTGCAGTCTGAGTCGGTTGTGCAAGGTGAACAAAGGTCATCTTTTGGCACGATAGTGGGATTAGCTGAATCTTGGTATGTCAGTAAGCCTTCCTGGTGCCAAGGATTATGAGTTGGGCATGCATCATTCTCTGCAGCTGCGTCTTCAGGAAGGTCCTTCTGTACTAACTGGAGATCATTTTGCCTCTCAACGGTCATTAAGCATGTCTCTGGAAATTGTGATGTTGAAGAATTTGTGATATTGGTTTCATATAAATCACTCTTATCCACAGACGAAGGGGGGTCGCCATGTGCATTCTTGACACATGAAGAATTTGTGATGGTTGACAATGCCTTTTCATTGTCCTTTACTTGTCTCTCCTCTTCTGAATGAGCTTGCTCACTGGTTTGTATTATGCTTCTTACATTGGTTTCTTGGACATCAGGTTCTCCAGGGAGAGGAGAAAGTGCTATTGTATTACACATTTTAAGATTTTTGTCTAATCCTGCTGGTTCTTCCACTGTCTGCATTTTGTTAACACCTGCAAAGATATTGTACATGTTCAGTAAAATACCTTTAACATAATAAACACAGAAAATCTTCAGTTTCATTATAAATATAGTTGTGATCGCTGCTATTTTCTGTGTTTAACAAAAGGAAAATGAGTGAAACTGTCAGACAATGTTAGTGCTCCAGAACACACAAACACACACACTTTACTTGGACTTCTAAAATGCACCTCTTTATTTGCATATGTAAAAACATATGTAGGCCTACATATATATATATATACAATTATTATTTAATTCCATCAATGCAACCAGGCAACAGCTCATTCATAGAGATATGGTAATATATTGTTTAATTTATCCATATATGCACTTTACTCTGGGGCTGTAGTCAACCAAAGAAAATCTTGGTAGACTGAAATTCGACCAAGCGATTGGTCGATGGGGGAAAATAGAAAATCTGCACGTTATTTCTAGATCAACTTAATCGGCCAACGTGCTCTCTACTCTACCTGGTAGCCTAAATATCACATACGTGTTGTTTGGAGGAAGTCAGTGGGTTTCAGACTCATGGTCTGAGTCCGACTTGGTTACGGCAAAGCTTCAATGTAAAGCGGGTCACACCAGACGAGCCACGGAGCGCCGTGCCAGGCAGCATTGTGTAGTAGAAAGACAACACGTCTGAAGATTTGAATCTAGGTTTTGTTCTGTGTGTAATATAATGCATGGCTCAAGACAAACATTTTCTACTGGCTGGTGCCACTGACTTTTTCATTTCGTGGCACCCTAACAAATTTGGTCGCACCCCTTTATTAGACGTGAAAACAGATTCCCTCACTTTAAATAAGTTGTACATGTTTTTATTGCATATGGTTTTTTTTCTATTTTTACCGCCAGCACCTCGACATCTCTTTCCTCACGAACCAACGGTTTGCGCTCCTCCTCCTATATCAAATAGCTAGTAATAATAACAGGCTGCTAATTGGGTAATATACTCCAATTATGTTTTCGTTTTATAATCAAAGCAGTGTGTCTTCTTTGAAACTTAAGCAGGTCGTGTTTCCAAATAGAGCACTCACACCGTGTGTGTGTGTGTGTGTGTGTGTGTGTGTGTATGTATGTACATATATACACACACACACATATACATATATATACACACATATGTTTTCATTGAAAACAAATCTTGAGAGAATCGTGATCTAAATTCTAAGCAAGAAAATCATGATTCTCATTTGATCAAGAACCGTGCAGCCCTACAGTGACGTCTATTTTACTCTAATCAAAAACGTATTCTCAATCAGTTGCCCCCATGTAGTAGTTTGGTGGTAGCAGTTATACTGTGTAGAGGTGGCAGGTACATAGAGGTATGTAGTAGTGCTATTTTCTTGGTTTGTTCTCCACAAATAATTGTGCACACTTTGTTTATAAAAAAAAATGTTGTTAATTTTGGCACATTCAATTTACAATAATAAAAACAATATATTTGTTATTTGCCTTAAAAAACTGTCCTGTGTTTTAACATGCATTCAGTGGAAAGCAAATTGCTTGCTTCATTCATGCTTCAGTTGGGAATCAAACCCGGGTCTCAAAGGTGGCAGGAAGAAATTATATTCTACCACTCACCTTACAATGATTGCTAACCTTTGGCATATCATTCAGTGGTCATGAAAATGTATTCAGATTTAGCGTTTTGATGATGCATTCACCTCATAAATCATGACACTTCTCTCCCCTACATGAAAATACAAATGCCCCTTTGAATAATAAAAAGTATCGGTATCAATATCGGTGATTCTGGTCCTGTATTACTTGGTATCAGATCAAAACCAAATTTTGCAGTATCGCCCACCCCTAGTCCCAATTGATGACGCTGTGATGCGTGCCAAGTCTGATACGTTCCTACTCAAAGCCTATCGGGCGTTAAACACGAATGTTGACGGAGCATTGCAGACAACATGAAAAAAAAAGAAGAACTTATGCCTACCACTTTTCTGCCCAAAATGTAAACTACAATCGAAACTTTCCAGCCCTGAGTGACTGAGTTTCATGAATCCATTTTTTTTTAACAACCATATCATAAGACTATTCACACTCGATGCATGTACCTTTGTTTCCAAAACAAGACTTTTGCACAAGGTCTGATCACACATGTGAATTAATGAAACGTATACATTTTGTAGAGCTCTACACTCAATGGTTTCTGTAATGCAACATTGCAAGCCAACTGTGTTACACTGGAAATGAATGGGCTTCCAGTGTTCTTAGCTGCAATTAGTAAAGCCTTCCTTGTTCTTTCTAATGCTGACTCTAAAGGCTTGTTGTTGGCAGGCCTTGTGCTTTATCAGCAAAGGTCTGCGGCTCCAAATCAGATTGATCACTCTGCATGAGTAGGCCATAATATCCTTAAAGTTGTTTCTGCACTTCATTGGGAGTGAATTCCTTTATAGTCTGGATATTACTGCGCAGTTTTGTCAATGTTGCCGAACATGAACTTTTTCCTTAGCAGCGATGAATTGTCATTGAGACCATGATTCTCAAGGGATATCTTGACTGGTTTCCAAATTACAGTAGAGTTGATTCAGAGATTTACTCTACAAAAAGAAAAATAATCATATTGGCTATCTAGCACACTCATGTGATTTGCTATGTAGCCAAGGTTAATTTCTGTAAATAAATAAATATTATATTTGATTCTTTATTTGACAGGATGGTCCAATAGGGGTCCAATTGTCTCGTTATTTTGCCACTAAAATGAAAAGGTGAAAACACAACAATTGCTACAGAACTGTGGTAGTACATTATGAAACTAGTTCTGGCATAAATTGAATAAGGCTCAAATTTGTAGGGTTGTTATATACTTCTAGCTAATCTCACTGTGGGAAACTGTGGTGCTATTTGGAACAAGTGTAACCATTCTTGGTTGGTATTTATTTATTTGTTAAAGAAAAGTTTGACCTTATGCCTTGGAAGATGCACAACAAAATAACAATGCCTCCTCCAACAGTGTCATGATTCTAAGACAAACCATACATGTGGTACAGGACGCAGCCTTATGAGTCCTGAGAGTCTAGATCCTTGCTGGGGTGGTAGATTGCTGCCAATCAGCTTTTTTCTGCAGAGCAGATGATGTGCTGCAGTCTACCCTATTAACTGGCAGTGGCGTATGGAGCAGGTGAGGACAGACTCAATGTTGGCAGTAAAGAAGTGCACCATCATAGTCTTTATCAATATCTAGTTACAAATGGGTAGTCTGCCATAATGAGAATCTCGTTCATTAATGAAAAAGGCAGAAAGCTCACCACACACACTGGTTATCGCAGTGAAATCTTTAGTGAGTTTTTTTATGGTCTCCCACAAAAGTCCATAAAAATGGCTTCCATTGATTGATTGCTGCCAGTGTTTGTTAAATAAAATGCCTTTACATTTCACCAGTTCTAAGAGCACTTCATTGGCTCCCTATAGAGAAAAGTATTGTTTTTAAGGTTTTAGGGGACTTAATTGACTCACTCCATTTTACATCCCCAAATGTATTTTCAAAACACAAACCAATTCAGCCACTCAGAAATACAAATACTAACCTACTTGTCGTTCCACTCACCACAAGTAAATGTGGTGAATTAACATTCTATCACTATGCTCCAAGAAGCTGAAACAGCCTGTTCGAGTGACCCACTTGACCTATTTTAAATATATTTTAAAACTTCCCTTTTATCTAATGCATATAGGCCCTTTCACAAAGGTGACGTACGTAGGCTGCATGCCACAACGAACAGTGTGGCGGAGTGCGGTTTGTCAATGCATGCAAGGGCACTAACCACAAAAGATCGGGAATTCTACCTAAGCAAATTGACTTCAAAAAACGGTGACCAACTTCCAGATCTATGTGCAGTTAGTGAGCAAGTAGAAGACAAGGCATGGCCCAATATTCAGCGGCAAGATATATACATGTATTGGGTGGAGAAACCTTGTGTGTAAACCAGAGAATGACGAGCATACAAGCCACTAACGTTCCTAGCCACTGTCTTCTGTACTACTAGTGTATCATAAAATATCATTACTGTTCATAAAGTGTTTATTTTTATGTTTTAATGAAGTGAGGATGTCGGCTATTCCTCTTCTCCACAGCCACTGTCATTTGAGAGAAAGACGTGGGTGTAATTGGGTTTTTGGGAAAGACTTTATAAACGGCAATTCAATAGTATTTGACCCTGTTATGATAGAAGACTATTGTAAAATACGGTATTGTTTTTATTAAATTTCTATGCTTCGTAGATAATTGTTTTTAATCTCATCAGTGCTTTATATGTATTTTGAATACTTTTTATTTAATTCCTATTATTGTGAAGTACCTTGTGATACGCTCCATATGAAATGTGCTATATGAACAAAGTTTGACTTGACTCAATGGGCCAGCTGACTAGGATGAGGTGGTGTTTGATCTCCTTACTGAGGATGTTGAGGAATACTCAGTCGTGGGTAGTGATGCCTAATAAGTAACGCACATGAGTAAACATATGTAGTACTTTCATTTTCTTTTTTAACTGTACTTCTCTTAACTCAGGTACGTTTTTGAGCCAGTTATCTCATTTAAATTGGCTACATTTGCCATTTATACCTTTGTTACAACTAGTCTGCTCTAGACTCAAGTGCGCGCTTCCCCGGACTCTTACACTGTCGGGATTTTCTGTTTCAAAACTGCTGATTTCGATCTCGAGGAATGACTTCACTCAATCTCGGATAGGTTGAACCTGAAAAAACTGTTCATGAGAGGCTTCAAAAGTAATCTTTGGGGTATTCCCAAGCAGTGATTGCTATTTCAGTGTTTTTATTGGTTGAAGCCTAGTTGGTGCATTTGCACTAAGGCTGGCTCTGCGAGACTAGTTGAAACCGTCTAGCATTTGCCAGACTGTTTTTTTGTATTGGTTATAATGTGCATTATAAAATAACGTGTATTATAATAGTATATTCATCTTTATTCACTATACAGCGTACTGTAGTGACAAACTTTGAACATGCATCAATTGCATAGTCACACTTCAAAACAATGTTAATAAAGTTTTGTGCTGCGAGCCGTCACGTATTGAGTAAAAACATACTACATACGCCAAGCCGAAACCAAAGTAACACATACAGCTAGACCCCGCGGCAAGGTATATTTATATAATAGCTACTGGATTTATCGATACCTCTCTGTTAACGGCGCAGTGATTTCTACTTAACGTTTCAAGCACGGTTTCAAGCCTGCATTTTTGGAGGCTAAGATTAAAGAACTTGTTGTCCTGGTAAATAATTAAGCAGCAGTTTAAGCCATTTATAATTAAATGGAAGAAAACTATGGGTTTATGTCTGATTGTCCACATTGTCAACAGTCCCCCCCACACTATGAGTCAGTCGGATAATATAAATTCAAATAGGCCTGATTATTCATTATGCATAATTTGCACTCCGAACCCTAAAGAATATGAAAATGGAAGATAACATGTACTTTGAGTTATTTATGCACCAGGATCTTTATATACTTTACATTTTGACACCAAACACGGAGCCAAGTATGCTAAATGTTGCCTCCAAGAAAATCTAATTGTCCAAGAATTAAAAGGCAGACTGCAATCACAGCAGAATATGTTTACAAAAGCTACATCCAAAAGTCATGCAGCAGTGAAAGCTAGCTTTATTGTGGCTGAAGAAATCGCCCGAGCTTCCAAGTGTTTTTCAGAGGGTGCATTTTTTTAAGCGCTGCATGCTAAATGTATGTGAGCAGGTGTGCCCGGACCAGATACAGACTTAAATTTTTTTCAAGAAACACCATCACAGACCGAGTTAAGGAACTAGCAGGCAATCTGACAACACAGCTGGCCGAAGAGACACGCAGTTACCTGGCTTTTTCATTAGCTGTTGATGAAAGCACAGACAACACGGATACAGTGCAGCTATCCATTTTTATAAGAGGCGTGAAGGCAGACTTCACTGCCAGTGAGGAACTCTTGGATGTAGCTGCCATGCATGGGACGACGACGGGGAGGGTGTGATTTTGCTATGTTGTGTGACATAACGGAGCATCTCGCCCAACTGAATCAGAGGCTGCACGGACGCAAACAAGTCATTACACAGATGTCCGACATGATCACAGCTTTCCAGCGTAAACTGCACCTATAAAAGTCCCAACAGGAACAGGACACTCTTGCCCACTTTCCTGTCGGTCAGAGCATCAGCCTCAGTTCCCCGTGCTTTTTCATGCACTCGGTTGGCTACCAAAGTGAACCAGTTAATTAATTAATTTGATCTGCGCTTCTCTGACTTTAGAACACAGCACTCAGGCTTTGCCATCTTTGCCAATCCTTTCACCGCCAACGTCGACAGTGCACCCCATCTCCTTCAGGTGGAGTTACTAGAGCTTCAAAGCAATAGAGGCTTGAGAGCAAAGTTCCAGGGTGCTGCAATCGAGGACTTTTACCGTCTACTGCCCCCTGCTTTGATGCCACAGCTCCCGTGTTCTGTCCATGTTTGGGAGCACCTACCTGTGCGAACAGATGTTTTCAATAATGAATCTAAACAAGACGAAGCACAGATCCCGTATCACCGATGAGAACCTCCACGCTGTTTTACGGATCGCTACAGCACAAGACCTAATGCAATTGACGGACTGACCACGGAAAAACGATGTCAGACATCCGGCCAGAAAACAAATAGGTAAGCATTTTTTCAAACCTGAATCAAAAATACAATGTATTTCAACCAAAAATAAGTACAGTGCAATATGTGTGCAATTTAATGATTGTGCTTGCATTTTGTCTTGTGTTTGTTGTTATTTTCAGAACATAATCAATGGATGAGAATGGTATGTGATATGGTGTCCTAGGGTGAGGACGGATCTACTTGGTGTGTTCAAGGCCAAGTAGCATCACCTCATCAACTTCACCCAGAACTTGACCAATATAGTTGTGAACTGAGACAACCCTTATTGTTATTTTGAGTTAGTACATTGTGGGAGTGTGTGTGGATGGTGGCTGGTTTAAGCAGCCTCACCTGGCCCGAGTCAGACTGATTGGACTCTGGGGCTGGGTGGGGCTGCACACCTGTTGCACATTGAGCAATCAGTGTGCACAGGTTAATCCAGCCACCACCACACACACTCAGGGAGAGCTCTTTGGCATGACAGCATGGAGCACCATCTGCAAGCCTCATTCTATGCAACCTTTACAATAAACCGGTTCAACATCACCACCCTGTGTCCATTCGTTTGGAGGAGCCCGAGGAAAGTCACCTAGGTGGAGTGGGAAAAGCCACCTAGGTGGCGTGTAGCAAGTGGAGTTTGCTACATACGTATACTACTTTGTATGTGTAGCAATGTATTCAGTGTGTTTACAGGTGTATGTGTTCATGCAGCCAAATGTTTACTGTAATCGAAAACCATCTCTCATTAGTTGGATGTATGCCCTCTCTGTCCGCAGCCATCTGTTTATGTAAAATGCCACATCTGTCACACGTTCTTAGCAGCTCACAATTATTTGTTGTACCATAGTTCTACCCCTCTCATCTGTGACCAAAAAGTTTTGAACAAAGTTGATGTAATAACATGTTTGATTATATTTGTCTTTGTTATTCATTGAAAATTGTGATCTTTGATTGATGGAGTAATGTGGTTTCTTAACCTGATCAATTAAAGGGAATTATGTTAAAATAATACAGAGCAATGTGCTTTATTAGTTATTTAACAATATGTTAAAGAGTAGTTACATTTACATAGTCTTACAGTTACAACCGGCCCTTTCAGGGCAACCATAATGCTGATGTGGCCCAGGGTGAAAATGAGTTTGACATCCCTGACATAGACAGTGTTTTTCCTACATTGAAAAAAGCAATTACGGTTAAAAGAAAGTTTGCAACACATACAAACAACATAGACTCACAAAATATAAAACCTACCAACAAACTAAGCAATCGCGGAAACCTTTGCTGTAAGCGCATAAATAATAATATAACCCCCAAAACTCTTGGCATGACCCTGTGCAATTCTCCCCCAAAAAACAAAAAGATGGCATTGTTGTGCAATCTCCCAAATGACCAATAAACAAGGAGAGAGTTGTTGGAAGGGATAGCATCCATAGCAGGATAGGTTCAGGGATGTATATCAACTGCAGATATTCTCACAAACCAGACTTAAATAAATAATCAGAAGTCTGATAGCAGACTAGCTCAAATCTGGGTGAACAGGGCGTTTCACTTTCTTTCTTTCAATTCGCTTCATATTTGTTCACACGATGAAATGCACGTGGCTAAATGCACCCGACCAGATAGTGCATGCAAATTTAAAATTAATTTGAGTATTCTGTGGACCTCTAATAGGATTCATGTGTCATAGTTCTAGGCTTGTATTACACATCACTTCTGACTTTTGTCATACTGCAAAAGAGGCCATCCAACACCTTGGACCCTTTCAGGAGACAAGACACTGTTACCACCTCTCTCTCCACAGGAATGTGGAACGGCCAGTATGCAGTAAACAAGGCTCACTTCATTCCTGCCTTCGTCTCCCAGTCTGAATTCCAAGTCCTGGCTGTCACTGGTGTTGGATTCACCCAGAGAACCCAGCTACTCCTGCTCCACCAACTTCTCTCACACTCCTTAGTTGGGTGCGGAGGGGGGATTTCCTCACACTGCTACCCTTGTTTGACCTGAAGCTTCCCCAAATCCCAGCAACTTACAAAGCAAACAACCAGACCTCATCTTAACACATAACTGTATCACTGAAAACCTCACCATAACATAACCAAACCCATCTAATCACTTCGTTCTGTTTCTCAGTAACTTTCCCCACAAGGCAGATGGCTTCTCCACCCTGTGTCTACATTCGCTGAAACATACAGTGTTTCTCCCCACACATTTCTCCTCTCGCTTCTATACCCTACCCTATCCCCAACTACTGCTCAAACTTGATGTAAACACTGCCACTGACACACTGTTCTACCCTGCCCTCATACATTGACACACTCTGTCCTCTCACTTCCCAACCAGCACCTTCCACTCCTTGGCTATCTGATGCCTTCCGGGAACGTTAGACAATGCTCAGGGCGACAGAGTAAGTGGTGAAAGTCCAGGGCCTCTGCTTACCTGGCTATGTATCAATCCTCTCACTTCTCTCTGTCTCTTACAACTGATAAGACCTCTCATAATAAGGATACGATCAGCAACACTGTTGTGTCATTGCTGTCCAACAAATGAGCAGCGCTTGGCATTGATTCCAGACTCTTTCCATCTCACAAGCAGACTTGTGCCCTTTTGTCTAAAATGCATTTGAGCTGTTGTGGAATTTTACAGTACCACTAGTGAAAAAAAAAATTGTTCTCCTATGGCACTCAAGTGTTGTTGTTTTTTTTAACTAGGTCGCATATCACTTGCGACCTGGTTTTCTGTAATCAAATGTGATTACAGATTTAGTCTGAAGTATGTATGTAAGTCTGTATTGGATTGGACATTTAATGGCCACAAACAAGTAATAAAACAAACCTTCAGAGAATCCCTTTGTGCTGGATGTCTATGTTTGAGTTCTTCAAAGGGTTGACGTCAGAAAGACATGAATGTGAAATTAGCCTTCAGAACTGCAACGAAAAGAGACAACGTATTAGAATAATGTACAAATGTAAATTGTACAAATAAATATTTTTGCCACAGTACAGCTAGGCTTTCTCAGTAGTTCAGTCGGACAACTTGTTACCGCAGCAAACAATGACAACACATTCAGGGAGACTAATTTAATCAGCATATTTTTCATGAAGTAGTTCATATTCAACAGAGCTAGCTAACTTAATCTCTCCACGTCTTGCTATTATTAATTTATTACTATACATAACGTTATAGTGATAGATATAGTGAAAGGAGAAAAATACAAACAAACCTCAGTGTACAAAAGAGTTGCTGCTTGCTAGCATATGCTGTAAGAATTATATACTAGCCCGTGCCCCAGTGGCTTTGTAAGGGGATGGGGAATCATTAATTTTGTCGAGCTTTGCTGCCACTTTAACAGAGCAATATAACATTGTTTTTACTTAAATAAACATGGACAAGGTTTTACTTTTAAAATAAAGTCGGACAAGAAATGCGTTTGTAAACGCACGTGAACCATAACTAATCACCCAACAGGAAGAACGATCTTTTTTTTTCTTTTTCTTTTTGTACCGGAAATGGGTTAACCTCAATCAACCGTTCTAGCTTCGCCCCCGTGTTGGTTTGGTTTTATTTTCACTCAAAGTTTTTGATAAAAGTGTCAGCTGAATGTCGAAATCGTACTTATTCAAACTGGGCATAGCAGTCTTTACCACAACATTTAGGATGATGCACCATCTCATTCCAACGCAACAGGACATCAGTTGGTCGTTCCCTGGTCTTTTTCTTTTTTTGGTAGGTCCTACCTACTGTTTTCTTGAAGACATTGGCAGGTGGATATTTGATCTCTTCCCATCTTATCTAGCATATTGTTAAGATGGTGGGTTCTCAAAGCAAGTAGAGAAGAAAGATAAAAGTAATAGTCAATTTAGAAAGAGGGGGAATGAGAATAGATCAAGTAATGTTGATTCATCGCTGTCCAAAAAACCAAAAGACAGTTAGTTAGCGGCTGGGCGAATCTCCCCATCAGCTTCTTAACAACCGTTACAGGACAACAAGCTTCACAAAGTGACGGACCTAACACCAGTTAAAATAACAACGTTTGTAAATGTGTACATACTAATTAATTCAAATAAATGAATGACACATCCCCAAGACCAAATGTGAACAAAAGTATACAAATTCCAAGTCAGTTTAAAACACTACAACATCAACCTGAGTCACACCAGCATTCCTACCATAATATGGTGTAACACAGGCCATAAATAAAAAAGACAAATACAAACAAAGATGCTAAATTATGAAACCACCATGCCGGTGTAGATAACCTCTTCACCTTAAGACTACTCAAAAAGTCTACATCTCAGTACAAAAGGGCATCCCTCACTCAATGTCACCAACACCGAGGGCTCTAAGCCCTGGCCAGGATATCCAGGGGGGTATTCCATCAATGCCGATAATGAAATATGCATGCTTAATTGAAAAAGCCTGGTTTGATTTAACATCAACATTGACTTGAGGCTCACTTAAGGTCCCTGTGTTTAATAAGTGTTTGTCCAAAATGTATGCGTGCGCAAGCATTTTCAGGGATTCTGTTTCCACCTGTTATAATTGTGTTGATACACAGCTAAATTAAGCTTGATAGTTAGCCCGCTATGGAGCAGGCTAGTTCAGTATAGGTGACCTTGGTTACTGAACAAGGAATCTTATATGCCACAGTAATGAAACGGATATCTCACTTAAATTAGCAAGCCAGGATTTCACTTTATCTGCCTTGGTGGAATACCCCCCTGGTCTGCCACATGTCTGTTTATAGCTGTCACCCCATCAACATCCTTTACCGTAGACCATTGGTTCATTTCCAAAGGCGGGATTATACAGGGACCACCAGAACTCCTTCTACTCAGAGTGTGAAGGTTGGGTTTATGTGGTTTATGGTCTTTGTATCCCTGGTAGCAGGCACACCAGGTTGGGCACACACACAGACCTCAGACCAAACAGAACACATTGTCCTAATCATTTATTTCCCATAGAGGGCAGTATTTGCCTCCACACCATACTTCACGTCATGATGATCATTTGTCAGAATCAGAATCAGAATCAGAAAAGTTTTATTGCCAAGTACGTTTTTTACACATACAGGGAATTTGTCTTGGTGATGTAGGTGCACGTCACATTCTCTAAAATAAGTTAAATAGGTTAAACAGAACAAACAATATAAGTATAAATATATGTATAAATATATACACACACAGAACGTATAAAAAAATATGAGAGTAAGAATTTAGATTACAAGAGCAGATTAAGTACAGTGGCATGTAGAGCCAGAGGTGGGGTGTGGAGAGAGTCAGGGTGGTTTCCGGGCCTTGTTAATAAGGCTAGTGGCGGAGGGGAAAAAACTGTCCTTGTGACGAGAGGTTTTGGTCCTGATGGACCTCAGCCTCCTGCCAGAGGGGAGTGGCTCAAAGAAATTGTTGCCGGGGTGGGAGGGGTCAGCCACAATCTTTCCTGCACGCTTCAGAGTCCTGGTGGCGTAAAGGTCCTGTAGCGGCGGCAGATTGCAGCCAATCACCTTCTCAGCTGAGCGAATGACACGCTGCAGTCTGCCCTTGTGCTTGGCTGTGCTAGCAGCCAAGACACCAGACACTGTCACCAGACAGTCCGGGAGGTGGGGCTGCTGTGAAAGATATTTTAAGACCATGTCCCCCACATTTTAATTGTGCTGCTAGTTGAGCACGGACCCCTTTATTTAATCAATGCCTTTCACTCGATGATTAGAGAAGTGCACCGTTCCTCTGGAGTCCGAGAATGACACAGATATGTGAAAGGGATCTGGCAGAGACAGGGTTCTGGCAGGGAGGGGGATGAAAACAGAAAGAGGCAAAACCATATCCAATAACTGTTCAGCAATTAATACATTCCTCGACAAATTATCTTCACTAGTTTAGACAATGCAAGTGACACCTGTGTTTATCCTACGATGTTGCCTCTGTGAAAAGGGTATATTGAACCTTGTACCCGTCTGTTGCCCATTTGGAAAGTCGTTTTTTGTTGTATTGAGAGCACGTGATGTTTGATGATTTATTTTATGTTTTAATGACCTCAGTTGTACTGTGCGAATAAAAGGCCATCTACAAATTTGTGTTAATTCTAACCCTAACAAAAAAAATCGTATAATGTTATATTTTCTTATAATTGTATGTTCATGTTCTACTTTGGAGTTCAGATTGGGGAACCCATTATCTCATGTAAAAGACGTGGTGTCAATCAAGGATAAAGAAACTCAATGAAAACGTTGGTCAAAATTATTATAATATTGTAGACTATTAACAGCAAGTTAATAAAGTTTAGTAATGACGTTTCTTTAGCTTTTTTTTCATTCAAAGCGTGCTTTAGACGTATTATGTTGTATGCATCTGCGTAATTTGAAATATTGATTCGATTTTTTTCTGAACAAGGTTATGCTATACTATGGTGTAAAATGTTATCCTCCAGAGACCATAATCGATGTTTAATGCTTTACTTTTCGTTAGCTTATAATAGGCCTATTTTTTATGTTCCTACTATGCGTTCTATTTTAATGACTTTACGAACTTGTTTATAAATTCGGCAATCAAGTCAAGCAAAGGCAATTACCATATGCATCTATATACGTATGTAGTATCACCAGAGCATTTACAAAGGCATTTCTCTAAATAGCTCTGAGTGTAACTATGTACTACGCAGCATTTGCACCACAGCAGCTGGGAAGTTATGGCGCGATCACGCGTGTTCACCAGTCTCCTCCCTGGATACACCCCTAACGCCCGTTGTCTAGGAAACCGCGCGTGGTTCGTAACATAATTGGCTGAGATCTTAAATGACGTATTAGCGTACCATCACTTCATCTGCTAGCACTGGACGCTCAACTGGGCTGATTTGCCAACTACCAGCGCGTGAGGAGCAGCCACTGCAGCGCTAACTATTGTATTAATAGTATATACTAGTTGCAGTGTTGCACGCATTTAGGAACTAATGCTGGTTGCAATCCAAGGGACACTGGAATTTAGCCCCTAAGTCTTTAGTCGACAGTCAATACTTCTCGGTTCGCTAAGTATCTGACCCTTTGTGAGTAAGTAAATCCTTTCTCTTTAACCTGTTGTTTATTAGGCTTGAGGTAGTCTATAAATGAACCAAGTCTAATGTGCATTGACGTTACATTGAGCTAAATAAACATTATTGCTAGGCGCATCTTACGAATTAAAGCAACTGAAATGAATGAAGTTATATTGAGTCGGCCTATGCAGCAGCATCAATGACTGCAATAATGACTGAATTATTTCATAGATTATTTTTGGAATTGGTATTATATCATTGCTCTATCTTAGAATTGAGTCCATTAAAAAAGTTATTGCCAATGAAATTCATGTAAACCAACTTAAGTTAAAACTATTCACAAAAGGACAAAATGTGTACAGGCTATTTAAGCATAAAACGATTTATTGAAATTAAATTGTTTTAAATTTGTGACTTCGTTTGATTAGGCAATGTATATATTGCTAAATCATTAATAGTACTTCAGCACATTTCGTTGTCCAAATCTACTAAATAAGTAGACACTATTTTTAGTTGCGTTATTGTTCCTAACAATATATTTTTTGGATTGCAGCGACATCATGCTAACCCGCCTGTTCCGCATGCACGGCATGTTCGTGGCCTCCCACCCCTGGGAGGTGATCGTTGGCACGGTCACCCTCACCGTCTGCATGATGTCCATGAATATGTTCACAGGAAACGATCAGATCTGCGGCTGGAACTTTGACTGCCCAAAGACAGAGGAGGTAGGTAAAAGTAGTATGAGGATGGACTTGGGGACATTCATTACAAATATTGAATGAATGAATGAATTGACTTTTGTCGTCCTTCCAGCAAATTCTCAGCAGTGACATCATCATCCTCACCATCACGCGCTGCATCGCCATCATCTACATTTACTTCCAGTTCCAAAATCTACGACAGCTGGGCTCCAAATACATCCTGGGTATGTATGGACGTTAAGCTCTTACCACTTTGGCTTGACAGGTACTGTGAAATGTGGATGCTGAAAGCACAAAGGGCGTGAGTGACCTGTGGATCTTTTCTACCCCAGGTATAGCGGGCCTTTTCACCATATTCTCCAGCTTTGTGTTCAGTACAGTGGTGATACACTTCCTCGATAAGGAGCTCACAGGCCTCAAGTAAGAAACGTTTTGAAACTGCGTCTAACAAGATTGAATATCTCGGGTGTAAACCTAAATGCCTAATTTTCTTCTTTTTTTTCTTCAGCGAAGCTTTGCCCTTCTTCCTGCTTCTCATAGACCTCTCCAAAGCGTGTGCATTGGCAAAGTTTGCTTTGAGTTCCAACTCTCAGGTACTTTTCAAACGATACTTCACTTCCAGTTGTAAAACAAGGCAGTGCAGTTGCTGAGATACAGGAAATCTAGAAAGATAATACCCAGGATAATATGGCAACATCAACATGAATGTACAAGGCATTATGGAGTGCAGTGGTGAACAAGATCATTATAACCCAAAAGTTACATCTTAGGTCGCAATTTAGCTAGCTCGTAGCTCAAAATAACCTGGACATATCTCTCTTCATATATGCTGATCGATAGTTCAGTAATGTTATTTATAAAATCACATCCTATAACTGATATATTCTACAAATAATTGTTTTTAGGCCAGCCAGTTCCTCTCTCTTTGTTTAGAGGAATCGTACTATCGACATTCCCGAAACCCCTCCCACTCACACCACCCAGCCAGCCGAGCTACGCTAGTTTGCGTCACACAGTTGCACAACCAGTTAGAGTGGACCGCCTTCTTACTGGGAGGGGCTCAATCTTACACATGGCGACTTTAATTCAATGTTTCCCATTTTTCAAAATCCATTTCTAATAGTCACAAACGCTTACTTTTGCACAACCACGTTCATTGTTAGAGGCCCATGAATCAATGTATTGTTAAATTGTAACCTATGCCCTCAGGATGAAGTGCGGGATAACATTGCGCGTGGCATGGCTGTCCTGGGCCCGGCCTTTACTCTGGACGCGGTGGTCGAGTGCCTGGTGATTGGGGTGGGCACCATGTCAGGTAACCACAGCAACCAACTATTTACCATCAGGTTTTTTTCATCCTTTTTTAAAATCATATTTCTTTAACCTTCAACTTTATTAGATATGAGGATAATAACCAACGTTATATTTTGCAGGGGTTCGCCAGTTGGAAATCATGTGCTGCTTCGGTTGCATGTCCGTCCTGGCCAACTACTTTGTGTTCATGACCTTCTTCCCTGCATGCGTTTCCCTGGTGCTGGAGGTAAGGCTTCCATTCTGTGTTGTCGTCCATGGATATCTCATCATGTGTTTAACTGTATGTGTGTGTGTGTGTGTGTTGATCGGGATTGTCATGTGTTTTGGTTGTAAACTAGCTGTCCAGAGAGAACCAAGAGGGCCATCCCATCTGGCAGCTGAGCCACTTCTCCAAGGTGATGGAGGAGGAGGACAACAAGCCCAACCCCGTTACCCAGAGAGTGAAGATGATCATGGTAAGCCCCATTCATATTTTTTTTTCTTTTTTTTTACAGTTAGGGGAATGTGGTGGAGAAGGTAGGGGTGCTTCACGGTGTATTAATGCAGTTTATACATGTGCTCAAAAGCTATGTTAGGATAATTGTTTTGAGGTCATATATGTAGGTTGTGAAAGAAAATGTAGTGTAGAAAAAAAGAAGATGAAAATGAATGAATGGAAACACGCGTGTGTGTGTGAATTTGGATCCGTCCGTGTCTCAATCTAGTCTCTAGGCCTGGTGATGGTGCACGCTCACAGCCGCTGGATTGCCGAGCCATTGAATATTAACACCACCATGGATGTCGAGGTGGGCATGAGCTTCGGCCATGACTCCCCAAGAAGAATCCACCCTGAGACCCCCCTCTGGCAGTTCTACCTTGCACGGTCAGCCCCTCAATTATATTATATTGGAATGGCAGTCAATGTAATTTCTAGCAGATTAAATACATGTGTTATATATTTGCTTGTGTAACAATTTGATGCAAAACATTACCATGTTAGACTCGAACTAGTGATGACATAATCTCTTAGAGATGATAAATAATAGAATATCATTTTGTAGAAAATGCTGCCACTTTTAATAAGAGGATATTTCACATTTGCCATCTCTAATACTTGTTATCATATGTCAATATATTTGGTGTGATCTGATGGTTAAATACATTCATGAAATTATATTTAATTGTAATAATAACTACATAAAAGTTGGATAAAGTAAATAATATAACTCACTGAGAAATTCTAATTCAATAACATTCAACATTGTGAATGTAAAATAATTTCCCTCCAAACCCATTGAATGGCAATGAGATCCAGGTTTCCTTTGTGGTTTCTGGTGCGCTAAATAAAACGTTGCTCCCTGTGCCCCAACAGGATGATAACCATGGACGTGGAGCAGGTGATCTGCCTGGGACTAGCCCTCCTGCTGGCGGTCAAGTACATCTTCTTTGAGCAAGTGGAGATGGAGTCCACGCTGTCCCTGAAGAACCTCATGAGCATGTCTGGCCCCACGGCTGCCCACCGCCCCCCTGCAGAGTCCTGCTATCGGATGGAGCCCACGGCGCGCCCCACCGCCTCCCCCGCCCACGACAACCGACAGAAGTTAGCCCCGACACAAGCCACATTGCCGGTGATCAAGGAAGAGAAAGGTACTGGGAAACTGTAACACTCATTCATGAAACGGTTGTGTTTCGTTACATTTAAATGTATGGTATTTATCTGGAAAATATATGGAACTGTCCCGATATTTAAAACTCATGAATTTGATGTCACTGATCATAATGTTGTTATTTTTTCAAATCATGTATCATAATATTTTTTAAGCCATTTGTGATGCCTCCGAAAGAGGATACGTTGTATTTATAATATACAGAACATCACCGAACACTAACATCGCCATGGTGCTGATAACATTTGTTTCAAAGACGCCGTGCTCTGTCTCTTTCCTTTCCAGATGAGATGATTCGACCCTTCCCTGCCCCCAAGGTCCAGCCCCTCCCTGCCCCCCAGGTCCAGGTCCAGCTCCAGACCCAGAGCATCTTCTTCCTGGGGGATGGAAAGGCCGGGGAGGGGCCTCAGCCGCAGACTCCCAACGCAGAAACAACCATTCCCTCTGAGCCCCGCCCTCTGGATGAGTGTTTGGCGATCCTCAAAAACCCTGAGGTACAAACAGGTTCATGTTCAATGTGATGCTGCAAATCGGGTCTCTCTGGAATAGAGGTGCAACGAGTCAGTGATAGTAACCTGTATGAATAAATGGGAAAAGGAAAGGAGGAATGGAAAAAAAGTGGATTTGCAAACATAAATATCCTGTCAGCAGGATTTGGATAATGATATAATTAACTTTCCCACTTCTCAGTTAATCAGGAGGTCTGTTGTGGCCATAGTGACAGAGTTGTAATGAGCTTAGTCTTTCCTATCCTTAGGCTAAACCAACTAGCCAGGATACTATAGAGGAAAGCAGAACTGAATTTGACATACATATAATCCTACATAAAGGAATACGCAACACCACTTTTCACACCACAACGGTTTTGCTTCCAGATCCTTTGTTTGTTTGTCCGGGTGTGTCACGATTCCCTGTGTTTGTGTCTTCTACAGATGGGTGCTGCTTTTCTCAGCGACGGAGAGGTGGTGCAGCTGGTCAACTCCAAACACATCCCAGCCTACAAACTGGAGGCCCTGATGGAGCGTCCCGAGAGGGGCGTGGCCATACGCAGGCAGATGATATCCGCTAAGCTTCCAGCTGCTGCCCTGTCCTCCCTACCGTACACAGACTACGACTACTCCAAGGTACGCACCACCACACATGCTCCATGGATCGGGTCCTCCACCTTTGTGTATTGCATTGTCATTTTCATTTTGTGTGTTTTGATTTGAGTATGACCCTTCATTCTCCCACCAATACACACAATATAATATAATGATTCTGAGGCTCACAGTTTTGGTCATGTCAGCTTTATCCTATGTTCTGTGTTGACAGGTGATAGGCACCTGTTGTGAAAATGTGATTGGCTACATGCCCGTGCCAGTCGGTGTGGCCGGACCGCTTCACCTGGACGGAAAGCAGTTCCAGGTCCCTATGGCAACCACTGAGGGCTGTCTGGTCGCGAGCACCAACCGTGGGTGCCGAGCTATTGCTGTGAGTGATGTCCGACGCGACCTCAGCAGCATCAGCCCATATGCACATTCAATTCACTCGGTAGCAAAAAGTCACACATTGCAGCAATCTCACAAAAGACTGTTCCCGCCTTTTTACGTTTGCGGTTAACAGTTGGGCGGCGGTGCCAGCAGTCGTATTCTGGCCGATGGCATGACCCGGGGTCCCGTGGTCAGGCTGCCCTCGGCGTGCCAGGCTGCCCAGGTCAAAGCCTGGCTGGAGAGTGCAGAGGGTTTCCAAGCCATCAAAGAGGTCTTCGACAGTACCAGCAGGTAAGGGTTAGGGATTCTACCAGGACGTCCTAGTGCCACCGTTAACTCAGTTTATCTAACACCCTCCAGTGGGAAGACTAATATACTAATATAAAATTATGTTGTATATAAAAAATACATCTCAGTCATTGCACATGGAAACTGGAGAGATATTTTTAGTTACGATAAGGAACACATTTTACTGCCTATATCGTGTAATAGGTTAGTGAAAGTGAAAGTGCTCATATCCATTCTTCTATTTGTATAGGTTCGCCCGGCTCCAGAAGCTGCAGATCTGTCTGGCTGGGAGAAACCTTTACATTCGGTTTCAGTCGATGACAGGGGATGCCATGGGCATGAACATGATCTCCAAGGTAAGTTTCAGTTTCTGTATTAATTTGGTGATCAGTTATGAATAAAATAAATACAGTTACATGATTAAAGGTGCTGTAGGGAAGATTTAAGAGCTATAATTGGACTGTAATAGATTTCAGGCTACATCCAGCAGATTTCTGACCAATCAAGGCACCTCTTCCATTAAAGGTTTATGGAATCCATCTAGCCTGTCAATCACAGTTGTGTGAAAGGCAACACTTCTTAATTGCGGAGGGACGGGAGCAGGGAGAAGGGGTTGGGAGCAGAGAGGGACGGCACTTTTTTTGCGTTTATTTTCTAAATCTTGCTCTCTTCTGCTGTTCTCTGCTTTCTCTCTCTTTACAACTTTTGAATCTTGCATACAGCAGCTTTCATATGACTGTATTTATTTAGTGATCAGTTCTGACTATAGTGATTTTGACTACATCTGACTACATATCTTAAACTCCTATCTTGCATGTCCCTCCGTGTTCTGCAGGGAACCGAGCAGGCTCTGTCTCATCTCAAGGAGGAGTTTCCTGAGGTGCAGGTTATAGCGGTCAGTGGAAACTACTGCACTGACAAGAAGCCTGCAGCCATCAACTGGATCGAAGGCCGGGGCAAGTCTGCCGTCTGTGAGGCAACCGTTCCTGCTAAAGTAGTCAGAGAGGTAGGAGCAGCCCCCAAAGCATCGGTCCCACATAAAACCAACAGCAAACATATATAACAAATGTATATCAATGATATATTATGAAATTGTTTCTATCCAGATTTTGAAGACCACGACTGCATCCCTGGTGGATGTGAACATCAACAAGAACCTGGTGGGATCAGCCATGGCGGGCAGCATCGGGGGCTACAACGCACATGCAGCCAATCTGGTGGCTGCTATCTACATCGCCTGTGGACAGGTACACACCGGTCCTCACTCAGTGCTGTTCGAGTGCTGCAAATCATTGTACAGATGGAATAATTATTCACCATGATTGTTAACTGAGGGAAATGTTCCAAGTCAACATTTAACAGACACTATTTTTTTTTTTTTTACATAATGTGAGGATGGGCTATAGTTTAAACATTGTACCCTATATTGGTGTTTGCATTAGTGCATAACGGATCAGAAATCCGGTATGTATCGGCAGCTTCAGTCAATAAAATATCTATCGACCTTGAAAAACCCATATCAGTCGAACCCTATCCTATGTACAAAAAAAAAAACTGGTGTAAATTATGAAGGTGATGAAGAAATTAATAATGTACTTTTACTAAAATCCCTAGGATCCAGCTCAGTCTGTGGGCAGCAGTAACTGCATCACCCTGATGGAGCCATCAGGCCCCAATGGCGAGGACCTGTACATCAGCTGCACCATGCCCTCTATTGAACTGGGAACCGTAGGAGGCGGGACTAACCTGCCCCCTCAGCAAGCCTGCCTTAAGGTAGATCATCGCACATACTCTCTGTTCTTTATGTACATTACCTATGATCTATCCATGACTATCTTTATCTATCCATCTCATCACTCTCATTAATTTGTCTGCAATCCAGATTGCCCCTAAGGGACTTACTCTGCTCTACTCTACTCTACTACTGTACTTTACACTACTACTATCTATCCATCCATCTAAATGACATCGATGTGTGCATTGGCTCTAGATGCTGGGCGTACAAGGAGCATGTCATGAGTGTCCAGGGGACAATGCCCGGCAGCTGGCCAGAGTGGTGTGTGCGACGGTGCTGGCAGGAGAGCTGTCGCTCATGGCAGCGCTGTCCGCCGGCCACTTGGTGAAGAGCCACATGACACACAACAGGTAAGCAGACTCACTTCTTCGAACTGAAGATGGTATTGTTTTCTTGGTGAGCGTTTCTAACAAGCGTGCTTGTTTCGGCAGATCCAAGGTGAACTTGCAACAGGCCCCAGGAACATGCACGAAGAACGCCTCTTGAGAATGTGCCAGATGTTGTCTTCGCTTGTCGGGTTCACTCTGTTTTTTTTGTTTTGTTGCAAATGACGTTGATGTTTCCACACGAGACCATCACGGAATCTGATCGCTGAACAAATTTGAACCTTTTTAATATTTAAAAAGGATTTTATTGTTCAAAATGATGCACACAACTTTTTGAAATGATCGTGTCAACACTGCAATATTTGATACAAAAAAAGTGGATGAGTCACTGACAACGACCTGAGGAGCTGACTGTACGTCCTTATGAGACATGACTTACTAGACAACTCGAAAGAATGGAGAAAATAAAAAGTAAATTTTTTTATTATTCTCACTGGTTGGTTTTACAAAAACACAGCTCTTCTTTCAGTTGAAAAGGAAGAGTTGATTTGAAGACACCTTTGGCAGTTATTCTTATGTGATATGGCTGATGCTTACATAAATTAACTGTTGAATGGTTTGGCTTTATCAGTTGTGGATGAATGTTGCAGTAAGGTTCGATGTACGACGAGTCCCTGTGGTTTTAATCAACACATTTGACTGTTCATCATTATCACTAAGCTTTGAAAAAAAAAGGATTTTGTAATAAACACAAGCACTTGACTACAATCCTTTCATTGAGATATTCTGTTTTGTTTTCACAAATTGTTTGGTACACTTTAAAGTAGTAACAATTATTTTGCCATTAACACTTGACTCCAGGACTATAATTGACAGGAAAGTGTTTATATTATATGCATACATGCATTGTTTACTTTGAAGTTGACCACATGACCCTAAAGATTTACTTTGATGGGACAAACACGGAGAAAAACAAGAGAAGACTGCAATCCTGGGCCACACAGGGCCGGTCTTCTGTTGTTCTAGCACCATGAACCCAAATCATGGCCATTTTCAGATATCTTTTAAAAGACTGTAAAATGACCTCTGTTGGGTCGGATAACCCAGGCAGATTAAAGGTGTAATGTAACTGGTAGCTGGCCATGGATTATCTGGATTAGTGAAAGTTGGACTTAAATTAGATTACAGAGCAGCTTTGGCTCTCTCCCCTTGATTTAGGTGTCCCTTCATTGTGCAGACCAGTGGACTCTCGCAAGCTTGTGACACGTTTCACCGTCACAAACTCAGACCATGATCTTACAATGGGTCCTACCTCACCAGAGGAGCTGCAAGCCAATCAGCGGTGAGCTGAGTGTATCTCACCAGTTGCACTGCATTCTGATTGGCTTTCTCTCAGGAGAGCGCTCGGAAGGTTCATGAATAATTCATTCTTTACCTGCTTTGACGTTGGGTATTATGACAACCAAAGTTTAAAAAAATAAAAAGGGAAGGAAATATACCCTGTATGTTTAGCTAAGACGTCAAAGGTAAGCAAAGCAAAATTTGTTTTGCTTACCGTTGGTATGTCAACCCATAAGACAAAAAATGTACAGGGCCTATATAGATGTTACAGTCAGCAAGAAAATATGTCACAGTCAGTAAAAATATAAGAGCTTCACAATAGATATGGCTAAAATAAACGATCTAATAATAAATAAGTATATGTATTTAGTAATGCAGAACCTGAAAGCATCAAGGGGAATACGTATGTATGCATTGTTACCCCTATACAACTTTTTTATTTGTAAAATGTGCAATGTAAAATGTGCAAAACGAAGTGACAATTGGCTGGGAGCAAGCACAGATGAATCACTGCTTTAACGGGCATCTGTAGGGCCTTCTTCGTGGTATTCTTTCAAACTACAACATAGCGAACATTACAACTACAAGGAACTAAAAGTACTGATTAGTTGTTAGTTTGCATAGTACTAATTAGTTGGCATAGTCAACATAGCCACACATATCTTCCAGTTGAGTTCAACACACCCATCCATATGTTTTATTTCCTCAAGTCGCCTTTTATTCATTTAGCATGTTGTCCAAACTATGGAAGATAGTACTAAAAAATAAGACAGTTTACATTTTGATGTATTTAACGTGTATTTTCTGTGTGAATTTATACAATACATATTTATCTGTACAGAACTTTGTTCTTTAGTTGTTTTTATTTTTTTAAATCAACATGAACTTGATCCAAGGGCAAATACTTGTGTTTCTAGGGATGCAGGCTACATTCATTTGACACCAGACTCTTTCTTTACATTTGTCTTGTTATAGCACAACTATGTGGTAAATTGATTTCATAATTAGAGAACCAGAATTCAAAATTATTATTTTTTAACATAGAAGAGAATATGTAATAATATGGGACTATGTATAGGATTCCATTCAAATGTAGGCTAGTGTAAAAGTAAATCAAATATTGAGCATATTCATACGCCACAGAAAAAAGGGATATTTGCAGATGGTGGGGCGGCGATGTGGGGGTGGTGGTTGGAGATGATTTTGTCGAGGGCAGAAGCATGTTTCTTGATTTGTTTTCCTAAGGAAATATAGTCAAGAGGTTTCGAACGCAACAGTGAACCGTTACTCCGGAACTGTAGGCGGCGGTAGGCACCTTGTCTTTGGGTTGGATTCCGATTTGCAACACTAACACAAACAAGAAGACGTAAAGCCTTCTTCTCTTTAGGGTTGGGAAGGCTAGACCAATCGTGTCCTATACAATCGAACTACAGTATATTTATTCAGTTCATAACACAATATGTTTAGGATTCCAAGTAAGCGATTGTTTATCGCTCAGCATATCAGCAAACAGATAATGTGGACAGAAATAGCAGACATGATTGTGCAGAGACATAAGGTAGGAGCATGATCTGCATCATATTGGCCGGTTGACTACGCCACTGATTGTTATTGCTGACCACCAGATAGTCTCACAATTGCCGTCTTAACACACCCAATGAAATGTTTTATTTCAGTACAATACACTGGTGAGCTGTTCGTTTATTCGTCCTCTGAATAAACATATGCTGAATGCTGTATGGTGGAGTTCTCAGAGTTCAAAGGAAGTGAGTCAACGACCTACTAACAATATTACGTAATTTGGCTTTATGTGCGTTTTATAGTGTTTTAACACCTCTTCAACACATATAAATGTCATTGTTTTATCCACTAGAAGCATAATGTGTCCATTGTGTAGTCACTAACAAAAGGAAAATGCACGTGTTCACTTTTTTTCGCTGATTTCCACAGTTGCTCTGCGTCTACTGCAGCTGCGTAACTACGGCCAGCAGCCTGCAGAACCAGAATTGACGCACTAAAGTCTTGGTCACTAACGTTATATCATAATAAAAAGGAGAGATTTACGAATCGAGCCCATGTCAAAGTATTCACTCATTTTAAGTGTAGTCTTGTTAAGAACAAATGTGATCGACCTCTTTACTCAAGCTACTACCATACTGGTATCAGTGTCTGGTATAGGCCTAAAATTGTTTGACAATGAGAACATATTTTCTTTAAAGGTTTGCGCATGTATTTCCCGTTCAGGGTCGTCCGCTCTACTCCTTCAAAAGGTGAGAGATTTTACTATGGAATTATGATGTAATGCCAATTGGAATTATACCTATATTATTACATTACATATTATTACATATATTATTACATTATACATTACATATTGTTATTACATATATTATTACATTATAATATTACACCACTTATTAATGTACTTATTGAACTAATGTACTTTTGCCATAAACACGAGCACATATGTTTTGCCTTTTTATGTAAGATATACATTTTACTTAATCAAGTACAATGTTGTGTGATATGAGGCCCATATCTCCATAATTATCTAAGTAGAAGCATGAACTATTTGATTAACGTACAAAACTGATCTCTGTCAAATAATTATATTATATTATAATGCTAGTAGAATGAGTAGTAGTTTCATTAAACTTATTCTTTAATAAACTTCAGTGAAAGACTCCAGGTTCATTCCGACAACACAGCTGTTTACCATAGTTAAGCAGATATAAACGGAGGCTGAAAATATTATTTAACAAACAGCTGACAACTTGACCACTGTCATATTCACCTGTTAATAATGTATGCAAAAAATAATATATATATGTATATGCAAAATATTTAGTAAGTAGATATATATGTGACCCAACGTCGTAATACACTTTGTCACTGGGTTACATGGCTCTATATAGAACTGCCATGATGTTGCATTTGTGTTGTATGTCAAGTGACTGATATAACACAAAACATAGTGCCAACAGGGTCACCTAGTGATCCCATTGAACGCTAAGGAGAATGCAAACTTTACGTTTTACTATAAGTAATATCTTTACCAATAATGAACAATATATTTCAGTCATTTATTAAGCAAGTTCCTGGAGATGTGTGGAAGAGACAGTTACACGTGACATTCCCAACACTTGAAGAACAGTCCCCTGTGCCAAAAAGGTATCATTAAAATGACTATATCAATTGTAGTAATTTGAATTACGAACAACTGAAGTGACCAGATTTAAATAAAAAAACACTAGATCGATTATTTTTTTGTTTTTTGTTTTTTTGCGATAAATACGTTATAAATAAGTTTTAAGAAGACTTAAACATTCACTGTCTTTTCACTCGTCACCTTGTTTGATTCAGAGTGTTTTGCTTTCACAGTGACTTCTCAGAAGCTGTGTATGAGAAGCTGGCTGATGAAACGCTGGACGCTTTAGTGGATTTCTTCGAGGACCTGTCGGATGAGCCCTTCACCGGCGCAGATTACGATGTTGAATTCTCTGTAAGTCTGTATGTTGGTCATTGTAAGGCCTGTTCAGCATGATGGGACTGGACTTAAGGTCAAACTTCAAACTCAGCCAAACAGCGTACAGGACTAATTGACAGCTGTCAAACTTGGATAAGGTGTGCACTACATAATCCTGATGTGTCATGTTTAAGGTCTTGTTGTTTTGGTGTGAACAGTTAAGGTTCAATGTGCTCATACTATTAAAACAATTCTGAAACGGGTAGTTTTGTCCCGTCTTCACCTTTATCATCTGAATCAATTTTAAATGTCTATTTTTCGATTATACAAAACTGCTCTTTATGTAGGGATAAAGTCAACGTAAAAATCTGTTGATCAGAATCAAACACCCCAACATTGGATAGTAAAGTAAAACAGAATAACTAAATGAAAACAAAATATTATATGCTGTAAAAAGTATATTGTTCTGTCAGCTTGAATCTTGGTAAATGCTAATATTTATTTTTCGTCTTGTCTCCTTCAGAGTGGTGTGTTGACGGTGAAGATAGGTGACCATGGGACGTATGTCATCAACAAACAGACTCCTAATAAACAGATCTGGCTCTCATCTCCCACCAGGTATGACCAGTATAGATCCTTATTTGGCTGAATAGATAGATAACCAAAAATCCTTTTGTTTATTGAAATGCTTGTGATCCCACATAATTTCAATGTATATTAATGTGTATTAGTGTGTGTTAATGTCTATTCATGTGTATATGCAGCGGCCCCAAGCGCTACGACTGGACCGGAGCTTGCTGGACATACACACGCGATGGCGTCACACTCCACCAGCTTCTCTCTAAAGAGTTCTCGGCCATCTTTAACATGAACATGGATTTCTCCAAACTGCTCCATTCGTGACAACTCTCTGTTTCTGGTCTCACTTTCCGCCCCCCTCCCATCATCAGCACCACAAACACACATACACTGGGAATCAAAAAATGCATTTGCCGATTGCTTCTTGTCGGGGGAATACGCCTGATATTTCAGGAGCAAATTGTAATTGGGCCTGAAATATCAGTCATGTATGGGTTATTGTGGCTGGTCCCAACTGTAGTGCTGATTGCAAGATTGTGATGGTTGGTTGAAATGTAATATGTAAGAATATGAGGAGAATATTCACAATGCAGTTGTAAATGAAGAATAAGGATGGAAAATCAGTTTTTGTCTTCTCTGATTAAATATTTATTCAACTGTTTTGCAGGACATGTGGGTAAGTTGAATATTTTCAGCATAGCTACAACAGAATTAGAAGCATGTCTGTTTCCTTTGTTTCTGTAAAGGGAGCGCATTTTGAAAGTTCTCGCTTGTTAGTAAAATGAACTGCACCTTTATCTGTTAGGGGATTCTATTTGTATGGTCCCTTATCACTAGCCCCCTAACGATAAAGAGCAATATGAGGATTATACGGCCATGGACATGATAAAATGTAGACCATTTTGTATAAAGATTATTGGCTTTATATTATCATAATGCTATATATTATGTCAAATAGAAGAAAGATGTATTGTGAAGACTTAATACCGTTTTTATTTTTACATTTTAAATGTTGCTGCTCGTATAAAACAACTAATCCCCACAGTTATATAAAATAACTGGTCTTCATGTACCTCCAAATGGAAGCCTGGTAGCCTGACTTCATTAAACGGTCTGCTGTCCACACGGTTAGAGTGGACAGCAAAGTACATTTTTGAATTAGTCTTTTTTACTTTATTCAGTGAACATTGGAATTTCATCTATATGGTTGTAGACCTTATAGTATACACTAGTGTTGCAAATTGTGCTTTATGGTGTAGCCTACACTGTTGCAAATAGTTTGTTTATTGTATTTATTTTATTAAATTAATAATTAAATTAATGGAAGTTATCCGATTTGCAGGATTGTAAACAAGAAATTGCTAGCCCTCCAATTGTCAAATGTGTATTTAATGTTACCACAACATGTGACTACAGACCAATGGCGTCAGCTTGTCAATGTCTGTTGAGCTAAGGACAACTACAAGTGTAAGTGAACATCTTGCTTTTCAAGATTAATTTTATTTTTTTAAAGATTGACGACATAACAATCAGACACCGGCTTGCCCGTTGCCTCCATCCAGAGTGTAGGAGTAGGAGAGGGTGCCTTTCTTCAAAAAGCAGTCGTGTGAGTGAGTGCCCACTTTTATGGGCCGCTGGCAGGTCCCGAGGAGGTCGTCCTGGATAATGTCACTGTCATGGACCGTCAGTCTCAGCACATCATTGGGCTGGGCCTTGAAGTAGGTGAACTCCTCTTCCCACCAGGGGTTGGCGTTGTTTACCCGAACAGATGTTTTGCCCAGGTAAGCAGGGCCGCAGAACACCTTCACGTAGCCATCGGTGATTCCAAATATGTCTGACGGCAGGCCACTTGCTCGGATGTTGAACAACTTGAGCTGGGCTTCGACAGCAGACACCGGGACCAGGACCAGCAAGATGAGGGAAAGTGAGCAGGAGGAAATGAAGGAAACCATGTTTCTGTGAGAGATGAATAATTCATTAGAAGTCTGACATTTGGGATAGGGAGCTGAGGTGGTTGGACTCTCAGCTAAATAAGTTCTGGTTTCTATTCCTGCTGCCCCCTCAAATAACCCTATATTTACTCATTGGATATAAATGCCTAATATATATATATATATATATATATATATATATATATATATATATATATATATATATATATAATTTTAAGGTATGATATAATATTGTAAACAATGGAACCTTGTCTTGATTTTACAAATGGCTATTTTGTTACTAATAGTAATTATTGCATAGTAAAGTCATAAACTACAAGGAATTAACAGTGATTATTTTGTGAGCATTTGGGGATCTCATGTGGGGGGGCCCAGCGGTCAATCCCAACGTGATCTCCAACCTAAACTACAGTTTAGGTCGTTTGTATAAATCGTCCAGCATGACCCAAATGAACGTTTCAGCCCCCTGTCGACTGTTCGAAGAAACAGCAATGTATGTCAAGGTTGTTTGCCAAAACGGATGACAATTATTCTCATTGGAAAATGCAACAATTTGAGATAGTCACGGTGTTGAAATGCGCCTCGATAACATTTCTAGCGACAAATGTGCATTTTATTTTCGTAATCTTCAGTCAGTGAATGTATATGGTATTTAGTTTGTTAGTTCATGTAACATTTCCATCGTTGCCATGGTGATTCATATACTGCTCTCCCTGAAAGCATGCAGCCTGCATGTTGTTTGAATCGTTGTCTTTGCATTGTGTAACGTAAGTCATCTGGGCTGCTGTGTGTTATTTTATGCAACTGATGATGTTCTTTAAACAAAAACGTAGATTTTCGAGTGACCCAGGGATGACATTTATT
Source organism: Lota lota (assembly GCA_026745465.1). Taxonomy (NCBI): domain Eukaryota; kingdom Metazoa; phylum Chordata; class Actinopteri; order Gadiformes; family Lotidae; genus Lota; species Lota lota. Next base: position 1,963,710 of record JACYXH010000087.1, on the reverse strand, counting down.
CTTCTTCTTTGGGACGGACTAGGACGACGTGTTTTTGTGGAGCACAACAGAGTTTATTTTCGCTTTGCTTACGCCGAAAAATCGATTCGAAAGCATTCTATAAATACAATCTGTTTAATGGGATAATCAGGAAAAGTAATACCACTGTCCACTTTGCTTCCACCGAAACATACATTTTGTTTATCAAGATAATCATTACAAATGAATCACGCTTTAAAGTTTGTTGAAAGTGTTTGAATTTTTTTTTTCAAAAGACTACAATTATCAACATGAGAGACCTACAGGAAAACCCACAGGAAGTGATGCAAACACATCATTCAGGGGGCACAGAATGATTTGGGAGTAAAATAGAGGGGATTTGCGGTTTAGGGTTAGGGCTACGCCGCGGCCCTATTTTGCAGAGACTTGAGATTTTCAGAGTCTTGAGATTTTCACAGAGTGATCCCACGGCGCCCCCTGGTTCATTGGTCTAATGGCCAAGTTCCTGTCTCTTTCCAATGGCTTTAGATTAATGTATTGCAATGACTTTTATTTCCAATATGTTTCAATGGCACATTTGATTATGCTTTGTGAATCACTAGAGGCCCCAAATTGAACATTGTACATATCCTTGAGGCCCTCTTTCATATAAAACAGACCCCAGGTCTCTAGCTCACTCCCAAGCGTCCTTGACCCTTAGGTCACCTACTAATTACATCACTTCCTGTAGGGCTAGATTTATAGTATATTATCTACTAATTTAAGTAAACCTTAATGCCCCGATTCACATAAAAGAGACCAGACGTCTATCCCACTCCCAAGTCATTCTGTGCCCCCACATATGATAAGTGTTTGCGTCACTTATTGTATGTCTATGATCCCCATGTTGATAATTTTAGTAGCCTTTTAGAATGTTTTCGTCTGCCTTTTACTTAATTGCATTTACACTTCAAAAACATTGAAATCAGCATTCATTTGTCATGATTATCTTGATAAACAAAATGAGTTATATAAAATTAAGCTTTGGAGTGGATATTCGGGCGGAAGCAAAGCAAACATAAACTTACTTTGTGTCCCACAAAAACATGTCATCCTAATCCGTACCAAAGAAGAATAAATGTCATAAATATAAATGTCACTTAAAACTTCATCAGTTACATAAAATAGCAGCTCAGATGACTACACAACGCGAAGACATTAATTCAAACAACATGCAAGCTGTATGAATATATGAATCACCATGGCAACGATATAAAACGTTGCACTAACTAACATACTAAACATCATATACATTCACTGACTGGGTCGTTTTGGACGACCTATACAAACAACCTTCTATCGTTTAGGTTGGAGGACAGGCTGGTCAAAGCTCAGGCTGCTTCTGCTCCTGCTGTACACGAAGGACATACAAACTGCATCGTCATGTTAGCTGGTGCTTTGTGCTTACAATTCTGTCTTGCTAATATCAGGATGAGATATTGGCAACATTGAAAACAATTTGAGCAATTAGCTGGTTTCTGTTAGGGAGTGGCCTAATAGCAATATGCTTTCATTGCACCTAAGACTTATAGGTGTTGTAGGTACGATTTATGAGCTATTATTTGAGTCTTATTAGTTAAAAGGGGCCATCTGTCAGCTATAGGTGAGTTAAATGCGCTGTAAGAATATCTGTTTCAAGTTGAGTGCGCCTGCCTCTATATGAGACAATTTAGAATTTTAGGCCGGTCCTGGCACATTTCGGACCAATTAGGGCATATATTCCCTAATTGTTTCAGGGTATCCATCTTGACTATCAAAACTGGGTGCAAAATTGTGTCACTTAGTTTCAATAGCCTGCTCTCCTGCTCTTTCTGCTCTCTCTATTTACAACTCTTCTACTTCAAGCCACATTAAAAGATTGTGCATATGGAGGTGCATTCTTTATCTGTCCAAAACCAGCAGCACATTGGAATATTTGTATTTTCAAAGACTAAACATCTTACCTGATAACCATATCTCCCTAGAGCTGGCAGAATTATTTGAAGTTATGCAATATCTCTTTGATGTGACGGTAAAGTTTTCAGCTGCCAACAGGTGGATGCGCATTGACTCAATGCAATCTGTTCTATTTTTTACTCTTTGACTTATTAACCTTGACAATCTGATTAGAGGCAGACTACAAGCACCATTTGAATTGCTCAAAGTTAACAATATAAAAATAGTAAATCTAAGAATAGTATGATATAAAAACAATTATCTTATTGGATGGATTACAATTTCTACATTGAATGGTAGATATTTGCGATATGAAGAAATATGAAACAATTGATAGTACAAAATCAAGCCTTTAGCTATCAAAAACGTTCTTATATTTTTCTATTACCTTTATTATTATTTTTTTATCAAAGTCCTATCTTGAGCAGAGTAATTTTAACAAACAATTTCCCACAAGATTAACAAAGTAAATAGAATCTAAAAATAAATAAATATTATATTACTATTTAAAGATTTACAAAAGGTTTGGAATGTGTATTTTGAAAGGTGTATTACATTTATACTGCTTAGCCCATGCGAAGGAGACAATGCAGGACACTTGATTTAGCAGTATGGGCGCTTCAATTGAAGAAAGTAAAATGATTATTACCTGATGTCTGTAGGCGATCCAGTGACACTGCTCTTAGTATTCAGGTCTGTGTGTGTGTTTGTCAGGTCTTTTATAAAGACCTGACACACACAAACACACACACACACACACACACACACACACACACACACACACACACACACACACACACACACACACACACACACACACACACACACACACACACACACATACACACACACAAAACATACACTGTTCTCAGGGTTGCATAACAAGTCCTCTTTTTTTAAATCAAATATTCCAAAATACTCAATTGCATAAACTTAACATAAACAAGTAGTTCAGGTATTGGTTTTCGTTTTTGGTATTAATAATTAACATGATAATGACTTAATAATAAGTTTGAGTTCATTAAAAACAACAGCTGGTTGACCAAGGTTCTGAACAAACAACAATAAAAGACAAACGGGGCACACAATCAGAGTAATTGATTAAAATAAAAGATAGCTAACCAGAGACAAGTTTAAAAAATGTATCAACAAGTAAAAAAGAAATGCATCAGATAAACCAAAGGCTGCAGAGGAAGATAGGTTTTAAAGTGAGTTGTTAAGGTGATAACAGTGCGGGTATCTCTAATGGTGACGGGAGTCTGTTCCAGAGTCAAGGGGCCGCCTTTGCAAAAGACGAATCACCCTTGTCCTTGAGCCTCGACCGAAACCGCCAGCAGGTTTTGGGTGGATGACCTGAGGGACCTGGAAGACTTGCAAGCAATGAAGATTGACCAAGACATAGGAGAATTGTTCTCTCTTTCTGGAGCTAGTGAGAAGCCTAGCACATCTTTCTGCACTAGCTGGATACGGGATAGAGAGGACTGACTGTTAAAGGAGTTTATAGGCGGCAGGAGATAAATGCTTGTATAACTTTCTATAAGTCATGGAAAATGAATGATTTGGGCTATTGTAAGATAGTAGATGCTTGATCTAATGACAAAATGTATTTATTAAAGTTGTGGTCTGTCTAAAAATATAGCTAAAGATATTAGATAAGGTTGACATAGGTAGGCCGCTTGTTGAGGTTGTTAGTTAAGGTTGTAACGGAGAGCTGAGGCCCAAATATGACCAATTCAGATTTTCGTGCAGTGGGTACGATTTAGTTTTTTGAATTTTCTCCAAAACATGTTAATGTAGACACATTGACTCACATTCTGCTGTGAGTGTGTTTCATTCACCAGTGTAGCAGCAGTGCAGAGATATTAAATTCTCATGTTTCACAACATGTTTCTCTGCCTTCTTTTTCCCCACCATGTTCATCATACAAAGAAGCAACTTTCCAACCAGCTAGTACTATCAGCTAGCAATCGCTCTCTTGGAGCCTCTCTGATTGGTTAGAAGGAGTGGGCCTCGCTGTGAAACTTGAGAATCTGATATCTCTGCACTGCTGCTACACTGGTTAATGTAACACACTCACAGTAGACAGTGTGTCCACGATAAGAAATGTTTAAAAACAAATCTTACCTACTGCAGCTTTAAATTGTAGGAAGTAGTTAGCCATCCAATTTTGATGTCAGCAATACAATCCCAGAGGTTGTTTAAGGACATTGACCTAAGGGTTTGAGCGGGAGGTAAATCTGTGCACTGTTAGCATAGAAGGAGATATTGTATTAGAGAATGATGTGGCACAAGGGGAAGATTGTTCAGAGAATGTAATATTGCCCAAATGAAACCTTGAGGAACTGCACAGGGGATGCTGGCAGAGGAGGAAGATGATGACCCCAGATCAACTGAAAAAGTTCTGTTAGATATGATGTAAACCAGCTGGAGGCGAACAATCTAGGTGGCATGACCTACCATGTCAGAGGCCACAGTGAGCTCTAGGAGCAGCAGTCTGGGTCCACAAACAGTAAAAGGGCATTTAGCACCAGTAGTAGGGGAGATTCTGGGCTGTGCATCACTCCACCTGTGTACATCAGGTGGAATGGAAGGTTTCCATGATGTGATTCTAGTTCAGATGGGAGAGCAGCTGGAAAAGGACAACTTTTGTTTCAGGACTTTGGATATAAAAGGGAGTTTGGAGATAGGGCGAAAACTGTTGTAAGGTTGAGGTTTGGCTTTTTGAGGCGTGGATAAGAACTACATAATAAGCATTACTCAAATTATCAAATTAATTATTGGTTAGGAGCTGGGATAACGACTGTAGCATCGACCATTTACTACACACCACCTAGGTGGCTGCCATACTCCACCTAGGTGACTTTCCTTGGGTTCCTCCAGACAAATGGACACAGGGTGGTGATGTTGAAAACCGGTTTATTGAAAAGGCTACGTTGCCTGATGCATGCCGATGGTGCTCCATGCAGGAGAGCTCTCCCTGAGTGTGTGCGGTGATGACTGGTTTAACCTGTGCACACTGATTGCTTGATGTGCAACAGGTGTGCAGCCTCACCCAGCCCCAGAGTCCAATCAGTCTGACTCGGGCCAGGTGAGGCTGCTTAAACCAGCCATCCTCCACACACACTCCCACAACGACATACATTTTATATATAGGTAAGGGAGGGATAAATATGTTTTATTGTATTTGTCACTGGCAGACAAATCGCAAACATTATTTTAACCAATGTGTCAATTTAATTTGCAATAGCATTTTCAAACAGTGCAGTCATGAGGTCAATGAATCAGTTACACACAGTTAATACAGCTATGTTTCATTGATGACTGGAAAAACACTCACAGGTCTCAATTATACATTACATATAGCCCCATATAACATCCCACTGGACGCTGCATACACTGTACACAGCCTGAAACTGTAGAATAGATACAGAAAGTGAAGCAGGTGAGAATTGAAACAGTAAAATCATGTTATTGGAGGGTCTTCGTGGAGGGTCAAAGTATGGTGTGATGTTTATTATTAGGGGGGAACTGGCTTAGATTAATTTTGTTTTTATTTATTCTTATTTATTTGTTCATATATTTTGTCCTTCCCAATGCAAATATTGAGCCACACTCCAGTCCAGGTGATGGCGGTAATGCGCCTAAATGGTGCTTTAAAAACTGCCATCAAACAACAGCAGAAGATTGGTTGGTTGGTTGTTTTTATTTCAAGTAGGTTAAGCTTACTAATGTACTAAATATTTTAGCGCATATTGATATCAACTGAGGATGACGGATCCGACCCTTGATTATTTCATTAATCTTGGGCAAATACAAGCAAAGGATGCTTCACAAATCGAGTGGTCCCATGCTACCAACAGCAAGCACAAAGTCGCAGCTGCTGTTAGAGGTAATTACATGACTTTATGGTTGCAACCTTGTTTTTATACATAGGACATATATAATTTAATATTCCAATCATTACCTCCTTTGCGGAGGTAATTATTTCACCCGCATCTGTGTGTTTGTCAAGTCATGTCATTTTTTTTTTTGTATGGCCCTTAATCACAGTTAGTCTCAAAGGACTTCATAGGCCACATTTATGACACCCCCTTAACCCAAAGAGCAAGGAAAAACTCATCATGCAAGAAACCTTGAGAAGGAACGCAGAAAGAGGGATCCCACCTTCCAGTGATGGCCATAATGGGGCACCATAGCAAATAACATGTTATTACATTTGTCAAACTGTTCACAAGATATCTAAAAAAGAAATGCACGGTGCTGAGTTGAGGTCCCTCGACTCAGTGTTTTTTTTTTCCAGTTTGACACAAAACGTATAACAGAGTAGACCTTCTTACCTCTAGGACCTTGTCACATGATCGAGGCGGACATACTTATGAGAGGAAATGAGCCCAAAGAACCAATCATGGCACATCCTCCCATAAGGGACAGTGACATCACACTGCAGGAGTGGTTGGAAGAAGTGAAGACGCATAACAACAAGGGAATCAAACTGGACTTTAAGAGGTTCGTGACCTCTGGAATACGCTGATGAAATGTAGAGGACATTTTTTAGGGGAAACATTGAACTGCCGTATTCTGGAAATACATTTGTTTAAAAAGCCAAGTTAGAAAAGTTCAGGATTTTAAAGTTTGTCTTAAAAGACTGCTCTGCTCATTCTTCATTGCATAGGCAACCGTTACTCCCTTTTAAGATACTGCAACCAATAAACAAAGAGCCAGAACAACTTCCAATAACAGGCAACGCATTAATTTAACCCATAGAGTGCAATTTGAGTCCATGTTTACATGATATCCTAAGTTAAAAATATGTGTGCATTAAAGCTGAGATTTGGACCAGGATCATACATAGCACTATGATGCAACCCTCTTAACCCATTTTCATCTAAAAATAAGTTGTTTTAGGGTTTGGTTGGCCTTTAACCCACTGCTTTTTGCCACTCTGCCTTCACAGCCTTGAAGCCGTTGTTCCGTCATTGGCTTTGTTGGAGAAAGTGTCGGGTGACTGGGGGGCGCCAGTTTGGCTCAACGCCGACATCCTCCCAGGACCCAGAGGTGTGGCCACCCCACTGGAAGCTCAGGCTTTCCTGGACGCGGTGGGCTCTGGTTCCTCTCCCGTTGTGCTGTCTCTCGGATGGACCACAGGGTGGTCTGCTGAGACAGACAATCCAGGTGAGGATGACACAAGAGAGGTGTGGTGGCCAACCTAAATTTGAACCAAAAAAAACGAAAACCAAACGGAAATCCACTTCCTCATGCGTTTGTCCGCTCCAGGTTACAGCTGGGATATGGTGCGTCAGATGGAAGCGGCGTGCCAGGGCTTACGTCATCCAGTCACCTTCCCAGTGCGAGCCGCCCTGTTGGCACAATCCTTCGGCCAGATGAAGTGGTTGCTGCAGCAATCAGACAGGTAGGATCTTCACAGCCAGCCAGCAGCCAAAGTGCAAATGAGTTTGTTAAATGCTTTTTTTGGAGACTATAAAGGCAAGAGAGAGTGCAGGTCTGCAGTTAAAGTGGTGTGATTGTGAACTCTAACTACCCCTGGCACAAACAATCATTCCATGGTCAGTTATTCAGAGCATGTTTCTTCCTCATTCAGATATTTTGGTCTAAATGAACCGTCATGTCTGCATGCTTTTATGCCTCGCGTTGCTGCCATGTGATTGGCTGATTTTATATTTGCATTAACAAGCAGGCACCTAACACAGTGGCCACGGAGTGTCTATTAGGGCTACTGCACCTGTTAAACAATTTTGAACCAAAGCTAATTGAGAGGCTGACTGAACACAACAAACTGCTTTGGTCATTTCGTGAATCATACAGGCTTTTGAAGATGTTCATGTTCGAGCATTTTATATGAACAGTCATACCCACACACTTTGAACACATTGAGATTGATCTAGAGATCAAAATCACGGACAAATATTACACATTTGTAGTATGATGACTAGACCTTACATTGGAGTTTTCCCTTTCAATTAAAAATGATACATGTTCCTATGGTGTTCTAGAGTATTTGTTTTGAGTTTATTTCGCAATAATGACCTGCTCGTTGTTCATTATCCTGCTTATTACACAGCTACTTACTAAAGAAATCAATAATTAGACACAACATATAACTACATTTCTTTTGAACTAAAAACGATGGTCTGTTAGATGGTTGTAAATAGCGTCCGTATTCATAGCAGCGGCCCGCTATTTATAAATAAGACCGTAGTATGCCGTAGTCGACCAGATTACGGCAGTATTCAACAAAGCTGTGTATTAATACATTTTAACACGCATCATTGTAAGAGTAGAAAATTGCCTTAGAATTAAGAGAAGTGTTTGAATAAAATGTACATTTTGATAGACTGTTAGAGACCCCCACAGCTTTATTTCAAGGGAGCTGAGCCCCCCCCCCCCCCCCCCTGCCCTCTCCCTAATTCAAACACTGCTTGGCCATATCTCTCTCTCTGTCATTGTGCTTGTTGGTTTACAAACTAAAAATACCAATACTAAGCTTTGGTTTGATGTTTCCATTCCTTTTGAACGGTTTTCAACAAAACATCTGTTGTTCCCATAAGACATGCATGTTTATATTGCTGGTCGTTTAGCAATGATGTGTTTTCTACTTAACATAAGGTATACGCTCACTGTATGGACTGGCCAAGAGGATGTGTTTGCTGTCCAGGACCTACTGCCATACCGAAGACATTTTGAGAAGAGTCAAATTTATTATGACTTACCGGACTCGGAAAGATTACAACTATGCAACGCTTAAGTTTCAAGGAAATGTAATGATAAATTGCATTGACATTCCACACAAATTAGGTTTTTCCTCACTAGAATGTTTTAAGAAAAACACTTGAGGGTCAAAACCATCACTTTAGTCATAATAATTGTTATATTGTTCCGACCTTTTAGTTTGTTCATCACTACATTTGAATGAATGTCAACATTTATCCAAACTAATGCAGTTGTATTTTTGTGTACTTCAACAGTACTTGTGTTTTATATAGTAAATATTTTTTATAAAGTGCTAATTAGTCATTAGTCATTATGAAAATGTGTAAAACAATAAATTATGGTTTTGATTTACTTTTGTTGCTGTGAAAAAAAATTCTTAGTATAAATTCAGGCATTTACACAAATAATTCAGCTTATTTTTAGTATGAAAGGTTCCATACAGTTATCACTTATCCAACAAATCAATGCTTCTGTACACCAGCCTTTTGCCATCCCCTATCATTTTCTAGAAAAAACACTGACCGCAACTGCATCTTTTACGTTTTTCACCTGTAGGCCTACTAGATGCTTCATGTTTTGGTTTTGCCACACAAGAATTGTGTGGCAATTCAAAGTTCCAGAAGTACAATTCAACCATGTTGCATTTGTGTACACTGGTATAGTCTCCTGCTGTGAATGACTAAATGATCCCAATTCAGAATCAAGGTCTGTGGATTAGGAACACCACCTGTTTTGTTTTGCTTTTCCAAAATAATAACATACATATAATAGTACTTTTGAGTGCAGAACAAACAGTTGCTGATCTGATGAAAATTCTCCAGGCAGCTCTTCTCATAATCTTCAAAATGTCCCCACACTGCTAGTTTCCACAAGGCTCAATTGGAGAGCTGTGTGTTAATACAGGAGGGGCAGCAGTGCAGAGAATCGTGGATGAAGAGGTCACATTCAGTACAGAACACACCACTGCACGCAGGACATGTGAACACCTAGACAAACAGACAGCGAGAGCACAGTCAAAATCACTTTCTCATCGCATCAGTTATGCCGCTCTAAAATCAGCTATGAGAACAAAAATGTAAACAAAAACCAAAACTTACAATTTTGTCCTTCAGTTTTCCTTGACAAGCGTGGCAGAACCTGTAACGAAAAGCAGTGGTACCGTTTAAAAACCAGAGGACGTAATGGCAGCATGGACATGAAGAAGACATGGCTGTGTGAGCGCTATGTGGGCGCGATGTTGTTCTCAGACCTGTCAGCAGGGAGCTGCTCTAGGGGCGTCTCCCTGAAGGGCTCAAGGGGGAACAGGTGGTGGAAGGAGCGGGCCAGGTGGGGGGCCGAGACCAAAGTCAGACCTGCCAACAGAGGGCACACACACTACAATGACATGCATGTAGGAGTGTGTGCGTGCGTATGTACATGTTTATATAAATACTAAATATACATTCAAATGTTTTTTATATTCATAAATGTCTATTTTTGCATACTACTCATATGTTCTGTATATATATATTTGTAGTTGTATTCCCTCTCATACATAACCATACAAGCGTACATACCACATATTTTACACTCCACCGGCAGCTCTGTGTGCTTGGCATGGCACTGAGGGCAGAAGTATCCTCCCAGAGACAGACCCACCTCACTGGTGCTGTCCAGGTGGCTGGGAACGCCACAGAACAAACCACATACATCAGACTTAAAAGGTGCTGTAGGTAACATTTAAGAGCTATTATTGGAGTGTCAGCTATTGCTGAGTGAATTGTTCTGTGAGAATATCTGATCTTGTAGAATGCAACACCTTCGAATTGCGGAGGAAGCAGATGTTTTTTTGGGTTGTTTATTTTCAAAATCTTGCTCTCTCCTGCTATTTTCTTCCCTGTCTCTTTACAACTCTGAAATCGGAAATTACATTAAAAGCCAAGTTCCGTAATGGGACTTTTTATATTTCCAGATTTCAAAAGGATGTCCCTTTCAAAAGGACTGCAGGATCTGTACGATATTCAGTTATGACAGTTAACCTGCACACATGTTAACCTCATCATTACTTTTCTTTCTCCGCGTTATTAAATGGGTGAATTATATTATGATTTTGGGAATTGGCACAAGGCAACACGAGTCATTTCATCAGGTCTTGAAACTGGACTGGTGCATCACTTACGACATGCTGAAGGAAGGCTTGGAGTCCCGGTCACACAGCGAGGCAATGGTGTGCTGTGGAAAACCTGCGCAGACGCATGGTTTGGTTGAATATATATTTTCTAGACATTTTTGCAAAACGTGGTTGCATGGGTGCCTCCCGCATGTTCCAGTCATTCCCATGGAATGCATTAAAATAGGTTGTGCAGCAATATACCATTTTTTGTAGATTTGGATCATATGCTTTCATTGTAAGTCTTTTTGGATAGAAGCGTCTGCTTAAAGACCAAATGTAAAATGAAAATGAATCCCTATGCTGGTACTATGTTGGGAAGCGACCACACGGCCAAAGAATGTCTGATCTGGCAATTATCTTCCTTTTATGACCAAGTGTTTGTTAGATGCACATATGAACACACCGACCCATGCGTATCAAGGAGCATTCTGATTGGGCGTTGGCCGGCGGAGGCTTGACGTGGAACATCAGCAGCTCCTTGAAGTGGCTCTCGTCCAGGCAGACGTGGTACGTTCCTCCCGTCTCTCGGGTCAGCACCGTGCAAACGCGCACTTCTGCTGATAAGCCAATCACAGACACGCGGATCTTCAGAGCTTTCAGGGTCTGGGGAAAGAACAGCACCACTTTGGATTCAGCACTTCAAGCACAAATGGATTTAACGTAAAATGTTGGGTGTTCTTACTTAATTTGGAAGGACATGTTGATGTACACTTTAGGTTGCAGTGCTTTAGGTTTATCCATAGTCTGAATAAAACTGAAAAATGTACTTGTCGAAAATGATGTGTCATTAATTGCAAGTCATAAATGATCCCTTCCTTTCCTTACAAATAACATTTGTTGTCATTTAAAACAATTAATCTCAACACCATGGCAACTGTCTGTATTCCTTCATTTTGTAAATACTTTTGGCTTCTCCCGCCATGGTCAATCCCCATTTCTTTTTTGTATAGGTTTTCCTATGCAAAACATGTAGTGTTTCACTGAATATACTTGATGAGATAATATGGTTGGAACCATCTTCCAATGATCATGCCTCATTTGGATTGTATCAAGAAGTATTAGTGTACTCTCACAAATCAGACTTAAGATGAGTCTGAAGGCAGACAATCTCAACTCTGGGTGAACAGGGCGTTTCACTTTCTTTCGCTTCACATTAATGTTTTTTGACCAATCAAATAGCTGGAGGCGGGGATATGTAAACGCATAATAGTCCAACACAAACGCGGCTGGCAGTAGTCAACTGGAAAAGAGTGTCTGTAAAGGTTTCAAATCAACACCGTATAGACTGGCCACTGTAGAAATACACGTTATTTGAACATATTGTTCATTATTTGTAATGATTTAAATAATGAACATTCAGTTGTGTTAGAATTTGGTTAACATCTAACCAGATACATGTTGTTTCATGGTTTCACAATGGTTTCATTTTCTTTACTCCTACTTTTCATCTGATCTCTGATGAGTAGGGGCAATTCTTTACTACATTTTTATTTTACAAGAGCAGCTTTTTTTTGTGTTACTGTTATAACCAGGTTACAGACTTACCTTAATCAGCTCATATATGTTGGCTGGATCACACGTGGTGAGGCTGCTGAAGATGACCACAATCTCCCGGCTGGTGTGTCCAGGCATGTGCCTTCAAACATAGAGTCAACAACGTCACACTATATCTCTAGGTGGGGTCCAGGACCCCACTTGGGACCGCTTGGAATGCAGCTGATTTCGTGAGATTGCTGACTAATATAAGCTTCAATGACACACTTTGATGACACATTTGTATAAAAATGTATAAAGATATACATCTGAAAGGTCAGATAAAAAGGTCCTGTATATACGAGCAGACAAATGATTGGTAGCCATGAGCGAACTACTACTCATCACTCGCTTTGGCACGATTCTCCTACTTTGATATTATTGGCAGATAATTGGATGATTAAATGATGCATGTGGTGGAAGCAGATTCACAAAAATTTAAGAAGTTGGGATGGCAAGAATTCTCAGACCTTAAAAAGGTCACACACACACACACACACACACACACACACTTTACCAACCAAAACATACTTGAGTGTTTGTATGGCCAGGTTGAGAGAGTTGTATAGAGATGGTTCGCCAACACAAGCCGTGTCCTTCGCCTTCTTCAGGGCAGCTACGTGCTTCTTTGGATTCCCTGTTTGGGAAGCACAGACACAGATCACACCACTAAATCAGATAGAGTTTTGGGTGCAAGCTCCAAGCACAAAAACTACAAGAGTGACATCATGAACACCAATTAAGATAAATGTTCAGGATCATGTGCCAACAACGGTTTCATTTTCTTCTCACACCTGCAAGGTCCGTCAGCTTCTCTGCTCTTTTGTTCTTCGTGGTAATTAGGCCCACCTAAATGGATAGTAACCAGATGGCTTTTAGGTGGTCATTCATGCACACATTTTATTTTATGATGCCAGACAGTCACCAAATTGTACCTCACCTGGCTGATGGGATTTTGATCAAAATACTCCTCCACGAATGCTTCCATCAGCTGGAGAGGAAACAAATGGATATGTTCAATATAAAAACGTTGATGTTGAATTTCATGGCCTTATCTAGAGAACCTTAACCCTAGCTACCTTCAGAGTGGCCTTGAGGCGATTTGGCCTTAAGTCCATGTCTTCCATTGTCCTTGAACAGTCGATCACAACATAAAGATGCCGCATCTAAGATAAAGAATCAAAGGGTTTTAAATAAATAAATATATGCACTGTATTACTTCATTTCATATTCTTCCTCTCTGGTCATGATGAAGACACAGTAAGTGACAATGCTCAATTTGATTATTCTGTATCTTTATGTTCGATGCTTTTAGGCTCAACTATGTGTCCCCTCACTTCTGACTCATTTCATTTAATAAACAAGTTGTGATTATACTTTCAGCCAGGATGATGTAATGCAGAGAATCGTAGCAGTTCTTTCCCAACCCGTGTTTAACCCTCTAGTTATTCGGGCCATCTAATCAAATCCCAGTTGCTTATTTATTCCAACTCGAGTTATTAATGGTAAATCCAATTTAGTTGAAACACAGCATAAATAATTCTAACCATCCCAAGCCGCACTTGTCCATGGCTCTCCAGTGCTCTAGGTGAGTAAAAAAGCAAAAACATCAATTTGTCAAGTTTCCTTAAATCTATGAGGCAATTATAAAATGAAATGTTGTGCTAGAATATGGCAAATGGTTTGTGCTTACATACCTTTTTCTTTTGGATTGAAACAATATTTCTTCCACAGTAGCTTTGAGTGACCCAAATTCATCCTCTTTCAGCACTTCCCTACAGGTCAAAAAGAAGAAGAAGAAGAAATACTTGCTGTCCGAAGGCACAGAAGCTCTATGTTTACTATGTATGAGATGGCGTCTCGACTGTCCTACCATGTCCTTTCATAGCCTCCTTCCCAACGTTTGGCTCTTTCTGGTTCTTCATCCATGATCTTTCCTGACAGTTGAATAAGAGTGGTATGAAATCTAGAAAGCAACCGCAGATTCATTAGAGGGAAGCTTCTCACTCAAGAGTTTCAGCTTTACAACTTTACAAGCTTTTGTTATTATGAAGACTGGTGCATTTGACATGGCGGCGAAGCTGTTGAATTTAAAATATAATAATGAACAGCTTACAGTAGCTTATCAAGGTAAATACATTTGTCGGGTGTATTTTCATCTGAATTTTCATCATTATCCAGAAAAAGTTCATGTTTGGGACATGGTTTGAACATCTGAAAAGCTAAGATAATTCAGGGTTGATCCCTTATCCCTTGCATGCGTAAAATAGAACGATAGACCTCGAGTTGAATATCAAATTAATATAAAAAATATTGAGTTTCTTGCATTATATAGCCTTCAATACAATCAAACCGTTCAATGCTCATCGCTAAAGCAAGGATATAGCCTAATAAGCCTTGCTTCATTCTTCCTTACAAACTAAATTAAAATACATCTCAAGGGTGGTTTAGACTCACCAGAACTAAACTAGATCTATTAAACAATGTAGCCATTTCAAATGGTTAACTTACCCCTGCGTTTGACACAATTCTCTCGTGTATTTCCTTCAATGCTGTAGTAGCCTGCCTTCTTCTTCTACTTCGGGTGCTATGCGTCTCCTTTGTTACAATTGCGCCCTCTATTGAACGTTTAGATTATCGTTTTTTAATTCATGAATATATATGAACCATAGACTGTAAAAAAATTGATATGAACTAAATGACAATATTACATCCTTGAGCTTTTGTTAACCAAAACTGCTACCTATCTGTGTTTTCCTTGCACCGTTGTCTTAGTTTTGGTCATCCTTCCTCATACTTTTACCATTTGTAACTTGAGTTTCACACTCGCAAACACGCACACAATTCAAATAAAAACACATTGAGAGAACAAAAATAACTAAATAAACATTTATTGTATATATATATGTGACATTCGATTTTAGTAATGCTATTAATAAATTGCAATGATTGTATATTTCAGAATACTACATTTAAATGATTTATATAAAAAAAACTCTTCAATAAAACAGTCAACCAAAGATACAATTACTTGGCTTTGGAAGGTTATGTATTTATGTAAAAAATATCATTACAAATACCTGATTCGTTCAAAACCCTAATTGATCATGAGGTGTGAAAAAGACCATGTAGAAAGCTTGACACAAAGTAGCAAAAAAACAATTTGTATATCGCTGTCTGAATCAGCAAAAAAAAAGAAGAAAACTATGCAAGTGTATGCATCAAGAAAATAAATTGCTTCTGTTCATTACATATCTTTATACAAATTCAAGCCACATAACTGGTGAGTTAGCCATTATAAATCAATACAAGAACTCTTGTATTTAATTTTTTTAAACATTAAAAAAACAGTTTTACTTATCAGCTATAAAATCCTCATCTTACATTTAAAATCTCTCATGTTTAAGTTTTAGAACATATGGTAAATAAAAAATAAAAAATCTAAAATAAATTCATAAAATGAGAACAAGGATTTTCCTTGTAGAACCTGGGCAAATTGAGCGGTCAGGAATCATGGTCGCCGGTCATACTGGCTGACCCTCCGTTTGATGTGAGACAATTTAGACTTGAGATATTGGCATCTCTTCTTTTTGATTTGGTACTCTGCCGACTAAAGAAAGAGAGAGAAAACGTCAAAATGTGTGCCACTGAAAAACAAAATAACAAGTGATACGCTTTGTTTGGAAGTAAAACAGATTGATGGGATAATGTATAGTATAGTGTATAGTAGTAGTATATGTCCTTGCCTTTTTTATATTCATCAGCCTGGTGTATTCATCCATGGCATCCTAGGTTTAAAAAAAACAAAACCTCAAATCAGATCATCGATCAGAACAAAACTAATCCAACACTGACATGAATACATTTGATTTGTATTGAGAATTTTGATTCAGAACCATTCTCAAACCATCCACCCGTCCTTTAATACATGCACACATCCATGAGATACGTGTTTACAAGTTCAATCCACCATTATTGGGTGAATTATGTATAACGTTAATTTGAGTGTTCTATGTCTATTAATGTTCAGTGATTAGAGTTTTAGGAAATCCCCCATAGAATATACTGCTGTATTTATGGTATTGTAAAGCAGGGCCGTCATTATCATTATTAATTATTAGTTATCATTAATATCATTGATCAAAAATGCAAATGTGTTTGGTATTCTGTGTATCATTCCAGCAGCAGATCTAATTCATACTACTTGTCATTGCACTACATGAAGTGTAATCGGTGTGTGTGTGTGTGTGTGTGTGTGTGTGTGTGTGTGTGTGTGTGTGTGTGTGTGTGTGTGTGTGTGTGTGTGTGTGTGTGTGTGTGTGTGTGTGTGTGTGTGTGTGTGTGTGTGTGTGTGTGTGTGTGATCTTCCAATAAACTAATGTTAACATAAATACATTTAACAGTTTTTCTCTAATCTGGTACTGTAGCATGCAAATACAATTGTCATTTAATGATATCAGTTGTAAAGTATTCTGCGTCTACTCAATAGTAATAACTAACAGCTACTACGTTTTTGAAAATCACAATTAATCGGGGGGAAAAGTTGTTGAGGTATACATTGCGATTTTTCAATGATACAGACATGTACTTTAAATGTAAATGCCAGAGTGCATAAAAAAAGCATAAAAATAGAGCTTGTTTCTAAAAACACTATTACCAGGGGACGATCACCAACTTCACACTACACTGGATTTTTTTCCTCCACAGATCCACGTTAAACCAAGACAAAGGTCTAAGGTGCTGAACTGTACCAGAAACTGAGGGCTTCCTTCTTTGTGTTGGTCCAGCTCCCGGTTCAAGTCAGCAAGTCCCACGTTCAGGTCATCCAATTCAGCCTGTATGCTCTTGTATTCTTGATGGTCTTTGTCAAACTGCCGTTTGTATGCCATGCGCTCCTGCTCATCCATGATGGGAGGAAAGTCCCTGATGAAGAAAAAGTAAAAGACCAAGAATGATTCAAATCAAATGTTGTATCTATACATGTACCATGTCATCTTTCCACTGCAGCCATCTCCTTCAATCAAAATGGGATTTTCTCACCCAGACTAAAATGTTGAGAAAAATCAGATTACTTTATTAAATTATTAAATTGCAGTGAACACTTGACGTAGGTCAACCCCATAACATGTAACTTTGTCCAGTTTATTAAACGGGTCATGTTCACGCTCGCAATGAAAATGATGACGACCACACGCTTTTTTTAAAAAGCGTCAAAAATAAACAACTGTAGGTTGACGCAGTCATCGATGATGTTAGATATTATTCCAAAGTTAGATATTATTAGCAGGAATCTCTTGCAGTTATTTATTTGGTTAGATATTTTCATTGAAAATTAAAAGAACTAGTCAAAAATAATTGGACTAATTTAATAAATCAGCTTCACTTTATTGTGACTAAGTGTGGCGGATTTTCCTTAGTACACATATGAAGAGAAAGTAACAGAAAAATGCTGACTTCAGTGTAGCCCGATACACAAACCACAAATAACAAATGAATGTCAGTTCATTTGGATTTTGCAGTGCAATGTGGTATTTTGACCAGCAGATAGCATATGGTACATTTGTTGTTGGTTTGCATGGTAACATACTTGGTTTAAATGATGACTCAATTATCAGTTGTCATGCAGGAGAGGCAATCACACTATAGTAGTAATGAGGTAATTGTGGTAAATTCCAGATGGGCGGTACACTTAATAAACAGGAGTGATCATCTCATTATGCAAATACTATGTTGTCCTTGAGAAATGTAATATCCATGTTTGGCCCGATAACAATTCTATTTTGACTACCACTAGTAAATGTTACCAGAAAACATTATTCTCTGTTTCCTCTGCATCACATTTATATGAAGCTGCAGGACAGCAGTTGTTTGGTGATATTGTCCAAAAAAGTGAAGTTCAGTTCATACATTTGTTAGCAAATAAATTGGAAATATATTGTGTTGACAAACCACAATAAGCCAACTCAAGTTTGTCAGAATCCTACATTTCTTTAATATTCATATGTACTTCTTATATTTAACTCAACATTTTTGTTTGATATGCTTACATGTTGAAGTCCTCCTCATCCAGTTCATGCCCAGAGTCTGCCTCTGAGTCCTTCTTAAGGCCTCCCAGGGAGCTAGTGATGTCAGAGTCTCTGTAAATAGGCCACATACAGAGCATACGCATTAGCCATAACATGAAAACCTTTTCAATAATCGGTATGATGACGGAGTCTTTTAAGGATTATTCTTTTACTTTAATTACTCCAAAAGATTAGGGTATGAATATTACAGTCCCTTTAACAAAACTGTAATATCTAGATAGATAAAGGCTGAATGAAAGGTAAAACAAAACAAATAGATAAAAGATGCTACTGGTGTCAAGCAGTTGTTTGATCTGCAAGTCTCAAATTGATCAGTTAGATAAATGTTTTCAGTTCATTCTTAATTTGACACTTTTTCTTGGGGTCTGAATAACCTCCAACCTATAATTCAATAACATGCTTTTTGATCAAGTACTTTTAGAACCAAGCACATTATGTAGTCCAGGCCTCATAATAAGCTCAAAGAGTTCCCTAATAAGCGAGGTCAGGGCGTTCTAGTTGAACATGGAAACCGGTACGACCAGCTCTTGTGTTTACTGTAGAAAACCTTACCCAGGTAGGTATATGGGCTTGTTGTAGTCGGGACGGTCCAGGTAGTTCCTAGAGCCCCCAACTGCATCATTAGGGTCGTGCAGCAAGACCTCTGGTTCCCCCGACACATTGTTCACCTAGACACCAAGATTACAAGTTAAGAAGTACACTTTATGGCATTAACATGCAAAAGTAGGCCATACAAATTGCTTGATGATACAACTAATCGTTAAAGGAACAATAGCTTTAATGGCTTCATTGGTTCTTGGTTCCACTTTATGCATCATATTGTAGCATCATCCAAATAAATAACATTTTCACCGGCACTGCGCAATTCTGGAATTTTCAATGTACATGAATACATTATTCATGTGTTTCCACTTCTAACCAAGCCTTGGCTGCAGCAGTTCACAAGGTTTCTTCAGAAATGTAATTTGACACCAAAGATGCACCAAAGCTCTGGAGTTCACTACTGATCCCATGAGCCCTGTCGCCTACAACCCCTACAGAAGCGAACCGTTCAGGTATTCCAGCCTATGGCATTAAGAACAGCTCTCTGCGGTTGAGTGTCTGTGTTTAAGCTCACAGTGGTTGGGAAGAAGACCTCATTAGAATTACGGTTCTCAGATTCGTATTGTTTCATCATTTTGTTTAGATAAGACTCTTGAATTCTATGTGCTATTTCCAAAAAGAATTCAACCATTTTATGGCATCTGGATTAGCATTCTGCAGATAGCCTCAATCCTCTAGAGCTGCAAACTGAAAACGGGGTTGTTGTTTCAATTGGCAGATTTGGGAGCCAACCTTCCAAGACAATGACCATAAACAAACACTAGGATCCTTGTCAAACATGAAACTCAACACTTCTATAATAGGTTTAGACCAATAACAAAGAACCCACTCATCAAGGGAGAAGGGTGCCCATCTTCCCATTCCCGACTGCTCTGGCCAAATTGACAACTTCATTGGGAGAAGGGAGAGGGCTGGGTCGTGACTGAGTGGGTTTCAGACCAGAGTATCCAGTATCAAGGTAAACATAACATATGGATTACAACCACCACACCCAACATTAACATGTTCGTCGAGTAGATGACAATTGTAATTCAATTTAATGCCTCATGCCAAATGTTGAAAGTAAAGAGTAACATTTCCAGTAAGTTAGGAATATTGTTCTTTTATAAACAACAGTGTCAACTACAAAAAGTTTAAAGATTGTAGTTGATATAGCCATTAAAGTGACAAATAAATCAATTTACACATTTAATTAACCATGTTTTTTAAATGTGTCTGAAAAGAAAACGTACTTTACTACTACTTGACTTCCTTCCCTTTGCTCTTATAGTTTATTTAGTTGATTTTTGGAATAGAAACCAGTCACGTCTGCATTGTCAACAATGTGATAGAGTTCTTGTACAGGACCAACCGGTTCCACCACTTTTTAACCACATACCAGAATGCTGCCGAAACTGTGATGACAAAGCACAGGAAACTTTTGCCTTAGCACTTAGCACTTGTCCCAAAGCTAGTTTTACAAAAAACTACTTTAACTCTTAAAAACCCTTAAGGGCCAACTAACATTTCCAGAGTGTCATCCATTTGGTTCTGTGGTTGCCTCTGGTGTGTGCATTATGCCCATTCACAGCTTCAGCCTTCCTCAAAATAAAAGCTTCCTCCTTTCAACCGTACTCTATTAAACTATAGTCTTGCATTAATTTGTTTCCATTCAATTTCCCCAGTAAAACATTGCATATTAAAAAGTGGTACATAAATCTAGGGTCTGTGTGAGTCTAATGCAAAACATACTAATGAACACTAAACGTAAATTTGTCTCTTCATGTGTACAATCTGCTCACAACATGACCTAAGCCTAACCCTAAAAACATTTTTGGTGTAGACATCAAGATAAAAAAAGTTATTGTAATTCGTTTGTATTCAGACCAGCATACCGGTGAGGTTTTACTCACCCATTCACCGATGCTGTTGGGGAGGCCCTCCTTGACCTTCACCTCCTCCCACAGAACATGCTCGCTGCTCCTGCGCCGGATCTGGGAGCGGGTCTTTACGGCGAACACTAGCAGGATGATGAGGCCAACGAATATCAGGAAGCCCAGGACGATGGCTACGGCCTGGAAGAGAGACATGGAGACACAGATTCATCTTTTGTTTCAGTCTGGTGGGGAGGAGGTTGTGAGGAAGAGAGTGTAGTAGGCATTATGTCACAGCCTAATGGCCATGCTTATGGCAAAGGGAAGAAGTAGGAGGTAACCGTTACAAACACTGCTATAAGACAGAACTGGGCTAAAACAGAGTAGCTCTTAAATTATTTTGATACAAAAAAAGAACACCAGGTCAACATGCTGGTGTTAAGCGGTTTACTATTTTTGCTCAATAGAGATAGTCAGCAATGTAAAAAGTGGGGAAAGTAAAATCGGTGAGAATGAGCTAAACCAGCTATTCTAACAATGAAATAGTTAAAAGGAGTATTGCAACAAATTGAACGCATATATCACACCATACATCCTCAAAGGAGATAGTTGGTTTGAAAATAATTTAAAGCAAGTGAATGGTTATATTTCAATTTAGGAATATAGGGATGAAGTCCCCTTGAGGGAATAAAAGGCCCAAGGATGGAAGACCCTACCTCCTGGGGCTCCACAACGCAATAGGAGTAGAGGTACTGGTTGATGAAGAGCCCCTGGGCCTGGTTCTGAGTCTGGTACTGGGCGCACAACTGCTGGATTTGGCTGTAGACCATGGAGCCAGAGGTCTGCGCCGTGGGATTCACAGCTACCAGGTACACGATGGTCGCGATGAGCATCATGAACATCAGGATGGCGGCGATGATAATGGTGGCCAGGTAGAACTTTGGCGAGCGCGAAGACGATTGGCGGGACACGACCATCACGAAGATGATGAGCACGGCGATGAAGGTGATGGCGGCCATGGCGATCATGAAGCCTTTTCCTGTCCGGGGGTCCATGTACTGGCCTCCGTAGTAGCCTCCTCCTCCTCCGTAGGAGCTGCCGCCAAAGGAGCCGCTGCCGCCGCCGTAGGAGCCGCTGCCGCCGCCGTAGGAGCCTCCACCACCATACGAGCCGGTGCCATAGGAGCCGCCGTAGCCCGGCATCAGGCCGGCCAAGCCGCCCCCCGCCATGCCCATGTTGTAGTCGTAGGCCAGCGTGGACGCGACGCAGGCGAACACGGCCACGCACATGATGACGATGATGATGCTTATGATCTTGATGACGCCCGGCGGAGAGCCCCAGCGGTAGTAGTGGAGCACGGCCGACTCAGGGTAATAGGACAACACCGGTTGGGAGTGGCGGTCGCTGTGCTTGTGTCTGCTGCCATGGCTGCAAGGAGGAAGGGGGTTGGTGATAGCGCGAGTGCTGATACGCTAACGCTAACCTCAAAAAATACAAAAATCCCTTCTGGTCGGAGGTATAGATACCCCAAGATCAGAACCAACCGAGCAAAAAAAAAAAAAACTCATTTATTCCCATGGCAATACCTCAATTCAACAAGATGCGGTAGCCATGGGGAGTCCGGGGAAATACATGAACTAGGGGATGTGATATACATGGATACATAGGGGATGTGCAGTGTACTTTTTGTTGTTAATTGTTGGTGTGCAGTTATTGACATGCACTTTGAATGCCTGCCTGGACTGTAATGTTGTTTATGATGGATGATCTGGGACTGTTGTCTTGTGTCTGTGTGTTGTGTGCTGTACCACAAATTGCCTCTTTGAGGACATTAAAGTTTTTCTAAATCTAAGTCTAACCCTTAGATAAGGATAGCTTTTTTGTTTTGTTTTTTGGAGGTCTCAACTGTAACCCACTCAGACTTAAGCTCTACAAAACATGCTAAACACATTACATATAATAAATACATTAAAATACATTATTAATTATCCAAAAATTGGGGCTGGATATATGATAATGGCAATGTGGTGGTAGAAGCAAGGAACAGTAGAAATTGTGCAGGAGGTTAACTTACTGTCTACGGCTGTCCGGCTGGTATGGTGGTGGGTACGGCATTTGTATTTACCTGCGATTAATACGTAGGCTACGTTTAAAACACATACACACACAAATGCAAAGAGAGCAACTCTCGTTGTTGTTTTTTTATCTAGAGAGCATATAAGGTACGTTTCAACAATGAAATATGAGTCACGTGGTTTCCCAATTGCAAACGAGTGGCCTATAGGTTACTATGGGCCCTTCTAAAAACATCCAAGAAATAGGAAACAAAACGTTGAAGAGGAAGGTGAGGGAAAGATACAAATAACATTAAGTTAGACAAGGCTTGGATTGCTGAGGACGTTTAACATTGCAAACATTCAGAATTAGTTTACCTGTAGGCCTATATTCAAAAATGAAAATAAGTAGGCCTAATATAATAGTAGGCTAGTGTTAATCTCCGAGTTAAAACACATGTTGCGCGTCACCACAATTGCAATACTTTGACTCATTTGCTTGTTAAAGATGGAATGGTAACTTTTGGTAGCCAAACAATTCGACATCCACAAACCATCGAAAGTAGCCCTAAATGACCTACATTTGCTGAAACTGAACAGAAACCTGATATTACAGCCAAGGGTCCATTTATAGGTAATGTAAACTTAAGATGGAGCCTACCTGTTAGAACTCATACAGTAGACTACTGAACGATGTAAATATGACGAGTAACTATCTGTTCAATATTATCCGGTCGACTTTGTCAATAGTCTGGGCGCCACCAAATGTGATCGAAACGTAGGCGATATGCTTGCGTTTCCGTTTATGCTTTGCGTATGGAATGGATGGTACTTTCAGGCGAGGGCTGACTTGCTGATGATTGGGACACACCCTTGCGTTCTTATTGGCGAAGAGAGCATCCACTCTCAACTCAACCTGCAGGTGTCCTTTCCTCGCCAAACCTGTATCTGCCTTCAGACTAACATCGCATGTTCTTCTATATAACATAGGACGGCTGTATCTGAGATGACCGCAAAACGATACGTACACTGGTATCTATGTTCACTCATTGAAGCGTGTTGTTGAGCGCATGACCGAGAACACGAAATGAGAGATCCAGAGAGACAATCTCACACTACCAACATCAGAACTTATGGTCAGCTGATTAACGCACTCACGCATGCACGCACGCACACACACGCACACACACACACACACACACACACACACACACACACACACACACACACACACACACACACACACACACCCACACACACACACACACACACACACGCACATACACACCCAAAGTATTGAAATACCTGGAACAGTATCTCCTAGGAGTGGCAAGCTTGACAACATTTCTTCAGGGACACTCTTAAGGGATACATCACAAAATACTGTTCTAAGGTCAGCGTTCGGACTGGGCTGAAGATGGGTTCTGTTTGAAAGGCGAGACGGGTGATAAACTGCTAATGTTCTATGGTCTCAACCAATAAGAGGAGCATGCTTTGATGGAGTAGTGCGACGGTGTAGGGGTTTTGTCAGGACAAGACAAGATTGTGTTCTGTATCAGTAGACACATCTGTCCCTGCACTGGTGCAGAGCTAAGTGACGAAACAAAATGACCCAAAACACAAGAGCATAAGTACATAACAAATGAGGTCTTAGTCTGGATAGACCAAATCCTAATAGTGTTGATCTGAAAAAATAGTTAAAAGTATCAATTACATCTACAGTCATGTGAAAAAGTTAAGACACCCCATGAAACATGAAGTTCTTTTTTAAGAAATATGGACATATCAATATTTGATCTTCTTTCAAACAATATATATAGATAAAGGTGATGTAATGGAACAAAAAACAATGATAAGTTACTTTATCATTTATTTAACAAAAAATGAACAAAAATGCCAATTTCTGCTGAGGAAAAAGTTAGGACACCCTATGCCCTGATAGCTGGTATTGCCTCCTTTGGCTGAAATTACCTCAATCAGACGTTTCCTGTAACTGTCTACCAGTCTCTGACATCAGTTGGGAGAAAGTTTATCCCACTCCTCCATGCAGAATTATTTCAGGCGTGTGATGTTTGAGGGGTGCCTTGCATGCACAGCCTGTTTCAAATCACCCCACAGCATCTCAATAGGATTAAGATCCAGGCTTTGACTTGGCCATTCCAGAAATCTCTGGAATAGCCAAGGTGAGCTGCCCAGGCCCTGCTGCAGCAAAACAGCCCCAACCATGACATTTCCACCCCCATACTTCACAGTTGGTATCTTCCCAGACTCATATGCATCTACTACCTTCTTTCTGAAGGCTTCAGAGAGCTCTTTTGATCTCGCCATAGTGATTCCACTCACTTCAACAATCAATAGCAAACCTAACTAAATATCTGAGGTTTGAATAAGACAGGCTCCACCAAAATCGTCTCTTACGATGTTCTAGTCATTTGCACCTGATGTGGTGCACTTGATTCTAATCTAAAGCATTTTAAGTAGCAATACATATGGGGGTGTCCTTTCGTCTCACAAGAAAAATGGATTTTTATTAATTACATCTTCCAAATAATTAAAATATACATATTTCTCAGTTATATTACATCCATCTCTAAATAATGTTAAAATGAAGATCAAATGTCCATATGTTGAAATATGTTGAAAAAGACAAAAGTTTTCATGGAGTGTTCTAACTTTTTCACATGACTGTATATCAATACGTTATTGATTTAAACATATGTTGGAATCAGAAATGTAACTTTCTCATAAATAATTCATGATCACATGAACAACTACAATCTAGGTTAGGCATATGTCATATCAATCATACTTTGTCTAATGCTTCTGGCCCATCTTCACCACCATGAAGTTTGATGCAGCGGCTGCATTTCAGCTAAACATGCTTTTGCTGTAGTAAAAACATGAATACATCTAATACAGGCTACTGCTTTACCTCTCACTCATAAGTAAACAAAGGGTATGGTGGATAGATTTAAAATATGAAAGTAATAAAATAATTAATAATACAATGCAACAATCATTTAAATTATATAAAAAAATGTATTTCAAGTTACAGGGCAAAGGGTTGAATGTGCAATATTCAAATAAATTGGTCCCATTACAAACTCAAAAACAATCAAAATACAATCACAGGAAAATACTTATCACGCATACAAATGTTCACAAGTATTTTTCTATAATTAAGTTGCGAAGAACTGAAAGTATAGTATAATTTTAATTTCTGGGAGTTTTTGTGTTTGAAATTAAATGTATTGACTAGAAAAAAAAGTATCTATATATAATATATACATTCTATATGCATGTGCATACATTTGGAAGAGGTGTGGTGTTCAGGTATGAATGCTCTTAGCAGAGCTGCTCAAGCCATCGTTCCAGTCGTGGACCTTGTTATACTCTTGAATCTTGTGCTTGATGTGTGCGAGTTTGTTCTTCAGATATTCACACCTATCTCGCTTTTCCAAAAATGTTGGGTCCTAAAATAAAAATGAAAAAAAAAGAAATATTATATCATCGTCCACAAAGATCATCTCCGGACACATGTGACACTCAATTACAACCCTGGGATTGCCATTTATGTTAATTATGTTTGAATAAAAATAAAGACTAATTGGCAAGTCTAATGGCTGAATACAGTCGGTACATTTCAGTAAAACAGATTTTGCTTATCCAAAATTATGAAAGTAATAACCCTAAAATGAGGTGACGGTGGTATACTCACAGCTTTCTTCTTCTGGTATTCCAGTATGATGCCATCAATGCGGTCTTTTTCCTGAAAATTACAGATTTTATCCAGGTTACATTATCTGTCTATTTCTGTGTGTTTCTTTTGGTGACTTTCAAGTTATATATATATATATCACACACACACACACACACACACACACACACACACACACACACACACACACACACACACACACACACACACACACACACACACACACACACACACACACACACACACACACACACACACACACACACGTTTATATATGGGGGATTTACCATTTGACTAGATGGGCGAGGCGGCAGGCTGGACATCAGTTCATCCATCTCCTCAAACCTCTTGGCCATTGCCTGCACCTCAGCATGCAGCTCCTTATACTCTGCATATTGGTCATTAAAAACCGCCTTATACTGATCCCTCTGTTCCTCCAATTGGATAGTAGGATACTTCCTGCGGGTAAAAAACAAAAACACGGTTAGATCGGTGCCTCCTTACCTTGCTCGTTGGTGAATAATTACCATTTACAATTTATGATCACCATATGAACCACATCATTACATTATTATTCGCTATATTTTGTGGAAGTATTAAAGTCAAGTGCTCACGCCACATAGTCCGCTATGATGACGGGTTTGGGGATGTACCCAGCTGGGATGTGACCCTGGAGGATCTCTGGCTCCATGGGCATGGGCAGAGCAGCACGGGAGTTGGTCTGGGCGTAAGCATCTTCTCGAGAAAAGGTAGGGATGGGGGTCGCCTCCGATGCCTGAGAACCTCCGTTGAGCTTTTAGGACAAAGGTCGAGGGTGGAGATTCAGGTTAGGGTTTTGTTATAGCACCGTATTCTTAGTGATTTGACCTTGAGCCAGGTATTCCCGAAAACTTACTATGGATATTGGTAAGGATGACGCAATCGTTTCCATCTGAGACAAGGAAATAAAAATGAATTCATTCATTAAAAAGGCACAATTAAGACAAAACTGCATCGAGTAAAACTAACGCCAAATGGTGAACAAAATGTCAGATGTGACGGCGTGCATCTTCCGTCACAACACTCCCCCGTTGTTCACCTCTCGGGCTAGCGCCGCTTTCCTCATACGGGCCGCTTCATGCCTCCACAGCATCAAACACACGCCCGCGCCGACGAAGTAGAGACTCATCGTGAGGAACAGGAAGACCACGGCCGCCGTCTGGCCCGCCTCGGCGCGGCAGAACGCCCCGTTCACGCCGTTGTTGAAAACCGGGTAGCTGCACAGTCCCCCGCGGGTGATGTCCCGGACGTACACCCCGCACGCCGCTAAGTAGAGCACGCCCAACGCCGCGTTGATGACGCACTCGGTCACGGGCCACCAGGACGAGTCCAGCAGGATGGCGCGGTAATACAGGGTCATCCCCAGGACCAGGAGGATCACGGTGACTACCCACGCGAGACCGGCCACCACAAGGATGAAGGGCGTCTTGGGGCCCGTGTACTGGATCCCGCCTTGCCCGTACGCCGCGCCCATGGCCCCTCCGCCCAGCCCCCCGTAGAGCTGCGGCTGGGAGTAGCCGAATAGGTTGAACCACTCGTTGTCCTTGTGCACGTAGGCGCACACGCAGGCAAACACCACCGCCCCCAGCAGCAGCTCCACGCAGCCCAGGATGCGCAGCAGCCCGGCCCAGGACTTCATGTAGGCGTAGCGCAGGTGGTAGTCTTCCACGCGCTCGCTGTAGGTCATGGCGGAGCTGTTGGTGCGCGCCACCGACACCGCCACCGACCCCAGGGCCTCGGCGCCGAGCAGCAGGCCGTCGTGCTCCTTCCGAGAGGCGTAGCTGCCGCCCGAGCCGCCGTAGCGGTCCACGTAGGAGCCAGGGAGGGACGGGGACGGGGGGGGCGAGTGGGGAGGGGAGCAGCGGACGCCGGGCGTGGTGCGGTTGCTGTCCTCCTTCCAGGCTGGAGCGAGGGGGTCGGGTTCCTGGGGAGCCGGAGGAGGAACGGACCAGCCCTGGGTGACACTTCGACCACTGGTGCGAAAGAAATTCTTCACGGAGTCAGGGACAAAGCGGTGCACGGGTTTAATGTCCATGGCGTGGCTGTCGGGGTCCAGGGGTTCCCCCACGCTGCCGGCAGGACTGTAGGGGCCGCCTCCCACCGCAGGCACCTCGGGCAAGGGGGGCGGGGGCAAGGGGTCTGAGCTGACGGCGAAGTCCGCCCCGCGCACGGCCTGCAGGGGACGCGCTTGTGGCGCGTCCCGCCACAAGGAGCCCAGGGGGACTTCATCGTAGTAGGGTATCTCCCGCACATAGTCAACACGGGTACCAAAACCATTCGGTGCCGAATACATTGGCAATCCTTTTTTTCTTTTCTCTGAGCAGAGAAAGCAGCAACTGGAAGATTAAGAACAGAAGTCCAGAAATTTGAGTTCATGTGTCAACTGAATAATCTTTTTGATTAGCTGCACTGGAACATTGTTAAAACGTTTAAATAAATTAATATTTGGTCAATACAAATTGTGCCATTGTTAATGACACAGTTAAAGGGTCTCAATTGCAAAGTTTGTCCTTCAGCAAAGTATACAGCAAAATAGATAGGTCCAGGGATGACAATAGTTTAAACTGCAATGTAACCCTGTAGAAAACTCCCATCACACTTGAAAACAACAAAGGTAGTTGTCTATCAAAAGTAAAACGATTCGTCATAGTTTCAGAGTCTGCAATAAAGATGCAATGACGAAGGTCTGCTTTTTAAATCTTAAAACCGTAACGTTACACACTGCGCAAAAAAAAAGAAGGTATACTCTGCCATCGATAAAACTCAAGTGTTCGTGCTACTTGAACAATTAATAACGCAAGCGATGGGAACTTTGTAGGTGTATCGACAATCAAGTTCTCTTTCAAACGCAAAATTAACAGTACAACGTCATATCATTGTGTATTTACCTCTACACCACCTGTTGTTGATCTCTTGGCAAGCAATTTCTCCAGAGACAGGTGGAAAGACCCACGTGACCTCCCCCCACTCCCTTTTGTTGTGTGAAACGCTAGTTTTCGGTGAAGACTACTGACGATACGAACAATCCGCTTGGAGCACAGGAAGTGGCCGCCCATCTGCCGCTTGGCCGGTACAACCTGTATTGTTGCTTTTATTCAACAGTGTAACAACACAGTAATGCTACTTGACCAGGTTCTACTCAACCAAAACTCACACTGCGTAAACATAACTCCAAATGTAGGCCTGAATACATTTGTCAAAGGTGACTTATTAAAAAAAAATAAAGTTTAGTAAATAAATTGGTTAAATATATATATAGCCTACGATCTTAACTTTTGTATAAGTATGTGGATAATGAGAGTGCAGTAGACCCCGGGCCGTGTCTAGCTTTTTGGGGGCTCAATTCTAAATGTTGTTTGGGGCCCCCTAATTTGCTAAACTATGGTGGGGGGATTCCAAACCCTCTAAGGTGTTCCGGGGGCATGCATTTTAACTTTAAATGCATCAATCAAATGCATTTTAAAGGATTTGGCCGGTTTGCCAAGAACCAGGTTAATTGTTGAAAATGTTTATGTCAAGATGGGACGTTCAACTTCGTCCCCCTCTTGTGGTGAATGTATGTTCTGAAATTGGGCAGTTGGCAAGCCATTGACATCCATTCTTTTTAAGAATTCCTTCGCTCAGAATTCTAGCTGCACGCCTCTCAGTCTCTAAGTCTGTGGCATGTGGCATGTAAAAACACAATTGAAACATGTGGATTTGTTGGTTTGTGGGCACTATTGGAGAAAACGACTTAGCCAGGGCAGCTTGTATGCTTAACTTTTGTTGAAAAAAAAAAAGAATCAGCTATGGGAGCGGCTAAACACTTGTTTGGAACAGAATGGATGTCAATGGCTCGCCAAGTGCCAAATTCTGCAACACTTCTACACTGCGAGACGGGTTGAATTGAACACAAATCATGGCTGATTTACATCTCGACATAGACAATAGCAAAAATGTACCTGGGGTCAAATCCTTTAAGAAGAAAAGAGTCTCCATAAACTCTTAACATCTTTTTTCTCTCAAATTCAAACCAAGAATCTCAAGTTGACCACCGCAATTTAAACCCATACAAAATGATGATCAATGGGAAACAGTGGGGCTCCCCTACATCAAGAACTTCTGAAAACTGTAAAATTAAAATGACAGAAACTGCATTATAACATCTTCCATATGCGCATCAATGAGACAAAATGTTTATTTTAAATGTTGGCGTTTAAAGAGTGTGGGCCGTGAGTAGACCCACACTGTCGTAAACGTTAAGGCACATAGGCTTATCTTTGCACGGTCACAATGAAAAAGTTCACCTGATGTAGGCTGGACCGTTACCTGAGCTCTTGCTCCGCCAAGGGATTCCTACTATCGAGGTAGGCTATGCAGATGGTTTCAACATCATAATACAAAAAAATAGATTTAGATAAAAGCAGACGCTTTTATCAAAAGTGACTTCAAATGTCAGAGAACTATAATTGTAAACATTCAATATAGGAGCAACTACATACAATTTGAGTCCATTTGAAGGTCAGATTGGCTAGAAAAAATGACCTTATCACTCATTTTATGAGGGGTGGTCTGGAGTCGGGGGCATAGCCCACTGGCTATATAGGGAAGGACCGGAGGGGGTCTTTCCCCTCTGGGAGCTGGAGGGGGTGCAAGAATGGTTTAAACCCGAGACTTAAAATCAGGATTTTCTGCAAATCATATCCATCAAATAATGGGATCCTGGGCAGAGGTTGCAATAATACAGGGATTTGTAACTAGATTGCATTTGCTCTAGAAAACTGGCACCATATAAAAGGCCTACTGCAACTGTGTGGGCTATACCCATATCATTGACTTGACTACAGGGCTGTTTATTTAAAATTGCTATAAAGTTGCACTAGAATGGCACCTAGCTGGGGACATTTAAATGTACCAATAGATCAATACATTGCAGAACTAAATAATCCTTTAAATTTAATTATTTTGTAGCACTTTCAGAATTACCTTTGGGAGTCGTGACATCTGAATTGTTGGGTTGAAAAACGAAACATTCAAAAGTATGGATGCTTTCAATTTTTATTTAAAAAGAAAGAAAAAGTCACACAAGCCTACAAATTTCCCAATAATGTTTGTCTTCTGCGAATACTCCACATTATGATGTCCATATTTTACTCTATTTGTGAGGCCCAAAAAAGACGACCAATCATTCAAGCCAATGTGTACTTCCTATACACTAGTTGTTGTTTTTTATCCACTGGTCCATCCACTCGATTATACGTTCCATGTTGCTTTCAAGGTCCTCTGGCTTATTGCTCGGTAGCTGGTGAACTAGGTCCTCCTTGTAAGCCTCCATGGCCTCCTCATAAATGGTCTGAAAGATCTCACATTGCACGTTGTCCTGCAGCTTCTTTCCTGTGTAGCCCCTACCAAATGGCAAAACATATCATGGCATTATAGGATAGCATATCAGTGTTTATGCCAAGTCTTCTGTAAGATTAGATAACACTTCATTTATTCTAGAAGGGAAATTCAGGAGTGCATTCAGACATAAGTCCAAGTATTTACTTCATTTAAAAAAGGTGCTGTATGTTGAGTGTAATTTGTTAGAAATGCCAAAGCAAACTGTCAGCTATTAGTGAGTGAAATGCTTTGTAAAAATATCTGTTCTGGTTGACTGTATGACTTTAGACTGCCAACACCTCATTTCTGACCGTTCAGGTAGTCACATTTGCGCACACAGCGTTATCATAGCTCCACCACAGGTGCATGAATGTAGCAATAGCCAATGATGGAGAAACATAAGGAGTCAGCGGAGAGGGAAGGGGAGTTTGGGGTTGTTTATTTTTTTTAATATTAGTCTCTTCGGCTCTCTCTTTACAACTCACAAGTCGTACCTACGGCACCTTTAACTAACATTGAATTCCTACCTAAACAGCTTAATGTTTCAGTTACCTGCTCTCTAGGCGGCTGTAGAGATTTGTGTTATCTGTGCGAAGGACAAACACAATATGAAACCAGCGTTCTGGAAAAAAGTCACAACCATGATAGTCCACTATGACACCACCGTCCACCATCTTGTCCTCAAGCTCATCCACAACCTGACGAAGAAATCAGCAAAACAACATCAGTTTACATAACCATATTTTCATGTTTGGTGAAGAATTTGTCAACCATCTGCTAGGTCTAGCAATTCAAGCAAAAAATGGAGGTAAAGGCCATTATGTTGTACCTTTTATTGTAAGGATTGTGGTTGTAATTAGCTCTCTGCATTGCATACCTGAACCATTTGTTTATATTACTATCAGTTTACGGCCAGTCTGGAACACAGATTAATTTGTATTCATCTCACCAGTTCCCTTTCTATGTGTTGTTTATGTCATAAGGTAATTCAACAAATTTGGCCAAAAATAGTTTATGTTGATTAGAATTCAACACATTTAAATGAAATATTCCCACTAGTGGTTTTATATATTTACTTTTACTCACCCTATCCTCATCCAAAACAGGGCACTGGTAGTCGTCATCAAAACCATCAAAGAGCTGCCCTGGAAAAGAAAAAGGAACATGACCAGAGGCAACCACTGGTGCATCGAGCAAAATATGGTGCTGATGGTGTGTGTGCATTTCTGAATACAAAAGTTCTCACCTTCTTGTGCTAGGTCGCCTATGTTGATATAAGTGAGGCCCGTCCGTTGAGCAAGCTCTTTACCTAGGGTTGTCTTTCCAACTCCAGGCGTACCTGTAACAATAGCACACTTGGTCTGTTTGGACTGGATTGAAACTTTAAAACGTTAAGTAGCTAAACGTAGGTTTACTTCATTCACCTGTAAGCAGAATGTTTGGCCGTTTCATTATTTTCATTGCCTTAACTTGACTTGTTGAGCGAGGTAGCGGCTGGGTTCGGCTAGTCGATAAGTTGTTTTCAGCCTTTTATTTGTAATCGGCTATATTGTTATAATGATGAAACGCACATATAGTTCCGTTTTTTCCTTTCTTACATTTGACTTCTCGTGCAAGCGTTGTGGCAGATGCATGCGTACTGCGTAGCTCGGCGTGCTCCAGCATAACAGGAAGCCTCCTACGTCACTTTAGTGCGCCGTAACGTTACAACCAATCCCCCTCGGGTTTAAAGAGAAACGGTCACTCGCATCCACTCTAATTAGTTATAATATCAAATATAGTCGAGCCTTTAAAGTCGCTCAAACTTGAATACAACGCATATTGCGAAGGTATGTTTATGTCGTTATACCAACAAATCCAAGTAGAAGATTAGGCTTGGTTATTTGTCAACACATTCTGTTAAGCTTGCTGAATAAAGTTCTGAAGTGGAAATGAACACAGTCCTGAAAGCTGCAAAATGCGTTGCACGTGTTTTATATTAAGCTTACCGCACTCTTTGCAGGGTTTATTTCGGTGACTTTTTACTTAATCTTAACTTCGCCTCCGCTCTAATAGGAGTCTTTGGCTGTCAATCGCTGTCTCTTTAGTGTACACTGAAAACGATGTTGCTGTGACACATCTGCAGCGATTGGTATAGACCTCTAGCTCCCAGGCCAATGTAAAGCACCACAGATGAGAATGTCCAAGCGTTCTCTCGGCGGAAAGGTAAGGTCAAATAAAGTACGTTTCTTACGTATGTTTTGATTCATACAAGAGATGGGCGATATGTTCAACGCAATGCATTTTGTATTCAGTATTAACTATTACTATTGCTATTACGAGTAATCCAACATCAAATTCTATACCCCAATTCTACCATGACAAAACCCCAAACCCCAAATATTCTCCTGCTCTACATATCAAAATATTTTATCTTGTTCCCGATCAACAACAATATATTGCTTAATCAACTCTATCCCATGCAGGCTAACTGTTGGGTGGAACCTTCATTTAGTAATCTTTTAGCGGGCAAGTCCCCTGAAAGCAAGGGAAAACTTGGCAAGTGTCCTAGGAAGAAAAAGGGTGAGACCAACAGTTCGGCACTTCGATCTTCATCCTTGTCCATTGTCCAAGAGCCACATCAGAGCGACCAGAATGTGCCCTGGGTGGATGCACATGCTCCCCGCTCAAAGGTGAACAGCTTTACTCATGATTAATTGACCTGGACTATATATACATTATAACACGTGTATATATAAAATATCACACCTGTTGATTTGTTAGCTCTTTGGAGGGCTAGGGTTGCGGGGGTCAGTAAATGTGGCCTGTGAAGGCATTTGAGATGTAAGGTCTTTAAGTGATTATGGGCTATACCAAGAAAATTGACTTGACGTGACTTTGCCTGCTGCTTACATGTTTCTGTTGTTCTCTTTTTTTCTCACTGTTTCACAACCATGTTTGTGCAGGCTGAGCTCGCTGTGCATAAGAAGAAGATCGAGGAGGTGGAGAACTGGATCAGGACTCACGCAGACCCCAAAACATCCAAGGTTTCAAATGGGTTTAAAGAATGAGAGAATGACCACTACAACAGAGTAGCCCCCCTGTAACCTTTGTCATATGTCTCAGATATACAATGTAATGTTAGTAGAGAAGTCAGGTCCAGATTTGCTGAAATATCAGAGTAATATTTTTAAGTAGAAATTAAGTAGATGTTGAATGCCAGCCAAAAATGTTATATTCTCGCAAATTAGAATTTAGGGTAACATCTGAAGTCCGATGGCAGACGAGCTCAAATCGGGGGGCATTGGGGCGTTTCACTTCTTGCCTCAAATCTGTTTCGACCAACCATGTTGCTGGGGGCGGGGATCTGTAGCCATTTCTTACATGAACGGCCGAACCACCTCAAACGTGAAATGGTTGACCAATAATCCCAGATTAAGAGAGGACAGGATAACTAAAATGACATGATCATCTTCACATTATTGTATCCCTCCTTGGCCAACAGGAGGGATACAATACCATGAACTCGACCAGCACTGGTAAACACATTTTTCTTGTAGCCGGTGGGAAGTCAAGCTAAAACGTGCTGTCCAGAAACCAACGTCCTAAAACAAATTGTCTGTAAAGGATTAAAATCATGGGTAGTAGACAAGCCACTGTAGAAATGCACTTAAAATCCAACTAAAATCGTCTTCTGAAACCTCCATAATTCCACTCAGGAATACGTTTCTTTTCAGAAGAATATCCCTGTAAAGAAACAATAAACACAGCGGAACTCTGCCCCATGCACTTTCTGGTTTCCGGCCCAGGTGCTCATTAAATCATGAACTATTAAGGTGAAAAGGGATATTTTTATCTGTCGTTTACTGCATGCATATTCATGACAGCACTTCGGCCCATGCCATTATGGCTGCCAACTTACTTGCCTGCTTATTATTACGACTCCTATTTAAAGAAAACTGAAGCGATTTAGGTAGAATACCACTGCTGCCAGCTGCTCATGTCGTGTAGTCTCAATGCTAGGGCAACTGCTTTTAAAAGGAGGTCATATCACAACCATCAATTATGTATCAGCAAATAATTGTAGCACACTGCCCCAGGTGCTCAAGCGTGGTACTACAGTCTTTTTTCTGTCACATTATGGTAAACAGGAGTGGCAAAGCTCACTCTCTATAATAGCTCTGATACAATCATCCATCAGGAATTATTATAGAAATCTTGCTAAACACTGTAATGAATAACCTGGGTCTCCTCCGTGTCCACAGGGGGGCAGTATTGCTCTGCTGACTGGTCCTTCAGGTTGTGGGAAGAGCGCAACAGTCCAAGTTCTGGCGGACGAACTAGGCTTCAGACTCCAGGAATGGACCAACCCTTCCAACCTTTCAGAATACAGAGCAGACCCTGAAGCGTATCGACAAACATTTGAGCCTGGTGTGCAGTTTAGTTTTCATTTTATTTTTGTAATTATTTAATTTATTATTTTCTCTAAATCAAACGGCAAACAGAACAGTAGATACATTCACATATCACGTCAGTAAACAATACAAATGGACAGAGCGGGAGCTAATTAATATTAATATCGATATCCATCCTGTTTTTTCCCGCTCTAATTCTTCCTCAACACAACATTGAGAAGCGTCGAGGTTTAATGGCTTCTTGGGCACCTCGCAGACGGGCCTGTTCCAGGAGTTCCTCCTCCGGGCCAACAAGTACAACTGCCTGCAGATGGTGGGAGAACAGGGGCCCAAGGACCGAAAGCTCATCCTCGTGGAGGTGGGTGTTTGCTATTCAGTGATTTAGCAGATGCATCTATCCAAAGCTTCCCAACCCTCACACCTTCCTTCTCTGTCGTATTCATTTAGCAATGCCGGCTGCGTAGGCTGCACATGTTTGAGGCAATGTTTCTGCTCTTGTCTACTTCTAGGATTTCCCAAATAATTTCTACAGGCAGCCAGGGAGTCTGCATGATATCTTGAGGTGAGTAATGACACCCGGTGGCATAGCGGCCACATAACTAGCACTGTCACCTCGAAGCTTTAAAGGTCTTATGCCACACCGATGAGTTGGCATGTTGCCGAAGTGTGTGTGTGGGCTCATTAGGCTTGCTCTGTTTTTCTTTTCACATCCAAAGCAAGGGTTGATATTTAAAGGACAAGCCCTAAAATTGCTTGGGATAGGTAAACACTGTCCTTTGGAAACTTTGTCCCCAGTTCTACTTTGTTACTCTTTGGCACATAGGGCTAGTAGAGCCATCGTTTTTCAGGTATCATAATTGTGGATTGTGCGTCACTGGTGATTATTCAGGTGTGGTATGTTTCAAACATGGTATGAATGAAAGATTATTTTGATATTCTATCTTTTAGGAATTTTGTGAAGACAAGAAGGTGTCCGTTGGTATTTATCGTGTCAGAAAACCTGAGTGGGGACAGCCACTCTCGACTTCTGTTTCCTAAAGAAATCCAGGAAGAGCTGTCCATATGCAACATTAGGTCAGCACACACACACACACACACACACACACACACACACACACACACACACACACACACACACACACACACACACACACACACACACACACACACACACACACACACACATTTAAAACTGCCTATTCAAACTAGTTTATGTAATACACTGTGAGGCAGTGTGATGAGAGAGAAAGAGGGACATTGTAAAACCAACCCTTATTCTGTTTACAGCTTTAACCCCGTGGCACCTACTACAATGAGCAAGATTCTACTGCGCATCGCTACTTTGGAGGCAGCCAAGGTGGAGGAAAATGTTTAAGTTGAATGCATATGTAATTGTGTGTGTGTGTGTGTGTGTGTGTGTGTGTGTGTGTGTGTGTGTGTGTGTGTGTGTGTGTGTGTGTGTGTGTGTGTGTGTGTGTGTGTGTGTGTGTGTGTGTGTGTGTGTGTGTGTGTGTGTAGTGTACATATTATGTGCATGTTAAGACCATTTGTCTCTTTCTCTGTTTATGCCAACAGAGTGGAGGGAGGGTCTGTGTGCCCGACAAGGCTACGCTGGATAGTCTCTGCTCAGGAAGCTCAGGAGACGTACGCAGTGCTGTCAACAGCCTGCAGTTTTCCTCCCTTGCAGGTGAAGTGGCAAAAACCTTCAATTGGGCCTTTCTGGGTGCGAAGCGTCAACTGTTGATCCGCATGGTTCAACTTATGATGTTAATATTGTAATCTATTTGAACAATGTGAAGCTGGGTTGGGTCTATATTATATTATTGGGTCTATATTAAAGAGTAGAAGAGCTGCTTAAAGTACAGGCTTTCAAGAAGCCACTCATTGGGGGTCAGGAAGGCATGACATCAGAGTATTTACCACCCATTACTGCATTCCCAGGACACAGCTGTGGTTCTCTGATGATCCCACCCGTAAAACCCAATTCAACCCATTCTATAATGGTCTGTGAGGTGTGTGCTTGAATGTTACACAAGCCAGCAATGCTTCCTCAATTCAATTATTCAGCTTTTTAGATTGTTGCTCTGTAAAATAAGTAATGAATGTGTGTGGGTCGTCATCTTTTGAGTTATGGTCCATTAATGTAACACCAGTAACCTAATGGGCCTAACTTCTCATCAGAAAGGGGATTGTCGCTCACGAAAAAGGAAAAATGTGTCGCCGTGTTGCCGGGCAAAGCGGCATGCAAAAGGACACAAGGAAAGAAACGGTCTAAGGAGAAAGGTGCAGGCGAAGCCGAGCAGTGCATCGGAGGGAAAGATGTCTCGCTCTTTCTGTTCCGAGCCCTTGGAAAAATCCTCCACTTCAAGAGTGAGTCTCCCCAGTGGTGGAGTGGATTACTTTTTGTAGAATTGCATGCTGTGTGCCTGCTGCTTCCCATATGTGTTTCACTCTTAGAGCACAGTTCAATACACTCTTGTGTTGCTCTCTCTCTTTACAACTCTCAAATGTTAACCGACAATGCTGACCTCAGCTGATCTGCGTAAATGTCCCTGTCAATCGATAAGTCGATCTCATCAAACATTGAATCGTTCGTCTGGGTCCTGATCAACATTTCCTCATTATGTTTTTATCTACAGGAGAGACCATCGAAGGCCCCCAAGAAGCAGAGCAACACAAACTGCCCCCTCATCTCTCTGAGCATCAAAGGCACACACTGTTAATAGATCCTGAGGTAGTCCAACCAACGCTCAAACTCTAAATTAGAAGGAATTCTAGAAAGCTTCATTTATTTTCCACACGGATGACAAATCCTGATTGGATGAATAAATGTTTTCACTGTTTTGTCCTGTTATCCTGTCTCTCTGGCATGCAGCTGGTGGTGGAGCGCTCGCACATGTCTGCAGAGTTCTTCAACCTGTACCTGCACCAGAACTACCTGGACTTCTTCTCCCAGGTGGAGGACGTGGCAAGGGCCAGCGAGTATCTGTCAGATGCAGACTTCTTCACCGGTGAATGGGCTGTAAGTTTCCAAAACACAAACACTCAAAATGTATGTTATAGGGGTTCTTTTTTTGTTTTGTATGTACACTTTATTTTGTTTATTTAACATGCACAACAAATTCCACTCGGGCCAAATAAAGTAATATTCTATTTTATTCTACCCAAAAAGTAATTAGAATGTGGTTTTTTTTATTTTTCCTGGGAAAGTTACATATTCATGCGGAAAGTGAGAGAACACAATTTAGTTTAATGAACATTAGCTGAATAGTTTGTAATCAATACTGTGGCAATGATAAAGAACAACTAATTACTATTCTAGTCACGCGCCGTCATGGCGGACTACGGCTCCTCGGTGGCCACTAGAGGGCTCCTTCACTGCAACTCTGCCCAAGCTACAGTCGGCTTCAGACCGCTGCACAAACCCAACTGGTTAATCATCAACAAAAAGGTAAAGACTTTGTAACCAACGCCTCACGTTACTAACTTGGATGCTGATACACTCGACTCAACCAGCGTTATTCTGTTTAAAACATGTACATATTTAGATAGTATTTTTGTGTCATTGAGGTAGCAGATCTATTGCCGTTGTTTACGTTTTCGAAAAGGAGACTAAGTTGCTGTAGTGTAATTGTATTTTTGTTGAGCAGCTAGTCGTCTTCTAACTTCATGCAAGTGTAAGGTTGATGCCAAATGTGTGGGACGTGGGACTGCATTTATAGAATATGCATGTTCTTTTGTCAAACTCTTAATAGTGATGATGTTTCCTCTTCACAGCACAGGGAAAACTGCCTGGCCGCCCAGTCTCTCTTCATCAACTTCTGCCTGACGCCCACCAGCCTCCAAGTAGAGCTTTTGCCCTACCTCGCGAAGCTGACCAACCCCATGAGAAACCAAGGTAACGACTCCCCAATACACTGTTCCGGTAGAAGGGAGTCGACATTCTGACCAAACCATTAAGGAAGAAATGCAGGTTAAAACAGACGGCTTGCCCAGGCTTTGTGTTGCTTTTCAACGGTCACATAAAGCCAGGTTCCAAAAGTACTAACCGTGCTGTATGGGAGGAGCTAGTGATTCAGCAGACCTGTGATTTCGCAATCACAATCGCTAGAAATATCTGTCCATCAGCTCCAACATCAGATAGTACAATGCTGGCTCACTAAATAAGAAAAGAGTAATGCCATCGTTTTTATCTTCAAATGGTTCTTTTAGAAACCAATGGATTTATCCAGTCTATAGTGCAGAATCGATGTTATTAGCTTGACAAATATGGAGGTGCAAACAGCACTTAAAATACACAGAATTGCATGACAGATTTTATTCATGGAGTCATTGCTTCTTCACTTTTAGACCATATTTTTTAACCATGATTACCATGTGTTTACATTTTTTCTTTCATTCACAGCACAGATAGCCTTCATACAAGATGTAGGTCAGCTTGCAAAGAGGAGGTTTCCTGGCAGGTAACCCCCCCCCCCCCCCCCCCCCACTGCATGTTTCAATATTATACATTATTATTGGATTCAAATCTCATATTTTATTACCAGGTAGTTTTGGTAACCAATCTTCCTTTTTTTTTAGGTTAAACCTTGAAGCCCTGACAGACAAGGACCCCGGGACACTGGATCTAGATAATGAGGTGGAAGGAGACCAGGCTGAAGCCCTGTCACCTACCCGGGAGGCAGGGGCAGAGCTGCTTTCCAGCCAGCCACAGCCTACCACATTTGAGGCCCTCCTGAAGGAGGAGGACTTGCTCATTGAAGAATATGACAGTGATTAACCCTGAGAACCTGAAATGGACTTTCTGGATCAAACCGTTGTTTCTTGTCTTGTTGTTTGAATATTGTTTGTAATATCAGCACACCAGCTAGACATACTATTGTCTCATAAGTGCATCATCGCTTAACATAACTATTATTGTATTTATGTGTTGTATTTCCAATTGTTTTGCTGCCTATATCTGTTGAATAATAGGCCTAGCATAGACTCGACTGTGACTCCTTGGATCAACTTGATCATAAAACATTTAGATTAAGTTAAACCTTCACATGCCTTCGTTTTTTCACTTGTTCACGTTTCATGGTTAAATCGCATTTCTTTCCCAAAGCATATTCCTTTGTGTATCAAGTTACAGGCGTATACAATAAAACATTGTTGCAGAATGAACTTATGTCAGTAGTGTCACGTCCGTTTCACTTCACGCCCCTTAAGATAACATTTACTCAGCGTATTCAGCAGAGCTCGTTTGAAATGGCCTCTCTGACGTTGTAACTGACACGCAAAAGATGATGGGTTCGTTCTGATCTTGTTAAAACATAACGAATCCGGTCGTAAGCTAGAAGGCGACCATGGGAGTAGTGTAGGGATGGGTAGATGAGTAGTGTGTTTTTTTTCTTTGGTGCGCAACGATGGCACAGACGTCTGCTTCCTCAAACGCCGTTGTCGTACAACTAAACATTTGCAACAAGTGAAACACGACACCTTTGAAAGTAAGTGCTATACCGTTTTATATGCAAGTGAAACTGCCTCGTGTGGTGAAATTCTGTTCAATTAGCCTATGCAGTCCTCAATGTTAAGGTGTGTGTGCGTGTGCTAGAGGCTTGACCGATATTTAACTTTTGACTGCAGATGCAGTGTAACGGAGAAGCTACTGGAGAAAGACTCTTGGATGATAATATGGCAGAAGGAGACCTGGGAGACGGTATGGACAAAAGACTGGCGGCCCTCGACCTCCAGGCCAAGGGACACCAGCAGCATGGTACACCCAGCGGAACTGAGCTCCCGCGGGAGAGCAGAGTGAGCGACGCCGGTTTCTCGTTGACATCGTTCGGCATGCCGTACACGTCGTTGAAAACAAGATCAGGTATATTTGAACACCCGAATCATTATAATTCATATTCAGAAAGTTGCATGTGTCAATAATATAGTTTATGATAGTAGACCTATTCTACATAGCGTTGCACTTTAAGGACCCCTGGCCTACTGGGATGGTATGGTGGTGCCTCCCACAACGTTCCAGCTGGAAAGTTGGCGTGAATAAGGAATTACATTTACTTGTTTATCTTTCATGCCTAGTATAGGCTATAAGACACAAGTATGTAACACACTTTGTTCGAAGAAGCCTTACGGGATAACAGCTGAATATGAAGTTATTGCGTGCAATTATATATATTAGTGACTCAATGAAACTATGCAGTTCAGTTATTGTCTCGGGTTCTTTAAGACCAATAAAATAGGTACCCTTATCCATAATGTGCCTATGAATCATATTTTTAAATATATGATTGATACTTTTTATACTTAACAGGAAAACTTCACTTACAATTTAAAGGTGAGATGAGATTCTATCAAAACCCATTGAATCAAAACCAAATTGGGCCAGCAACAATTGATGATGGTGGGTTTAAGTTATACAGCGTGAGACGTATGTGATGTTTAATTTAAAGTGTTTAATTTATTTTTTGTTAACCAGTATGTTAGTGAATGGAGAACACTTGCAGCATAGAAGTCTGAGGCGAGAGGGCCCACAGGAGTATGATTTGGGGTGCTTTGATTTATCTATATCTGATCTATTTTATGTTCTACCAGGGTCCCTGGTGGACCTTTCAAAAGAAGAGCTGAGAGAGAGACTACAAGAGGCATCTGAGGTAGGAAAATGAAAAACGGAACATTTAAATCTTCTCTCAAAGCTTTTGAATGATACTCGCTTGGGATCCTGCCCCATACCTTACTGCAAGCATTACAATACACACTTCTGGTCCCATCTGTATCTGAAGACACTGGAAGTGCTACGCTGTGAGCTGGAGGTGACGCACCGCTACCTGGAGGGGAAGTACGAAGCATTAAAGATCCTGCAAGGAAAGGTTCTCTCACTCACTCACTCACTCACTCACTGACTGACTGACTGACTGACTGACCTTATCTGTTCCAGTTGA
Organism: Lota lota; assembly: GCA_026745465.1. Taxonomy (NCBI): domain Eukaryota; kingdom Metazoa; phylum Chordata; class Actinopteri; order Gadiformes; family Lotidae; genus Lota; species Lota lota. Next base: position 1,920,300 of record JACYXH010000087.1, on the reverse strand, counting down.
GTGTGTTATGTAGAGCGTGTATAACGTATGCACACACTAGCAAAATGCACAGTGTAGTCTACAGAGTGACATGATCTCAATCTGAACAAACAACTTTAACCCATATTTGTCCTACTTATGGAACTGGGTCATTTGAAACATGAATCATTATGAAAAACAGTGTTTCACTTATTTATTTTCTATTACACTTTACATTCACATTAGTGTCCTGTTGCAATTTATTTACACAATGTAACAACATGTAACTGCATGTACTTCAAATAAAAGAACCGTATGGAACAGCATGTAGCCTAACTACACAGTGTGGTTAGGGTGAGGGGCTAAGGTTAGGAATAGGCTGAAAAGCGAGTTCCATAGGGTAGGCTTAGGCTGTTCCATAACATTATGACGGCCACCGTGGCGACATCCGGCCCCCTGGTGGCGGCAGGAGATTAGGATGCCAATTACATTAATTGGGCCACACCTGTTGACTGACGGCTCCTCTGCTATTTCAGCAGAGAACAAGCCACTAACAACTGGTCGGCTCTGACTCTATGGTCTCTCTTTCTGAGGCTGACTGTTGGATACTCTGGGTTGTTTTTTGGTGTGTTATGATTTAGGTTTATTATTCATGCTACATCCTGCCACACTATTTTCACATTCAACCATGTACTCCACAAAAAAAAAGAAAATCATTGCTTTCTCCATTTTGTCCCATAAAGAGAATAGTTCATATAAAAAACTGTACATGAAGCAGAGTACAATCAAAACTGATACTACAGACTCGCAGCTCATGCTGGCTATGTTAGATATTTTATGTTTTTATATATATATGGTACATTTATGTCAAGTCACGCGTGGTGCCCCATGAGTTGTCCAACCGATAAGCCGGGTGGTCTCCAATGTCAAGTACATGCTGTTACAGGTTGTTACGTTTCTTATTACATGTGTAATTACACCTTAACAAGGACATTTTAAAGTGTTTTGCCATTTTTTGATCTCGTCCAGTCACAATGATGTCATTCTTCAAATGTCAAAGCACAGCAGTTCACAAGGGAGACATTTCTGATTTGCATAAAGTACAAATACATTTAATAAAATAGCAATATTATTTCCTATGAGGTAATCACCAGGGTCTGCTGTCCTTTATGACAGACTATCCTGGATAAAGCCACCACTCACACCAAGAGCCTGCTCCAGAAGAGTGAGGACCGGGCCAAGGCCCTGGAGAAGGTACATGTGTGATTCTGTGCTCGATTGCTCCTATAGCTTCTGGGTGTTCCTCTGTTTACATTCCCTTGTTTTGGGTTGTCTTGGACCTCCTTGTTGACCAACAACCTAAGTAGGCTGAAGGGGAAAATATGACTAAACACTGACTAGAAATTATTACATTTTTGCAATAGATGATTGATGCGAATAACGCAACATTCGAAAAAGACATATTTGCGGAAAGACAATTGGCTTTAAAGGACTCAATCAGTGACACGTGCTTATAATCAAACAAACTCTGTCTATTGCGTGCTTTATGTTTTCACCCCCTGTTGATATCCCTCGGTTTATTCTATCTTAATGTTATTGTGTTTTCTATGCATGTCTCAAATCCCTTATGCTTGTGTTGCGATGCCTGTGCTTTTTAAGATGTTTTACTGATGTATGCTTCTTCTGGGTTTTTTGTATTCTTAACCATTTTCTATTTCAGCCCCTTTTCCCTCAACCAGCTTATGCCATTTGCCAGGCTGCTATTGTAAATAAGAATTTCTTAAACTAAGGTTAACTAATTGTCATTTCTGTGAAGGAGGTGAATAACTTGCAGTGGGAGATAACTTTCAATCAAGTGCAGATGAAGACATTTGAACAGGCATGGGAGCAGAAATTTAACAGGTTGGATTTGTGTGTACATACATATCAAAAAAAAGTTTTAATTTCTTTCAATTTCTTTTAACAGAAAGTCTAACTTTGCCACAATAGCATCTTCACTGAACTTGTTTCACTGTTTCCAGAATGAACAGTGAAAACAAGGCGCTGAGCAAAAGTCTGGAGGAGAGGCTGAATGAGAGCCGAGAGCTAAAAGCTGAAAACACGGGTGCATGCATCTTCTGTGTTCACACAAAATCCTTGAATCACATTAATGCCTTGTAATGTTGTGTGTGTGTGTGTGTGTGTGTGTGTTCGTGTGTAATTCGTTTTCATCTCTACTGGAGATCATTCGTCTTGAACAATGTTTGTGTTTATGCAGTCAACTTTACCAGACTGATAGCTACTACGGCATATGCTCTGTACACCCACCCACCCAAACTTTGGTGAATGTGCAAAACAATGTGAAACTGACATGGTATCCTCTTTAACAGGGTTAACTCAACAGTGTGTGGAGCTTCTTTCCATGCTGAGCGTTAAAGAGCAGAAGGCCTATGAAGGGACCAAGCCTCCGTGTAGCCATGGGAGAGATGGCACTGTCCTTGAGGTGAGTTGTAAGAGACAGACTTTTTATCACAGCTGTAGAATTGTCTTTCCACATTTTGCGGTTCAGCAATTCTTTCACTAACCAAAACCATGTATGTTATACGATCTAAATTAAATTAATGACTGTTTATATACCAAAACAGTCTACGTTGTTATATGATAAATAGTATGTTTAGAAAACAAATAATAATGGTGAAGTGGCTAATGGTTCTCCTCAGCCAGGGACGAAGCAGAAACACAAGCCTGTCCAAAGTGTGATCCCTCTGTAAAAATACCATTCCACTAAGAGAGAGTGGTTGGATGGTAATGTCCTATGAAAACAGCCTGTTTTGAGGCAAGAATACGTTCAGGGCTGGATATCACACTACGGATAACGGATTGACCCACATTGTTTTACTATACCCTTCAGAATCATTGTTTTGAAGACGTTTTAATGTTAACAAAGTTGTGCAATATGTCCCATTCTGGCTGACTTGCTCTGAGGAAGCGGAAATGGGATGATGACTCATTCCAGAGGACAGATTCAGACAGGCCTCTGTTGCCCACCTGTCTTCCCCATGGTTGTTGTTTGGTCTGCTCCAGATGGCTGTGCTAGGGGCCTGCCGCTGTCCCGGGGTGATGGAGTCCTGTCCTTGTGCCAAGACCGCTGCTGCTAGCAGGACACAACTCCTCCAGCTCAGACAGGAGGTCTTTATAACCGCTGGTGTTAAATACTACAGTGAACTGCACTCAATCCACTCTTGTTCTCAAATGTATTGTCTTTGTATATTATGGCAAGCATCTTTTCGGTTTTTGTGTATTGTGTGTGATGTGTGTGTGTGTGTGTGTGTGTGTGTGTGTGTGTGTGTGTGTGTGTGTGTGTGTGTGTGTGTGTGTGTGTGTGTGTGTGTGTGTGTGTGTGTGTGTGTGTGTGTGTGTGTGTGTGTGTGTGTGTGTGTGTGTGTATACAGCTGGATCTCCTGTTGAAGAGCAGGGAGGAGGCGCTCCTGATGGCGGATGCTTTCCGCATCGCTTTTGAACAGCAGCTGAGGAAGCGCAGCGACCACCTCCTGCTGCAGGCCGAGGCACGCACGCCCAAGTCCCACCCTAGCGAGACACAGGGCAAGTCCCACCCTAGCGAGACACAGGGCAAGTCCCACCCAAGCGAGACACAGGGCAAGTCCCACCCTAGCGAGACACAGGGCAAGTCCCACCCTAGCGAAACACAGGGCAAGTCCCACCCTAGCGAAACACAGGGCAAGTCCTATGATCCAGAATAATACTTATACTATTCAAAACACTACAAAAAAGATGTATAATGCTAAATATACTGAGCAATATCCTGAAAGGGACGCCTCTGCTACCTCTAATATAAGAGTACTGCTTCATACACGGGTTTTGAATTTTATTTTGTTAAAATCTGAATCGGTTGATTACACATCATTGATTCATCATCTCTATACTCGTAAAAGGGCTTGATAAGTAGGATAACCACACTGTCTCAAGTCCTAGTATGATGATCAGAGTAGGGTTTTGAAGTGGGGAGAAGGCTCTTGAACAGTCTTAGTGTTACTGAAAAAAAAAAAAAGAACTTTTAAATTTATGTTTTGTATGCTAGTGGAGCTGTGACTGCATGCATAAATGCTGCCTAGAAATTATGTGACAGCATAACTTGTGTTGATGTAATAATGCACTGCCTAAAACATATCCTTATTCTAGATTTGAAAATCCAATACATGCTATACACTCAAGCACTATACAACCTCACTAACACTTGTGTCGCTTTTCTCTTCAAGGTGCAAACAGAACCCTTGTCGGTGTGGCTCAAAGACTAAGAGCCATTCTTCCCTCGGGCCTGGAAGCCAAAGCATCACTTGAACACACCGACACCCTGCAAAAACTCCTGGACTTGGTCAGTCTCCTTCTAAAACAATCCCTTTTGCCGTCATTTTCCATCACAAGGACCCTGTTGCACTCTCAATAAATGGTTTGAAAGTAGAAGCTCAAGGATCGAATGTCTTCAATTATATTGTAAAATAGTTTGGGATATGCATTATCTGCCTGATAGCCAATTATTACATCACAGCTTGCCATGTGTTCATGCTAGAACCTCTCAGTAATGCCAACTGGCTACACTGCCCTAATTGATTTTCGCTTGGGAAAGACTAAAAAGCAAACTGTGGCTACAACTGAAGCCACTAGAGGTAGCTAATGGGTAAACTTACATAATCAAGGTTGAACCTAGCCTGATGACCATCCTGATCACGTGACCTCACATTCGGGTTCGCTACACCGATCAGTCTGGACCTCTAGCCGCAGACATCGATTTTGGTGGGCAGGAGTTCTTGCCTTGACAGACAAACTCCTTCAGCCATTCAGCGTAATAAAACGTGTGACGCCATCATGGTGCGCTGTTCAGTGGATACACAGGATAAAGACGAACAGCGAAAACGTATTTTCCACTGAGAAACTCCGCTAGTGCATTCTCTTGTCTAAAAGTTCTTGAGTCTATTTCTGCAAGAACTGCACTTATGGCTGTGTTTACTCTACGTATGTTGCTCTACATGTTTTCTGTTACCGCTCGTTGCTTCGGGAGACGCCATTTCAGTTTTTCCAGTGGCGGCCTACATTTTAGATCATCAACCACGACGCAGTCCCTGATTGCCCCGTTTACGTCATCAACTACGACACAGTCCCTAATTGGCCCCGATTACATTGCTATTTCTGGAAATAGATGTGGGCAGCTAGAGGTCCAGACTGAGCCGTGTAGCAAAACAGAATGTGAAATCACGTGATCAGGATGGTCTCCAGGCTAGGTTTAACCATCTCTGTCCTATAACCAAAACTTGATCATCTCTAACCTAATACATACACTTAACCATATGTAGCCTAATACCTCAACTTAACCATCTCTAACCCAATACACATAGCATGCTAGTCTTGTCAGATGACCAGTAAGCCCTGTGTTATGTTCTTTGCTCCACTACAGCTGAATGACAAGGAGGAGGCTCTTGCTCACCAGAGGAAGGTGAGCCATATGCTGGCCCATCACGCAAAAGAGCTGCAAAAACAGTTACCTGTTGAAGCTACGTGGCCATTAGCCTCGCAGACCAAGCCATTGGAATCATTCAACTTTACCCCCCCGTCCTTGGGGAATTCACAGTTCAAGACAAGCTCACGGCTAAGTAAATCAGACTTGAAGAACAAGCGACACCAGCTACATAACTCTAAGATTCTCCACAGGGAACTCAAGACTCTCAGAACCTGAAAGAGGTGTCATTAGACAGTAAGGCCCAGGTTCTGGATTCACCAGTCACAAAGACCCCGACAGGAGCTCCACCAGACACAAAGACCCCGACAGGAGAACCACCAGTCACAAAGACCCCAACAGGAGATCCACCCGACACAAAGACCCCAACAGGAGAACCACCAGACACAAAGACCCCAACAGGAGATCCACCAGACACCAGATGCCAGCCACCAGATGCCAGGACTCAGCCCGAAGAGCCACTCAATTCCAAGATCCAGCCAGACGAACTACCAGAAACCAATACCCTGTTAATAGAACCACCAGACATTGAGACATTGAGGAACCACCAGATGCCAGCACTCAGTTACCAGAATCACGAGACACCAGCAGCCACAAGAACCACCTGACACCAAGACCCAGAGGACCCATTAGACCCAAGATCCATCTATAGGAACCACGAGACACCAAGACCCATCCATAGGAACCCCCAGATACCAAGACCCATCCATAGGGTCCACCAGATACCAATACCTATCCTTGGTAACTACCAGATGCCAGGACCCAGCGACAGGGACCACAAGATGCCCAACACAAACAATCATGGAACGAACCAGACCAAAAGTCTTAGGCCATAGGAAGGCCTTTCCTGTTGAACCCTCTTTTATACAGTCAATAGTTGAAGTGAAAAAAGGGAGAGACAATTCAATGCCGGTCAATTATTTATTTTAAAACCTTTATTTTACCAAGGGTGCCCATTGAGACCAGGGTCTTATTTTTGTATTGTGCTCTGGGAACAGCGTAGGAATCCATTTTGCAATGATAATACAGCAATGATAAATAACCAACATCTATGTACTGTATCTTAAAATTGTCTATGGATGACATAGGGAGCTTATCAGGGTTACACTTTAAGAAGTGTAAACAGTATTTCTTTAATGAAGCTAATGGTTTGTTAATGAAAATATACCCAAGTACTAATGTAAATTTAATTACTTTAGCATGAATACAAATCTATTTTAATTCATGATTCGTATAGTTGTAGGGGATCTGATTTGATGATTTGCGGAGTTAATATAACTTTATTTATGGTATTTTGTGTCTTAAGAAAGAAGTATAAGAGTTGAATTGAGGTAAAATTGATTCATCTTAATCAAATATTTGCATTGAGTAAAGTCAACAGTACTGAAACAATAAAATAACCTGTAAAACAGGATTTGGTGCATCTGAATGTTATTTGATTCATTGCAACACATTCTTCTTACACTATTATGAATTTGAGTGATTGAGCAGACTGAAATGTGTGCCTGACATGTTTCATGCACAAATGTCAATGTTGTAAATACTACAAAGGTGTACTAGCTTTTCATTTATACACCAGGGGGCAGTGTTGGCAAACACGCATCACTACTGTCTGTAATTGAGTATATGGATTTTAATGTTGCACATGACCAATCTAAAGTCAGCATGTGTATATAAGCATGTGCTCCAAATAATATCAATAGGTTCATAAATACAACTAATAATTGCAATATTATGTTTATTTCTTATCATTTCAACGCTATTTACAGATCTACATATTTAAGTTTAATTCTAAACCTAAATACTATTAAATATTAAACTATTAAACAATAGTATGATTTGGATTAAACACTATATTATAACCCTAATGTTTTCTTACAGACATTGGTAGGATAATGTTTGTACTGTGAAATGCACAGAAAGAGTTGTGCAGACAAAAGTGCAAAAGCATTGCAGTTTGTACTAGCTTTTGGGATTCTAAATATTTGTAGATATATTTTTTTTACTGTGCATCAATGTAGCAATATTGAATATAACAAAATTGATATTAAAATGTTCTCAGGGGGTCGAACAATGTAATATGTTAGATGAGGTGTCGAACGATATAACCGTGAAGGTCTGGTAAATAAGATATTTTCAGTTATATCAGTAGACTTACACTAAGTCCGTAAATTATGTTTTCTTCTGCGCTGATAGGACTAGCTTATCCACCCTGCAATGATTCAATCTTTCCACTACACATGTTGCGAGTGCATGGAATGCAAGAGTGGTGCGTGCGTTTCATCTGTCTTGACTACAGTGGGATGAAATTGGTAATTTCTTTGGAGAACAGCAATACAATCCAATAATAGAGAGAAGCCTGTGATGTCTGAAACGAGGTGAATAGTAGCACTTATTATAGTTATCAAGTCTGGTAATAAGAAAATGTGTGGTGGTTGGGTGGGAGCACTCTGGACACAAATGACTGGCTCTCTTAATGAAGCTTGTGGTCACTCTAAGCAATAACATGGATTTGAATCCCCATTAGCATAGCCTCTATATCATTTCCAGTATCTGCCCCATTAACTACAGATAATGGAATGTTTTTTTTCACATTTGGGAATGGTGCTCGACTAATCTATTTGCATTTTTTAGGCCGTTGAGTGTCAACCAACAGTGATTGCATGCTTTTTTGGGAATTGGACTGACAGTAAGTGACTAAAAAGAATGACATTTCAGAAGTAATAGCTTATGGTTGAGTTCTAAACCCAATGAGCATGCCCTAGTAGTTCATTCAATGTTTTTGTTATGTATTCTAAAATGGTATTTCAAGTCTAGTGGAAAATAAGTACATATAGTGTGACTGATTGATGTACAGAAAGTATTGATGAATTGATGGGAACCATCAGAAGGTTATTGTTCATGGAATTTTTGTTGTGTGGGCTGAAAATGTGCTTGGCACTCTTCATTGTACAGTACATGCAGGCATTGATCCACAAAAAAATAAACCATTCATTCATCCATCAACTGCTCGGTTTCAAATAATAATATTATGTGGTCGTAGTATTACAACAATAAGCGGTACCTTATCAATAAAGATAGCCTTTCTTTACTCAAGTCTATTATTTTGGTGGAACACATTTGAACCAAGTAACCTATTGTAATCAAGTTATATTTTGTGTAAAAACCAAGTAGTAATGGCTCTAAAACTTACGCCACACTAGGCACCCCTGACCCATCTGAGTAGGTCACCCCCCCCCCCCCCCCCCCCCCCAGTGTATTGTGTTCAGGTGGTGTCTGTGTGTGTGTGCTTGTGCTTGCTTGCTCCAGTGCTCTACACCCTACTAGCAGGAACAAAAGATGGTGGGACTCGCTGCTGGGGTACACCACCAGGCCCAAATAGGGGCTTTGGTTTTTTTTGTGTGTGGTTCTGCTCCCCCAGGGCACCGTATCGGGGCCGGTTCAAGCCTTCAGGACTTTTCCTTTTTTTTATGCGTGTTGCACATTGGGAAATATTGACATTTCCTAAGCTTCTGACCCTATGCGATTGATTTGAGCTTAAGCTGCGCCGTCAGACCTAAGTGAAAGCCGCCAATAGTGTTGGCATGATTAATAATAATAAAGAAAACGTTTTTTGGTGCGGCTGAATGAATTTCACTGTAGGGTGGACGTGTGTGGTTGGGAGAGTAAGGAGGGGGAGGGGGAGGCAGGGTTAAGGCACACACACAACCACACACTCACACACGTACACACACACACACACACGCATGCCCCCTTGCACACACACTCACACTGACACGAACATACGCACAAATATACACTGACACACACAACCACACACTGACACCCATATACACACACACACACACACACACACACACACACACACACACTGACACACACAGACAATGACACACACACAAACACACACTGACACACACTCCTGGCGAGTGGAGCTTTCGGAGGCAGTGGGTCAGGAGGGGATAGCAGGGTGGGTGTGAAACAGCATTAACCCTCTGCGTACTGCTGAATTGTGACAGATTCTTGCTCCGGGGCTCTTGGATTTATGACCTATTACTCTATGGCTGCCTAGCATCTAGTTGGTGCATTATGTTCTGTGTCATCTGCCATTAGTCTGGTCAAGAGTGACATGTATTCAGAGCGTGAGCTAGACTTGGAGCCGTTCCCAAACAGGGCCACTGGCCAGGGAGTAGAGCTGCACGGGACGGTTGGATAAAGATAGCCGCATTGTTTCCACCCCCTGCCCCTTTTTAGTTTTTATGTTTCTGGTGCATTCAGTCCAGTTGAGGCCTGAAGCCATGTAGTCCCTCCAGTATACACGACATGCCATCCCAAACCCTCAGAGAGTAGATATCCCAGGAATGACCTCAACTGTTTCATTATTTATGTGTTTACTCTATCCAATAACTATACATCATTATATTTTTTCATCCTAAATCATTATGTATTAAAAGTAAACGACATAACCAGAAGACTCTGATTCAGCAGGTTTGACGTGGTTGAGGTAGTGCTGTCTTGTTTGGCTTAAGGTACAATATGTGTATGAATGTGAATCAGACGTGTTGAGAAAATCCTGTAATGTTGTCATGTGTTCATCCATGTTTAAAAGGCTTCTCCTACCATTGCTTTATTTACACAGCTCCTTAATGTAAAACCTAAATTGACGATTGTTCTTTCTAACAATGCCAGAGAGCATGTTCGGGGAGGGAGGGAGCCCTTCTACCAGAGTCGTTAATGAAGGTTAATAAAGGCATTCATTCCCCTCTTTTGTTGTTGTTTACACACACATCTCCCAGAGGGAAAGTCGATGGAATTGAAGGTCTCCCTAGATGGGGGGGGAGGAGTTCATGCGTGACAAATACTAACGGTGCGGCTTTGATGTTCCATTAAATGATCGATTCTATGCGCTCTCTATATTCTGTCTGTTTCTATGTGTGTGTGTGTTTGTGTTTGTGTATGCATGTGTGAATGTGTGTGTGTGTGTGTGTGTGTGTGTGTGTGCATTTGTGTTTGTTTACATGTGTGTGCGCGTGCAGGTTTGTGTGTGTGTGTGTGGTGGGGGAGGTGGGGTATACACAGGTCACTATCTGTTAGTTCATTGGTAGAGTGATTAATAAATCAATAGGAGCTGAGCTTGGGGGAAAAGAAAACAAAATGATTCCACTGGAGTTGTGTGTGTGTGTGTGTGTGTGTGTGTGTGTGTGTGTGTGCATTTGTGTGTGTGTATGCGTGCGTTCGTGCGTGTGTGCGTGTGTTTGTGCGTGCATGCGTGTGTGCATGCGTTTAGAAGGCCTTGTTGTAACCCAGACACCAAATCTGTGCAAAATACAAATTGAAACTAACATTTACTAACATTTACATGCATTTAAAATCATAAATTAATAAATAAACTAAACATTGCGAGATTTAACAACAAACACACGCACCACGCACACATGCACAAACACAGCACATACACACACACACACACACACACACACACACACACACACACACGTCCTCATGAAAAAGAACAGCATTACATTCTTCTGTTGAGAATGTAATGCAATTTCAACATTAACCTACTATGACAAGAGCTTATGCAGACTGAGAGTATCTATCTGGATTGGACTACGAAAACCAGTAAACTGCATGAAAGTCAAAGAAACCAAGTCTCCCATTCGAAATCAAAACGCACTTTTCCCATGACCGCGCGCAGTGCTTGCATGGGCCACTAGGTGGCACTGGAGCTTCAGGACCTTGGCTAACTAGACGAGAGCCTGCACTGGACACACTCTGTCAAGGGAACAACAAGAGATGCTTGGCAAGGGAACCAAACATTGTACTAGTTTTCTTTTAGTGGATTTCAGATATTTCCCTTAAGGAGCCGTCCCTCTTGTGAATGTTAGGCTGGGATGCTGACCCACACAGCAACAGGTTTACATGCTGTTACACACATAAAACACAGTGTAGGCTACACACACATATGCACGAAAGCGCACAAGTACACACACACACATACACACACATACACACACACACACACACATATACACGCACACATATACACACACGCAAGCAAGCACTCACACAGCAATACAGTTGATATTCAATCACTGGGGGTGTCTAGCTTTCCCCCTTTTTACCCCCAGCTCAGCTCATATTGATTTTATTTGTAATGTTGGATTTGTTTTTGAATAAAATAACATATTTTTTAAATGTCAATGTTAGATGTTTGTGAATTGGATGTACACATACAGAGCATATGCATCCAGCGACACTAGCAAGTGTGTGTTCACACTCTGGGTCCTCTCTGTGGCAAAAGGCAAAGCCTGTACAGTCTGTAGGTCGCTAAAGCCTTTGCTTATCCCTTTACATAAATTATTTAGCAGAAGTGACATGAAACTATCACCTATTATTTATTTATGCTTCATCTTAATGCAAAGTTAAATGCCAACAACTCTAATAAATACCAAATACTTTGTGGGTATGTGACGAGTTTTCTTTCATAAATATTATCCTAATTTCGACTATAGCTGTGATGAAAGACCAGGGATTTTCTCATAAAAAGGAAACTGTTAAAGGTAGTACATTTAAAAAATAGCAAGAACAAAAGGATACAAGTAATAGGACAATTAGAAGGAAAGTCAAAAGAAAACGAAGGAGCATCAAAGAGTCAGAATCAAATCTAAGTGAGGCCGAGGGCAATCTGAGAAGATGAGCACACAAAGCCCATGCCATTAGAGAACACCTTTACTCTGCCTATGAAACACAAGGTTTTTGAAACGTTGTTCTGTAAATATCACTCACTACCATCAGGCAGCCTACCAGCTAACCCCCTGCAAAATGTGATAAAAGAATTAAGGGTCATACTTCTTTTCTGGAGTAGAAATGTTCCGTACACTTTAAGGCTGATGTGGGTTCAGTGAGTGCAAGAATAACATAGAACATGTTGTTTGTTATCCTTTGTTATCCTTTCTGTGCTTCTGTCAATACTAATAGTTATTTACAAATAAAATGAAGTCCTTTTGAGTGGACTTGTATGGCATGATAAGTTCAAGTCATTTATGATAAAAAAAAACATACTCACACACACACACTCACACACACTCACACACACACTCACATGGATACATACATACATACATACATACATTTTAGATGCCAGTTAATGGCAAATGTTCATACAGGACTCTTGGGCAATGGTGAGCCCCTAAAGTAGATGATCCAGTGGGCCATTGAAAGTCCCAGCTGGAGCAAGTGATCGAGCTACATGCCATATGGATAAAGAGCCCTATGTATGTAGCTTTGGAGTCTAGTTCCAAGACAACAGCTGTTCATGTAATCTCTCTCTCTTTCTCTCTCTCTCTCTCTCTCTCTCTCTCTCTCGCTCTCTCTCTCTCTTTCTCTTACCCTGCTCTCTTCCCCACTCTTCCTCTCTCTCACTGACATCACAATTCATCAATTGTTTGTGATGTGACTCTTCTAATTAATAAATACACAGATAATATGCTCTTCTCCTGTTGATTCGCTCTCTCTCTGGCTCTCTCTCTTCCCCTCACATCACAATTCAATGTATATATATATATATATTGAATTGTGTATTATATATACATATATATAATATATATATAATACACATTCAATATAAATATTGAATTGTCTATTGCCCTAGTATATTTATATACCGTGTACAGACCGTATATAAATACTGTCTGTATAAAATCAGATTTTTTTTTAAAGGCGTTGGAATGGATTAGTGGGTCAGAGAGAGATGGAAATATTCGGATCTGAGCAGAAGAGAAAGCCCATTAAAGTAACCTAAATCCTGCTGCTCTCATGGGTCTCAGCGGGAGGGAATCAGATTAGGATATGAAATAAGTGATGCAGATGACATGTTCGCAAAAAAAAAAACATAAAACAGGACAAAACCAGACTTTGCCATAGAAAAATCACAAGATAACCTAATAATACAAATATTAATATTAATAATGAAATATAGATATATAAATATATATATAATAACAACAATAATTTACCTTTACCTTTACCTTATCATGCTATTCGTAGTATGCAGCACATGTATGCTAATGTTGTTAATGTTTATTGTGGACGGTGTGGTGTTGTATCAATAGGGCAGTAGGTGGATGTGTCTGATCATAAGGGCAGTAGGTGGATCTGTAAAAGCATTAGGGCAGTAGGTAGATGTGTCTGATCATAAGGGCAGTAGGTGGATCTGTAAAAGCATTAGGGCAGTAGGTAGATGTGTCTGATCATAAGGGCAGTAGGTGGATCTGTAAAAGCATTAGGGCAGTAGGTAGATGTGTCTGATCATAAGGGCAGTAGGTGGATGTGTCTGATCATAAGGGCAGTAGGTGGATCTGTAAAAGCATTAGGGCAGTAGGTAGATGTGTCTGATCATAAGGGCAGTAGGTGGATCTGTAAAAGCATTAGGGCAGTAGGTAGATGTGTCTGATCACAAGGGCAGTAGGTGGATCTGTAAAAGCATTAGGGCAGTAGGTAGATGTGTCTGATCATAAGGGCAGTAGGTGGATGTGTCAGATGATTAGGGCAGTAGGTGGATGTGTCAGAGCATTAGGGCAGTAGGTGGATGTATCAGAGCATTAGGGCAGGAGGTGGATGTGTCTGATCATAAGGGCAGTAGGTGGATGTGTCAGAGCATTATGGCAGTAGGTGGATGTGTCAGATGATTAGGGCAGTATGTGGATGTGTAGAAGCATTAGGGCAGTAGATGGATGTGTCAGAGCATTAGGGCAGTAGGTGGATGTGTCTGATCATTAGGGCAGTAGGTGGATGTGTCTGATTATAAGGGCAGTAGGTGGATGTGTAGAAGCATTAGGGCAGTAGATGGATGTGTCAGAGCATTATGGCAGTAGATGGATGTGTCGGAGCATTAGGGCAGTAGGTGGATGTGTCTGATCATTAGGGCAGTAGGTGGATGTGTCTGATTATAAGGGCAGTAGGTGGATGTGTAGAAGCATTAGGGCAGTAGATGGATGTGTCGGAGCATTAGGGCAGTAGGTGGATGTGTCGGATCATTAGGGCAGTAGGTGGATGTGTCTGATTATAAGGGCAGTAGGTGGATGTGCCTGAGAAGGGAGTGGAGCTGACATCAATGTAATTTGTCAGTGGCAGATGCAGGCCAGATTGAGCTGGAAGGATTAAAATGCTACCAGAGATCCCTGGCCAGTCTCTAAATGACAAATAGCTTCCAGGGAGAAGCAGACTGCAGAGTGTGAGTGTGTGTGTGTGTGTGTGTGTGTGTGTGTGTGTGTGTGTGTGTGTGTGTGTGTGTGTGGGTGTGTGTGTGTGTGTGTATGTATGTGCGTGTGAGTGTTAGTGTGTCTTACTCAGTGGTCATTGGGAGCGGTGGGGGTTGGTGTTTTTGGTGAGGTGGTTGTGGGTGATTGTCGTTCCCGGCTACATTGCCAGCATCCTGCTGGCTAAAGTCAAAGTGCACAAATATTTATGTTTTCACAACTATTTTTAAATACAAAAATGGAATGGACAGGCACTGATCAATCGGAACACTGACAATATAAATTTGCACTATTCCATATGAAGATATGTATTAACTAAATTTTGGGGGGAATAATGAAGAATAATGATTGAGAATGGCTTAAATAATCGATATGGTTATCATGGTGGTCTTAAATAATCAACAACATTAACCTGTACTGTGTATATGTATGTGAAGTAAACATACTATTGTATCAGCTAGTCTTGTTTGTATAATTAAAGATGCATGGATGAATGGATGGATGGATGGATGGCTAGATAGATGGAAAGACAGACAGACGGACAGACGGACAGACGGACAGATAGATAGATGAATATTTAGATAGAGAGATAGAGAGAGGTTGATAAGTGATTACTCTCTAGCAACAGGGCATTATAATCATACTTTGTTCACTCCGCCCCAAACTTACATAAAGATAACCCTCTGGGGCAGGGCAATTTGTCTAAAAGCATTCTGTTTGATTTGGTTACAGGTGATGTGAGTGGGAGATGAAATCAGATTTCCCAAATCAGTGTAAAAGCCACCAGTTCCATGCCCATCAATGTGTTTTAAAATGGGAAAAGCTCACATTCCACACACACTGGGCAGCCAGATCATTGTGAATTATTGTGAGCAGTGTTATCTGGCATCTGCTGGCAGGCCTGATACTCTTCTTGGTTGTGAAAGGAGATTATGTCAAGCCCAAATGGAGCTTTTAAGTTTTTTTCTTTTTTTATGAAAATCCTGCAGGCATAATCTAATCTTATCCGTCTCAATCCAATTTTTAATGCTGGCCACACATGGGATTAGAGTTGTGCAGTTTGCTTTGTAGGACATTTTACAGGGAGGCAGCATCTGTTACCAGTCACTATAGGCAGGTTAGGGAGAGGGAAACAATCATGACTGAGAGGTCAGTCTGGTGGGATGTTGATACCAGGTACTACCATCTGCATACTGTGGTGTATATTAGGCAAATATTATGAGAGAATATTAGCGAAACAAATGCTATTCAATTGTACTGTGATATGTTTATTAATAAAAAGTGTGACAATTATTTGTTATCCTTTGCTTTGTCAGTTTTTTATTTTATCAGTTAAAAATGAATAACAATTTTGGGTCCTCACTTTTTCCAGTTGAATGTCAAAATTTGATCATTTCATTTTGAAGTATTAATGTAGTTATTAAATTAATTATTATTTGGATTGGGAATTGTATTTTATGTCCTGGCTTTTTCCAGTTGATGGTCAGAGCTGAAATCTTTTGAAGCACTCATTATAGTTATTGATTATTGTTGTGATTGAGTGAAAGGGTTTTATCACACTGGGGACTGGGCTCCTTCTGCATGACCAAGGGGATAAGGTTACTAATCCCCCTGTCCATTTCTGATCTCTTTAAAAAGGCGCACTCTGTTCATACAGACAGCTTAGCACAAATGCACGTAAGCAGCGCCTGCTCACAAATATAAGTTGTGGAAAAAAACACATATTTTGCAGTATTCATGTGTTCAATCATTTATTCAACAAATTGATGTATTTCAACATTCATTTCAATATTTTCTTCAATTGATCAACCAAAAATCATAAAAACATCACTAATCACACTCATACAACTAAATTGAATTAGTGCAATGCACCTTTGTCCAGTACTTATAACTATTTCATAGGTCACATAGTCAGTATCTAAGAAAATATACAGTGACCTCATCCTGTTGATATTCACCACCCAATGTCCTACATGGGATCAAGTGTCAGGTACCTGCTCACCTGTTCTCCCCCATACCATACCAAAGTTGCTTACACAAGTTGTTTGAACAGTGATAAAGGGACATGATGCTAGATAGCGAGAGTGAGTCAATATTTGCCAGAAGAGAAACCATGTATTTGTCAGGATGCCATTAAGAACCCAGGTTGCATAGCACCTACCACTCGACTACCGCTCAAAAACAGTAACAGCGTGTCTTCGGTTGGTAACATCATATGCTTTACTTTATATTTGACATTTTACAGTTGTAGCGGATGGAATAAGGTTATAAAGTATTTGTTATACAAAGATCTTAAGGAATTCATAGCTTCAAACATCTTACAGCTAAATAACTTACACAAAGACTACAATGCACCTTCTGTTGCATTGATTTAAACATAAACGTTGTTGTGTAATATAAAAACCTCTGTTTTGGTCACAATGGGAACGTAAACCTCTTGAAGTGACAGTCACATGACTTCTCTTCCTTTCTTTAAATTGTTAAGTTGAAATAATTATTTTAATAATTTAGGACATTTTAAAACTTTTTTTTTAAGCCATTGCTTTTTGTAGTTTTCTGAAAGGTTATGCCATTTTGGGCTCAGGCAGGAATACTAGCTCGTTTATCTTTCTGAGTGTGGTAGGCTGAAATGAATGCGCCTGATCCACTTCCTGTTTCACTAAGTGGGGGACGTCAGCACACAAGTGTAAACATTTTTTGGACACTGCAATCTCCTCTGCACCAGTTGGTTTGATGGTGATGAGCAAAGTCCTTTTTTTCCGCAAGTGGGCATAGGTAATGATGTACAGTTTCTCAGTTGCTCACCGTCTAGTTTCTACACAGCTTATGGCTTATGGCAACGTGATGGAACAGTCAAAGCAAACCAAAACAAACTTATAAATACTTATGGTTTTTGCATCTGAACATGCACATCAGTATTCAAACAGCAACAGCACAGGTGTGGATCATGTTGTGTATAATAGAAAAGGACCTTTGTTATAAAATGCTTCTTATAAACGTATGGATATGGAACTGATGGATGTTGTAGCAGGCGGGTGAGATGTGCATCTTAAAATGAGACAAATAAACTGAAGCTTTGCCTCAAGCCTGGTACAGACTATTTGACAGATCGTTATTGTACTGTGTTACAATAATTATTGTGGAGCGACCCTGCAGGACTAACTAACATGGGAGAGACTCTTGGGGAGTTCATGGGGGGAAGATGTTGCCCCTAGTTCAGCTGATAGGTCAGGTTCAGAAAAGGGGAGGGGGCTGAGAAGGGAACAGAGAGTTGGAGGGAAAACAACGGGAGACAAAAAAAGGGGAAAGCCAAGAGAGAGACACCTCGAATGTTACTCCCAGTTCTACCTAAATAGCTAGTTTCGGCTACCAGGCTTTTTGCTGTTTTGGGAACTCTTCCAACCCCGTTATTAGCCTGTATTTTAGGGTAATAAACCCGGTTCTCCGGTTAAACTTCAGCCATCGTTTCCTCATCATTCAGCTAGCTAGCAAGCCGTGCGGCGGAGCCGCGAGCGCTACAATATAATATATAATAAATAAATAAAGAATTCGGTAAAAATATAAACTAATAGGTTCACAAGAACATACCCATTTGGTTTGACACATATATGTAAATAAAAGTAATAATATATAAACGAATATAAGCTGAAACACCTCAGGCACCAAAGGATCAAAGAAGCGGCAAACTGACTAACGGACTGTCTTACTAAAATACGATGGCCAAACAAAAAGAGAGGTGAAAAAAGGAAGAAAAAAACAGAAGGCATCCCAAGGCCTCGACAAGGTCAGAGCGGCTGAGTGCGTAATAAATATGGAGGCAGCGCGCCGAGGCCATTATCTTTCCCTCTCTGTTCGCCGAGCAGCGCGCTGACCTGCCACGCTAACAAATGGAGGGGAAAATGCTTCTGTGAGATGTAAATTCCCAGTCCAATTCCTCGGTGAACGGCGGGATTTGTGGAACGCAATGTGCTGACCCGTAGCGAACGCCGGAGCCGCCAAGATGTGTCTTGACAGGGGGCTGAGGAGGGTCTGAGTGTAGGGGAAGACAGGGGAGGGAAGGCGGTGGTGGGTGGGGGGTGGGGGGTCCGGATGATCTGCTTCACAGAAGCGACAGCTGTGTAAAAAAAGGAATTATGATTAGAGTCAGAGAATCAAATAAGATATCCTGGTGTGGCAAAACATCACCGTGGAATTGACTTCAGCGGCGCTCTTTAAGTGAGAAGACATGGGCGGGGGGTGGGGGTGGGGGTGGGGGTGCTAGACTCATGATACAGAGTCTAGCACACTCTGTATCATGTTTAAGATGGTTCATATTGAATGAACACAAAGAAAGAGTCAATATTATTAGTAAATATTTCTCCATTTAAACATGTGCCATCCAATTACATTTTGTATGTTGATTTTTTATTATTGTTATTATATACATTTACGTTTGCTTGAGTCACACAAACAAGCACATATAATTTGTTTACTTGTTTACTACATTTAAAAAGTGTAGTTTGCTATTTGTGTAAAAATCCTAAATCATTATTTGGTGAAATATGGTGTTTGCACCATATTTGCACCAAAACGACATACGTTTTCACATTGTCTTTCCCTGCCCATTCAGTGCATACTGTTCAAGTGCTCACTAATGAAAGGAAAATGGTTTCCATTGAAGGAAAGAAGGGCCTCTTCCTAATTTGAATCCCTTTTCATTACGACGCTGGCAGGTGGTATGTGGACAATATTGCAATTTAATAAAGGTTCATTTCACCAATTTATAGTTGCCTCCAGATGACAGTTACAACTTGGCTGTCTTTTTCAGGGACATTTTTGTAATGTTATGATTCAAAGTATTTTTCTTTCTGCAGGCCTAAATCCATGTCTATTCTTGTTAGATAAAAAATGGTTATGAAAAAGTATGTGTAACATAGGTCTAATGTATATTGTTATTATAATCCTGTCTGTACCAAACTCAATATTTGAAGTAAGAAAGATTTGAGACTTTGAGACCCCTTACAATGTTATATGCCGCTGTTGTCGATAAATCCCAAGATGCGTGCTTGAGTGGAATGAATGAGATCACGTCACTACGCCCACGTGCTCCTAGCGTGTTTAGCGGACTATGCACTGGCTGGCGATATGCGCATGTGCAAAATAAACTAAAAGCCGTGATTTAGAATTTTCTTCGTAGCAAATGAACGAGACGAAAATGACGATTCAACCTCTGAGAAGTTTCAGAAAATTGGATTGCCTAAATTAATAAGTGATCTTAAAAGAGAGTGGCAAAGAGACTGAAAACTTCCGTCAACGTCCAGAAAGTTGTGAGATCGTTCGAGCAGTTACTGGTCAATTAAATAGTGGCTGCTGTTGTTGCTAGTGCTAGCTAGCATGTCTGGTATACTCCCAAGCAGAAGCCTAACACGCAAAGCACACAAAGTCAGCTTCGCATATACAATCCAATTTCCATGGAAAAAATCGCGGATCGATCTGGTTCCGTATTACAACATCAATGTGAAGGGTAACTTTCTGTGAGTTTTTCGTCTGAATTATTTGGACATTTCATTTGATGAAATACAAAATCTGTTCACATTGGTGATTTAGTGCCCCACTTTTGTTTAAATTGAATGAAATGTGAGTATGTTTAGTTGATGCACGGCTTTACTTTGTGAATCGGGTGTGATGGCTTATTGAAGAAGGTAGGAATTGCCCCAGTATATCAGAAACTCTTGTTGTGAGCTATAATTTATGACACCTTCTTTCTCTCTTTGTGCAATCAACCCTCAAGCTGTGTCAAGAAGATGACCTATATTGGTTTTTATAATATAAAGGGACTTGTCATGAGTAGCCCATCTGTTGTACTCTAGGTATCAGCATGTATCAGCATGTGTATCAGCATATGTGGCATACCAGTTGAGGAACTAAAGTTTTCTTTCATATCTAATTCTTACAGAGAGCTCCCTATTTTGCAAGATGCTGCAGAGCTTTGTTCAGTATGTCTGACTGTCGCCATCTGATTCACAGTTCAATGCAATGTCTCAAGATGGAAAATGTTGCAGCTAATTTATGGTTCTCATATTTTTTTCCTTCCCAAATTCTGTTTTGCTTCTAATCTAAGTCGAAGTCCTGAGCAGGTCCTTAGCTTCAAATAAATAATAATAGAACAAATTGGTGATAATTCACTTGATTCAAACATCAGTGCAGTGTTGGGGTGCCCTAACCACTCAGAGTGACCTGAGTGTTTCACCCAGACCGTAGCGCTACAATTTAGGACATGTGCACACTGATTGAACATGTGGCTAATGAGGCAAATTGCCATCTGAGAAATGATGAAACACAGGTGCCGCACTCAGACATTCTTTGGAAGGATCTCCCTCAACCTACATACGCAAACAAACATGAACACACACACACACACACACACACACACACACACACACACACACACACACACACACACACACACACACACACACACACACACACACACACACACACACACACACACACACACACACACACACACACACACGTGGCCATCTACAATAAAAGGCATTTTCAGCTAAACAAAGGGAAGTCTAAAGAGAACATTGCACAAAGCTATTCAAATTGTCAATGGTAGAGGCTCTTTAGACCAGTGCCTCTTTGTGCATCTACAAAATGCGTCATCAGCAATGAGAAATAGTTGCCACAGAAAATTAAGATTAATTTGAATCAGAATCAGAGTTGCTTTTATTACATCTTAACGTACAAGTACGCAAGAGTAAAATTCTTAGGCTTGGATCCTCAACAGTTACATAGCAGCATCAATACAAGATCACACTAACAAAGTAAGTAATAATAAATAATATATATATATTTGCAATCTATACTTAAGTTTACGGGGGGGGGGGGGGGGGGGGCTGATATATATTAGTTTGCTTAGTTGTTGCCCAATTGGTTAAAATATATTGCACTAATTACTATGTTGCACGTACACTGATGCAGTTCAAAGACTTGGAGAAATTATTAACCAATGCCGAAATTATTATTATTGTTATTATTGACAGAATAATAACGGTACACACTGAGTGCCAAGTCCACACACCAGGGGTTTAATTTGTAGCTTGGAACGTGTTTATGTTTCATATGGTGGCTACAGTCCATCTCCACATTGTGCATAACAATAAATGGTTGGTGTTGGATGGGGTGTGTGAGTGGATTTTGGACTGGCCTCCCATCTGCCTTATGTCCATAGTTTCCACTGGCCCATGAACGGGACCAGGATTAATATGTGCCATATCCTATTATCAGCTTTGATTAACTTAAAATATTGTACATTTTTCATACATATATAGTATAATAATGTTTACTACACTAAATAATGAATCATATTTTCAATTTACCTCACTGATAGTTTGGCCCCACCGTCACATCTACAACAATGCTATATTTTCAAGCAGTGATCATGAACTAAGCCTCTTAATCTGCTTTTATCCTCTAGTGCTCTTTTGTGTGATTTTAGTTGGAATCCACAGCGGCCAGATGTTACACTGTGCTTTTAATGTTTCAACACCAACCACTTGACCACTTTTAAATGTAAACCCATAATCTCATTCTGGATCTACATCTTCACTGTTTAACCGCGTTGCATTCGGCCCTATACGTTTGCTTCTATGATCAAGATTTTGGTTCAAATGTACTTCACAATACTTGCATTGTAAGGTATGATCTGCAATATGCAGATCAGCTGATGAATGTCCAATAAGATGCACGCATGCAAATCCGAGGCTTCTGAACGAAAGTCATTCAGTCATCATTATGTCCATAGTTTCCACACCTATCCAATATTCCTACTATGGATTGCTAATCATTTTTTAGATTTTTTAGATGTATCATTTTCAAATACATCTCCATTATATTAGGTGTGCATATAATGTTAAATATTATTATGTATGATAGATTATCTTCTGAAGTTCTTGTATTAACTACAGCAGAGGGCAGTCTTAATCTAAATATAAACTGCTTATTTTCCCCCAATGTCTTTGTCGATCACTAACCTTATGTTTGTTAAAAGGTTCTTATTAAGTCTGACTTATCTTTAACAAAGTCATACAATAAAGTTATTGTTACATAGGCCTGCTGATCTTTCCAGCTCCTCCTCACTCCTCTACCACTACTTAATTAGTAGACCCACCTCGTTTATTCCATAACTTTTCATTATGCTACATTTACATGGACAGCAACATTACGTAAGGCTGAATAAACAAGGTCATTTTCCCAGTAAGGGATTTACATACGTACTATGGCGTTTACATGGCCACTAGAGCAATCGATTTACTCATTGGAAGGGTTTTGTTTTGGAAGTTAGGTCTAGAGAAATGGCAGACGCATTTAATCCAACCATAACATCTGATCAGATTGATACAGGACTCTGACTAATGTGTTGATTTACATCCTTGTGTTTATTTGCAACATTGCAGATATCGATGACAGACGGCTACATATAGGTTAAAACATATAAGACTGACAAAGTTTACATGCACAGTGGCAGAATATTTTTTTTTGACAATCTCCGTCAAGGTATTTCAAGAGATTTCTTGTTTGAGCTAACATGTTTGACGAGCAACTTGCAGCTAAGGCGAGCCATGATAAGGTAGATAGCAGTAGGCCTTATCAAAAGTGCCTCCAATTCCACCATCAATGTATAGTTTGCCACCGCCTAGCCAAGATAAAATTATCACAGCTGCCATGGCACCCACGATAGTAGTTACAATGAAGGCACGTGATGACGAACAGAAACCCAATATGTGCCAAGTGACTGTCTTTAATGTCACCATCGCTCACTGAAGCAAGATCTGATACCTGCTAGCAATAATACAAACTTGAATCAATGTTTCAACTTTTCAACAAGTAAATTCCAAAATGAGCCCTGTATCAGATCATTTGTGCCATTGGTGTCTTTCAGTGATTTCTGTGCACTGTTGTCAGTATACATATGCAAACTGTCCCCCAATAATGTGTTCTGAACTAAATACAGTAATTCATTAGTAGGCTTTCTGTCACAATACATACACTGAGATAACATGTGTGGCCTGGTGAAATGGTGAAAAATACTGAAAGGTATGATGTAATTTCTGACGCTAGGGTTTTTTATATCAAAACTGAGGGCTGCCAAGTTTTCAGAAAACCTTAGAGTGAGATTTGAGCGGCACACATTTGTTTGGGGCCCGTTCGGGCTCGCTAGCACACGCTGAAGACATGACTACTTACACCCCTTTCCCAAGTTTCAAAACTTCTAATCCTTATCCAAACCACAACAAAAATTATAGGTGGTCAATGACCACTGTTGACCACCGGGTATGGGACTTTTTGGCCCAGACCGAACCCAAGTCTGCGGTCCCACAGAACCCCTCCGTTGCAGTTAGTTTAAAGTAACCCACACTGATTTTATCTAAGTGTATTTGTTCAAATTGGAATTTGACCAATATATATATTCTAGAATGCATTTTTATGGGGTAGTAGGGGGGCCCATAACAATTATTGCACCGGGGCCCTTAATGACCTACTTACGCCACTGTCAACTTGCCATATCTTATGACGATGAGAAGCAATTGACGTTGCCCGCATTATTTAGCTTACTTCCAAAATTACTGGGGGCTGATTGGAAAACTTGGACGGCTTAAACTCACAGTGCTTTGGGCCAAGCTCAGTGTGCTCTGCATGGTTCTAACCGAGGCTTGGGCGTGCATGGTATGATTATGATATATTATTGAAAAAGTTTGTGTAATAGCGAAATAGCGTGTAATTTGATTGATAAATAGGAGGTGTTGCGTGAGATTGTGTGAAGAGGGCCATTTGCGTGAGTCTCACGCTCAATGCTAGACAGTTAACTCAGATTCCTTCTTGTCGTAGCCTAGCGCTTGTTATCAGTGGACAAAACAATACGACAATTTGCTAAAACCTGATTCATTACATCTTTCGTACATTCAAATAAAGAAATTCAAATACAAGTTCAAACTAAAAAGAACCATGAGCTTGCTGAATGTTGTAACATTATAACGTTACCTTACCCATAAGCTTGGTAGCTGGCATGAGCCGCTTGACGTAGTAGAACATCATAGTAAGCTAGAACGATCTTGAAATATAGCTGCTAGCTGCTGAATTTCTGTTTCCCTGAATCCCCGGAAGTTAGGTGGTAAAGGGGATATGACGCCATTGACAGGCGACCAACTGAAACGCTCAGTTACCTTGAATCAAACTACGGATTTCTCTGGGTTTTAACATTGTTGGAAACATTTGGAATAATTTAAGTACACAATTCAAGAAAATATGTAAAATGTCTAGTAGTTTTTAGATATTTGAATGCAGAAATGTTACATATTTTACCTTTAAAATAACACATTTAAATAACACGTGATTAAATATTCAAATAAAATATAACCTGACCAGGACACAACATCTATTAGTTGATTCGATTAGCATTTTTTAAGTAGAATTTATAGCACAATAGATATAATACATTGTTGCATTCCAATAAAACAACTTTTTCTGATTTTCCCTTCTGCTTCAGCCTGATGTAATGTTATAACAAATGTGGACATTTCCTGACAAAAAGCAAGGAAACAGACAAAGTGCTTTGTTGGCAAATCTTTTTGATCTACGATGGAGGTGCATCCCTAACCAAATGTGCCTCTTTGTGTTACACAAGACAGATGTAACACCCTTGATCTAATTTGACTGAAAATAGCCAGACAAAATGATGGAAAAGTAGAGCAATTTTCTCATTTTTCCCTGTATCTGCCGCCTCTCTTCCTTCAAAGGGACACAAGATACCATTGGATAAGAAGAAGAGGCAGCACAAAATAATACCCTCCTTTTCCCTGCCAACGCCTCAGAGAACACAACACATTTTTTAACTGTTCAAAATGTAATGCAAAACAAAAAAAGAAAGTAAATAATTGAATTATAAACAAATGAAAATGAAAATGCAATACAATAGGACCATAGCAGTGTCCTGTAGCGGGAGCCACAGCTCTGTCAGTCCCCTAATGACGCCATGGGGTTTGTCCTCCTGGCAACCAGTCGTTCCTTTTGTTTACACGACGAGGCTCCGTGAACGCTGTCTGTAGATTAGCGGTTTGTTATTTAGAGCAGTGTAATAATGGCTTGTCGCACAAGAACAAATAAATCATAAATAAAATCAAAAACTAAGGTGATCAGCTGAGCCATTCCAGCGGGGCCGAGGCATCACATCCTGAGGAGATAAATAATTGAATGAACATGTCCAGTGTTTAAAATATAGTGCAGTGTTCCTTCAGTCAGTGCCTTCCTACCAATTACCCCCTTTTACATGTTCCACATAGTTTATATCAAAAGACGTGAATGACTTGGTTATTTAATGGTCTGCACATAGGTGGCAATTACATGCACAGTATGAAATTGGAGGGAGATAATATTTAAGGGTTGGTTAAGTATTGGTGGCAGTGCTGATCAAAGGAAGCAGACTCTCACTTCTGTATTATCAGAATCAGATAATCCATATTCCCTAAAAGCAACTATTGATTGTCTTTGTAATTGTTCCATGTATAATGAATAGAATGTTACCTTGAAAGCTGCACACAAAGATAAATATAATCCTGAGAGCTGAAGGTAATGTGAACGAGTTGGCGTCAAAATCAATGAAGCTTAATATACAGTGCCCTGCCTCGACTAATCTCCCTTCTTAATTATTCGCTGGAGTTATCCTTTGTATAAACTGACATATTCAATGATGTGCTATGTTTCATTGACAACAATGAATCACTTGTTCAAGAAGAATTTGCATCAAGGCACCATTTACAGCTCTGCTACACAGAAGTTGGATAATATTAAATGCGTTTAAGAATGTCAACATTGTCACTGAATGATTTCTTTTGTTCATCTTTTTGTCAAAGGATATATCCCTCAGGGGAGGTAAACTGTACTTTTGAAAGGAAAATAATGATTATCCTGTGAAGTCTAAGTGCAATGAGAGAGTAAAAGGAAGCATGAACTGGAACGCATAACTTCTTCATTCTTACAAGGAATGTTGCAGGTGTTGTCTATTCCCAACCATCAACAAACTACACTCATACAAGTGGATGGAGCCTTATTATCCTTCTCATGATGCAAACCTTCAAGATTAACCATACACAATGCTATTTTTTAATAGAAGAGAGTACCGCGTCATACGCTTGTTGTGAAATTGTCGCGGTCTGCAACGTAGTTGGACAATTAACACCATTGGTTCGGGTCTGCGTTCTCCATTGATGCAATTTGGACCAGTGGTCCAATAGTTATATTTAAATAAATAATAATTGCTGTGTTTTTTGTGTAATGACTAATGAACATACCGCTCAGCCCCACCCTTTGAGCACACCCTTTCAGGCCACTTCTTATGGGCGTAGCTGGTTCTGGCGAGACACTCTAGTCAAGCGCCCCCAATCAGCTGACTGCTAACGCGGTCCAATCAAACGCACGTATACACTGATAGGCGTTCAATTTAAGACCTTTAATCTCAAACACACACTCTGCAAAGTAAAGTGTGCTGAGCAGAATTTCGCCCACCACCCCAGCCTCCACCTGCTTTGGTTCTGCTCTGTATTGTATGTAACCTATATAATGGGTTGAGATATCTGATGTACCCCATGGGGGATTGTATAGTGCTCGCTGTCGTCAAACGTTGGTATGCTGTTGGTATGCTTTAAATCCTACAGCAGGGAGCACCAGAAAAGAGTGGAACCATTTCATGCAATACATGGTTAAATCGATAACATGAGTGATTCTTGACTGAATGAGCGCTACGTCAACCTTTCTGTTTGGGTGTGAAACGCTGCCAGCATTTTCAGTGGAGCCCCGGGGTTTACTTGTACATCCATATGCAATTCTACAATACACTTTATACACTACAATGCACTACAAAACACGGACATATTTTCAATATTGCTGATTACTGAAATATTGTTGTCCTTTTTCCATTCTTTAAAATCGTAGTTGAAAATAAACCCTCTGTGATGACATGATCACAACGTGTATTCCTGGAGAGGGATTTGATGATGAAGTTGGAATCTGTGTGACATCATGTGAAATCTTATATTGTATACTCTGCATTTTGTCAAAACCCAAGCAACATGAATTGCATTTTGTAATACTCATCGCCCATACCATCCAAACAGTCGACTACTTTAGGAATTTTGATGAACGCAGGCCCTTTAAGCTGAAAGAATAAAGTCGGGTGCTCGTTTGTGTGTGGGTGCATAGGCGCACAGCTGTGGTGATGGTGGTGGGGAAAGGATGGGGTGGGGGGTTGGTTGTTGTATGTTTGAAGAGCAGGCTTTCTAGTTGGGTGGTCGGTCAGACAAAGTGACGTCTGTGACGGATAGCCCCCCCCCCCCCTCACGTGGGTGGTGCTGGAGACAGAGAACCTGCTCCTGTGGGCTCCTGGGGCCCGGGCTGCATAACGTGTCTCCTAATGTGGCGACGGCGGCGGCAACCTCCCAGCTCCCCAGGCCACTCACGTTTACATTCAGTAACCTGATCGCTGCGCGCCAGATGCTAAAAAGCTAACCCAAAGTCTAGACCCAAGAAGGCATCTGTGGTCAGGATTCTCTCTCGCTGTCTTTCTTTCTCTCTTGCATACCATTTCTTAATCTAGAATCTACACCTTATCTTTAATTCTTCCGTAACGTGTGTGTGTGTGTGTGTGTGTGTGTGTGTGTGTGTGTGTGTGTGTGTGTGTGTGTGTGTGTGTGTGTGTTTGTATGCTTTAGGGATGTTACGATTCACTGATGCGCATGGGTCCCCGATTTGAATGTTTACGATGTGGGTGTATCGGTTGGCTGGAACCTAACCAATCCATATCCACATGTATTGCGTAGACAATGTCTTCAAACGTTACGTATCAATGAGTCTGTAGGGTACGCTGTTAGGCCCTAGCGGCTGGATGGTAGCCAGCAGCTGGTATAGGTGTGGAGTGTAGCCAAAACAAGAACAATGTTCAATGAATAATCCCACAAAGGGCAGGCTTTAATGGCAACCACTTAAACCCTTCACAGGGCAAAATAACCCAGCAGCTCCTCGCTCCTCGCTCCTCGCTCCTCGCTCCTCGCTCCTCGCTCCTCGCTCCTCGCTTTCTCCCCCCCCCCCCCCCCCCCCCCCATCTAAACTAAGCGCTCTCCCTAAATACAAGTTGACCTGCACCATTCCTAATCATTAAGGGGTGCCTGAAAGTATTCAAATTGTACTTCTCCTTAGCTTAACATATCTGTTGGTCCCATCATCACAACGCTAGTGCATTGTGTTTACATTATACATTTGCATTACATAATTGACCAATAAACATCCAGAAGCGTCTTCATTTAACAGGATCCCTGCCAGAGCCCCTCTCCATTCAGCTCCACTTGGTACAGCCCAATGAGGTCTAACCAGGCTCACCTGTGCATGGTTAACCAGTGAGGTGGATCGTGTAGCCTCCTCACAGATTCACTAACATTTTGTTGGAATGATAAGGGTCTTTTCTAGTTTGTACCTTCCAAAATGGAGTTCATCTAGGCCTACATTCCAAAATGCATCCCACGATTGATCTGTTGCTTACTGCTAAACTTCAACACAGAACGTGATCTACAAATCCTCTGCACTTCCAAAAACGTCTGTGTTCTGTTCCAGAATTTAAGGCATTTAAAACTGGCTGGAAGGCTGGTGTTGCCAGCCAGCTAACGTATGTATGTTCAGGCATGGTTGTTTTTTGGACATTTATCATAATGTGCCATTACTGTAACACTGCTGTTTTACCTGTACTTTTCTCTACTGTCTATTCTCATCACATTGTACATTACAACACATTGTAAATTCGGATTAATTTGCCTTTATTCGTATTTCTTTGTTGGTACAATAATCAGTGCATTAAAGGTGCCGTGTGTAGAATTGAGTGGCATCTTGCAGAATGGACAAGGCAGAAATGGCATATCATATTCAAAAGTATGTTTTAATTAGTGTATAATCCCATGAAAATAAAAATCGTTGTTTTCGTTACCTTCGAATATTTCCATCTATGTTGGGAGCGGGTCCTCTTCCACTGAGCATTTCATCATAATCGCTATCTAACTTGTATGCTATGACCTATAGTTTGACAGACTAAATAACTAAATACAGCAACAACAGAGTATCACTGCTTTATCTTATTGGAGGCCATGTATTGTGATGCCTATCGAATCATGCTTCAAAGTAGAGATGCATATCCCTAGTGCATGCATGTGTGAGAGAGAGTGGTATTTTATTCTGATTTCTTGTGGTAAAAGTGAAGTCATTCTTAGCCATACATAAAAGTGTTTTGTCTTCTTGAGCATTTGTAATATAACATTTGTAAACATGCTCATACTCTACTCTGTGGCTAGGTAAAACAAAAACTCCTCAAAACAAGTGAGCAACAATGCCAAATACATCCATATGAAAAGGGAAAGTAGAATAAAAATGCAAGTAAAACATTGTGCGTTAACCATTGTCACAAAGCATATTGGGCCTGTCTCGGCATCATCCCTTTTACGGAGGGATTGGCGCTGGAGCCTAGTAGAGATGCATGGTAATTATACTGATAGGGTCTATCTAGTCCACAGTAGTCTAGTGCATTTACAAGTTGAGTGGCCAACAGTAGGGCCACAACAAATACATTTTTGCTAGACGTAATAGGTCTAAACCCAAGCAAACCAGACCTGCCAAAGCTGCTTATTGGAGTGTATTAAAGGGGAAAGGAACGCCTTTTAAAGTAAAGGTAAAACAAACTGATAATCTGAGTCAGCATGAGATTGAATGTTGCAGACGAGATGCGTTGAGTGAAGAATTTCTAAAGTAGTCCCTGGCGGGAAATTAAAGCAGACAGCAGCTTATCTCGCAGACAGACAGGCAGAATGATGGATGAAATCGGGTGGGAATAGTAAGTCTTGCTTCACGCAGCTTTTGGCCCAGTCCTTTTGCCTCCGACTCAATGTGAAGATACTCCTTAACATAATGGTCCCTCAAAACGAAAAGGCGGGGTAAAACAAATGCCACAAAACGGGATACACTCTGACTCCAACTTGTTAACAGTTTGTTCAGACATCTTCAAATTGAAACGTCTAAAATAGTTTGACGTGAAAATTAAATAACAAATAACAAAAATGTATGTATTGATCAGACAGAACTTATTTCTAATATCATTACATTTGTACATTCTTCACGTTGGCAGTCATTTCTTTTTATTGAAATCGAAATCCATTCTGGAATACTTCTACCCCTTCCTACGAACAGATCCAGCATCTGCATGGTAGGGACATCTGCGAGACCAAAACAGCACTACCACTACATCTGTTGTAAAATTGAGACATCCTACACTCAACACAGACGGTAGTGCAGAGGGGTCAGGGGGTAGGGACAAGGGCCTTTGTCCGATAGGTAGCAAAATCTATTTAGATGATCTTGACCAAATAAAATTAACCAACTTTCAGAAAAGCATTGCATGTGAAGAATTTCAGATTTTAACCTACCGACAGAGTTAGCTTCCCTGATCCCAGACAAGAACATTTAACTAGAATGCATTGCAAACATTTACCTGAAACAGATTTTGTAAAGTATCTCTCGTTCTCGTTCTCTCTCTCTCTCTCTCTCTCTCTCTCTCTCTCTCTCTCTCTCTCTCTCTCTCTCTCTCTCTCTCTCAGCTCACACTTATTGTTCATCAGTGACTTGCATAATTATACAATGATATCATCAGGAAAGAAACGAGCTATATTTGCTGGCCAACTGCATGTAACACATCCCTCTGTTACATGCGTATAAAACCTTGTCTCCGCAACGCATAAGATCATACTAATGGAACTGCAAGATCACAGTAACACACCACCCACCTGCACTTTACAGGATAAATCATCCATCACTTCCCTTTTAAAATGGACAGAAAATGTATCGTTCCATACACTCTGTCCCTTGCCCAAACAGATGAAGAAGACACTGTCAGCGTAACTCCTGCACTAGACTCACAACAATGTATTGATGTCTTCCCCCATCACCCTCTAAGTGAGTATAAGGTATCCTCGCGCTTCAAGGTTGGCGCCAGCCACTGTCTTCCATGCACCGCAAACCAGAATTAATTGCAAATCAATCGAACAAAGTACAACTGATCAGTAAACCAATTAGTAATTTTAGCCCTTTTCCCAGATTAAGCTTTCCTGGATCTCCCGCTGAATTCTAAATTTCTTCATTTATATCTGCAGGTTGGGTCTGTTGAGTACTGTTCTTTTTGGACTTATGATGAGTTCCCGTTTATGAAAATATAGGAGTGTGAATGAAATTCTACAGAACCAAATGAAACTTGGTACTGCTTTCCCACAGGCATATCTAATATGTAATATTTGTGTTATTATTTTGCCATGATTGTCAGTTATATCAAATACAAATGTGTGGTGTCAGATACACATAGTGTGAAGTTAATGTGACAGCTTGCATTTTAGTTATACCATGACACAACTGCACCTACAATCTATGCATTTCTGCTTTAAATCATGGATTGACCTGGTAAATAGACATTGGCTTTATGTATCTTGCAAGCTTATCAGGCAGGCTAAATATATACCTGTGTCAGTTGTTCAAACAGATAGGAGTCTCAGTCAGAACTAAGTATTTATACCGTCACGTTATAGCGGAAAATCACCCCTAAATTCTGCTGTACTGCTTCTTGGCTGTAATCATCCCTAATTTCAATGTGCAGAACTTTGATGCTGGCGAGTCGTCTTTTTCTGCGAGCATTTACTCAGCCGAAGGGTGTAATATCAACACACAAAGAGCATGGCGGGAGAACGTGAGTGCTACAACACATCTTTGCTAGTAATTTTGCCCTGACAGCTGACAGGTAATTTTCCCGTCCGTCCATTCAGAGGTGGACCAGAAGCGTGATTAGAGAGCCACTATTGCGAAGACGTGGATTGTTATAATACCTGCTTTCCTATCTTTCTCCTCTCAAATCAATTGTGTTGTCAGTGGACACACAGACTATTTCATACTCTTGGCCCCCAGAGGAAATTATTTTCTTTTGAACTATTTAGATTTAGTGGATTACCATGCTCTTGAACAAGTGGCTCCATATTAAGCATTGGCAAACTGGCAATTGTTGTCATTCCTTCCACTACTTGCCTTCCCATGCATCCAGGTACTAGAAAATAGGATTGATGATTAGCCATCCATCACCAGTCTCCACTAGGTTTTCATTGTAGTCCTTATCTTTACCAGTAAGAGCGTAATAGAGAATATGATAACAAACATGGCCGTACAAAGGATTTGCTATTATTATTTGCATAGTGACATCATTGTTTGCACAAATAACTAAGCTAATAACTAATAAGCAAGCATCTAAAATAAATTATTACTTGAGCTTTTTGATACAAAAAAGCCTGACAAAATTGAGTTGAGAGGTCTCAGATAATATACAACATAAAATATTGTATTTATAACCATAACATACAAAATACATATCATTGACAAAAGTAGCAAAAAAATGTACATGACACATTTCCATAGTTGAGCAACACAACATTGATGACAAACTTGTTTCTCTGGTCAAGATTCAACAGATTATTTAATTCAGTAAAATAAAAAATAAAATGGTGTAGAGGAAAAATTACTGGCTGAAGCTAATACTATGATGTACCATCTTGAGCCACCACAATGTTTTTAATGTATTCTCTTTACTTAGGGCCAGGGCCTGAAAGGGAAAAAAGGGGGGAAAGAGAGGAGCTGAATGGATTCCATTAATTTAATTGAAGCAGTGCCCTGACAAGAGATAAAACATCTTGGGCCCACATCTCTTCAGGCTCTACGCTGGGCTTTATAGTAACAAGCCGCGGTTCGTAAACAAAGCACGGAGAGAGCGAGCGCATGCAGCCACACTCTATAGAGACTTCAAGGCCATGGAATATGTCAGAGATGGGCTTGAATGGATGCTGAAGAGCCATCCCCTGCTCTCCGAACTCCCCCCACTTTAGTATTGAAGCTGTATTTTGACCATTGTGCCTCTGCCTGCAGAGATCTTTTTTTTTTTTTTTTTATTGATAGCGAGCTATTTCAGTAGCGGTACCTGCATTAGATCAAGCAGAAGGAGACACTTTGAGATGAAGTTGGGATTTTTATTTTACAGTCCAGAATTACAGACCTAAAGAATAATGTCTTACTTAAAATTGGTTGGTGTCCCAATGTCATAAGATTAGATGTGTTTATTACCAATTGATTTCATTAGTGTATAATGTTGCGTATTTACATGATGATAAATAACTGTCAGTCCTCTTTTCAGTTAAAATAGACGCCATCTACCCAAGCCATATGTGAAATTATTGAAATATCAAAATGTGATTCAAGCCTTCTGAAATGGGTTGAATGCTAAGCAGGAAAAGTGCTGGTCCCTGGCCACTCAAAGCTAACTGGTAATTAGATATGTCACATTATTTTTCGAATTGTTCCTCTCTCTGTATACGCTTTTCATTGAGGTTGAATAGCAACACAAAACCAGTCAGAATCCATGGGCAGTGCAATGAAAACAAAATGCACACAAACTCAGCCTTGAGTTGCTGATGAATGTTATTTATGAGCACGGTGCCAAGGTCACACCCTTTGTCCACTAGTTTTATTTTATATTTTTTTGTGTCCATATCCGTCGAGGATTGAGTTGTGGCTTGACCAAAACTCCATGTATATATGCATATCTTGCTACACTACACTTATGGTGTCAACAGTGTCAGCAGTACAAAAAAAGTTGTGGCTACTACAGAGAACATCATTATAGATGGGCTTCTGGGAATCTGTAAAGAAATGAACAGTTTCATCTATGATTCTTTTATTGCTTTGATATGATTAGTACGTTCATTAAAATATCTACTTACAGACACAGTACACATTTTTCTTCTGTTGTTTTGCTGTCAAATTCAGCTATTATTATTTAATATAATGTCTTCATTATGACATGATATTAGACATTTTTATCACCATGAGGATAATCCTTTTTGTAATAAGAACATGGGATGTGAAAAAATATAAACAATTCTGAATAGCCAAGTCTGGAGCATATTTACATGATCAGACTGGTCATCTTTCAAAAGACTGATTGAAGACTTACTAAAGACTGTGTAGTAAGTAGCTGTGTAATAAGCTGTGTAATAACCTTCAGGGTGATTCAAGACTCTGCGCCGCTTCGAGGTCCTGCATCACCCTGTCATAGTTTATTTCGTAATAATGACCAGCTCGCTTTACATTATCCCTTACGTATTGATGCATGAGTAAACATACTGATTGTCCATTCCTTAGAAGTACCAGACATAAGTTTGGAAATGGATGGAACAATATGGCCTTGATTAGCAAGGGTTAAGATGTGTTGCCATGGGAATGATCTGAGTGGGTAGTTAGAACAATTTTCTTTATTTTATTTTGAACTTCCAAAATATGTCACTAATTGTGAAAGCAATTTTGAAATTACGTTTTGTATAGAAATGTATATCAGTTTGGATTTGAAATAAACAGTTAAATGCTTTACAATGTCCCCCTACATTTCAAGGACTATTAGCTAAAGAAATCATGTGTTACCCTTAATGTAATCAAATAATGTGTGATTAATAATCTAATGGTAATTATCTAATGGTTACTATTAATTTATTTTGTACGGTTTGGTGCCCATGATAAACAATAAACATCTCCACACAGGCTGCGTCTCATATTGATACAATACAATGCAACTTTAAGTCCACAAAAGTGAAAAATTGCCTTTGGCCTCACTTGGCATGTACTGTACATAATCACATACACTGTACATTACACATAAACACCAAGAGACATTAAAAACATTACAAAACTAAGCAATATATATGCAATAACTGGATAAAACATAACTTGACAAACCACTGGAAATTGCATGTGATTTCAAGAGACCGATGTGGCCATCTGTTTGGGAGGCTAATGTGGAAGACACTAGCATGAAGTTTCTCTAACGGCCTTTAGTTGGTAGGCAGAATGACCCATCATAGACAGTCATATTTCCTAAAAAAGTTATTAAGGGTTGAATATGAGTTCTGACCAAAGGCGAGTGTGAGGCGGCCATTGAAATCCTGCCTCAAATATTCCAAATATGGAACATTTCCGTTGCTAGTTGTAAAGAATGGCAAGCTCTGTAGAAGGCAAATCTACACCCTCAAAACGGTCATATGTAAACAAATGGGTGTTGTCACAGACACATCCATAGTCTAGAGTTGAGGCTAATTCCATTTGGGATTAAATAGTTATTATATATATATATATATATAATAACTATATATATATTATATTAAGCTGCCATTGGCAACCTGTAACGTCTCCCTGAGTGCAGCATGTTAAACTGAAGACATCGTCTATCATGCTCAGGGCTTTCTTGCTTATTTCTTGTGTATGAATCTCCCAAGTACCTTTGGGGTTTCCCAAAGGTACTTGGGGTTTTAGCCATGTTTACCACCCTTGCTAGCTTACTCCGGTATTAACAGCTATAGATCTCATACCATGCTGTGATGTTAAAAGACAGCACACTGTTTTTTTTAAGTAATATTTGAATAGGCAGCAGAAACAGGTTAATCAGTGTTCATTATGATCCAAAACTACCAATATGAGCGTGCTTTCGCCAAAAAATCCATACCATTGGTCAATTGTATATATGTATTTTGTTTAACAAGATAATGATGACCAATTCATACGGACAGATTTAAGGTTTTTGAAGCGTGATTGCAATCAATAAAATAAAAGTCAGACAGTTTTTTTTTTCAAAAGAGTACTTCAATTATCAACATGGGGGTCATAGACCTACAGGAAGTGAGGCAAACTCACAATATATGGGGCAATCTTAATATCATATGTTGGCATACATAAATGATTGCATTAACAATGATAAGATAAATTCATACCAATAGGTTAATGGTAAAAAATATATTAAAAGACTGTAATCCTAGCCTTGTGTGAGCCCAGAATATGCATGTATATAATATGCATGCATATACGTCTCAGATCCAGGGCTGCGTTGAGTATCTGTGTGGCCTCAGCGATCCACTTAAAAACCATAAATGCATCATTTTCGTCCACTTGCTCAATGCGATTGAGAAGGTCTTAAAATGGCTCTGAAATGTGAACATAATACTATTTTGTGATCATTTGGCTCTCAGGCTCCTCGCGGGAGTAACTTAAGAATACTGTAGTGGATCAATATTGAAACAATATAATCTTTTTTTGCTGCCCACCTACACTTTCTTAGGTCATTGATATCATAATATTCCACATACAGGTTTCAAAATGGATTCCTAAATGGATTCCTTGAACGGTAATCCGGTAAAGATGAAATAAATTGGCCGCCTAGTTGATGTTTTTTTAAATGATCCAAAGAAAGCATGCTGGTTTGGGCATTTGCTCCTTTATTTATTCCTTATTATTCCTTACTTACACTCTCTGTCTCTGTCTCTGTCTCTGTCTCTGTCTCTGTCTCTGTCTCTGTCTCTGTCTCTGTCTGTCTGTCTGTCTGTCTGTCTGTCTGTCTGTCTGTCTGTCTGTCTCTCTCTCTCTCTCTCTCTCTCTCTTTCTGTCCCTTTTAGTCTAACAATTTATTTATCAACTTTGTTAAACTTTTTTATTACAAGGCCCATACGTTGACTGCCAGGAGAGACATATAGCTGTTGGTAAAGAGTAAGCAACGTGTAATTTGCTGCATACACATTCATTGTGAATAGAAACTCCCGCATATTTTCTCTGAATTCAAATACCACTCGATTGCCACATCAAGTCACATGCTGTTCCATGAACAATGGAATAATATAACAGCATTCATTTTCTTTTGAAGTTGAACATGATTACACTGTTTTCAAAAGCCCCATACACGTATCCAAAAGATAATACTGAATCTATCTCCAATGCAAACATTAGACTTAGATTGCAGTCGCTGGGGTGAGCTGATTATTCTTATCTTAATATTAAACTCTGGCATCTAATATTGCATGAGAATGTCAAGCCTGCTAAATCTTGTTCCGTCTCGGCAATGTTTATTTTCCCACATTAAGGGACTTATTTATCTCTGTCTGGAAACTGTGGGGAAAGAAATGTGTCAATATATACAATGTTAGTTGTCAGCTAGCCAGTTAGCAGGGAATGACAACCTCTTTTTAAGTTTTGTTAGAGCTGTAACACATGTCCCTCACTCACGCTCACGGGCCTCCCACTCGTGCACGACCCACCGTCGTCAACAACGCATTCTTTATGCCCAAACAACTTCTTTTTTCAAATCTCTTCTCATCCACCCTGACCGAAGACGTCAGATCATGGTTTTAATGTGTGTGAAACCACAGTGTGCCCACAGTAGTTTTATCTCTGGTGACCAGTGTATCAGATTTCTAGTACCAGCCTCTTGCCCACGCTGTTTCAGGTCTGCAGTTGGCTTGGGTTGTGTCTCAAAGAAGTTGTGACAGTGGTATTGTGTAAACGCGCCACTGTTCTCCTCATAAGCATTATCTGATCCACATGTACCGTGGCCCACATAGCTGAATGAGATAGAGAAAAAGATATGTGTGAAGTCAATGCATAAATTATATTTCTTAAATGTGGGGATTTGTGTTTAGACAGCGGTCACCACACACAGGTGTGTGTGTGTGAGTGCGTTTGTGTTTGTGTGTGTGTGTGTGTGAGTGCGTTTGTGTTTCTATGTGTGTGCATGTATGCGTGTGTGCATGCATGTGTGTGTGTGTGTGTGTGAAACAACCGCAGTGTCTAGGACTAGTGTCCTGGGTTGTATGACACAATACTAGTGTTCTATCTGACTGGGACTGACATGCTATCGTTTACCACGTGTCAGTCTCAAACAGTCAACAGCTCTGCAGTATCTGTACCTCGATGGTGCAGATAATCACATTGTATTAAAGGACCGTCGTATTGTGGCAGTCCAAAAATAACTAAAATCCACTTACAAACCTGATTTTGGCTTTACAAATTGTATTTATACAATTTAGATAATGAATAACTTATTAATAGTGTTTTTTTTGGTTACCAACACAACAGTGACCATGATAAAACAAACATACAAAAATAACAATTGTGACTTGCTACCTATTTAGCCATGTAAGCCAAAATAAATAAAAACACAGCCTTATCTGGATAATTTACAAACTACATTTTCCAGATATAACATAGTACATCTATTACATACATTTTTATGGAACAACCAAAGCTTATGTTATTTTTTTTATCAAAGGTTCCCCATTAGCTGAACACTCTGTGGTCAGCTATTCTACCTGGGGTCCACACATAACACATAAAAAACATAACACATTTGTATAAACAAAATCAATGAATACAACATTCAGTAGAAATTGAGATAACAGTAAATGTAAATGCATTCAGATACAATCCAATACCATACCAGCAGCTACCATTTAGATACCCTATAAAAAGGCACGAGCATTTGACATACAAACAGACAAACACTGATGATGTAATAATAATAATTTCCCTTTAAAGTAGGATTTCACATACCACCTGAACGATATCCTGCAACTCCTCTATAAAGGCTGTGTGATTGTGTTGCATGTGATTGTGTTGCGATGCGGATGACTGTCAGACTTAATCACCAGGAGTGGTGGAGGAAAGACCAGCTTTGATTAAGGCCAGCTTACTGATCAATAAAGACCTTGAACTTGTATAAGTCATCACTAGCCACTCACAATATTACAGCTGGCGGAAGTCTACAATCACTACACGTTCATGCACACACACACACACACACACACACACACACACATACACACACAGAAACATAAACACACACACACACACACACATACACACACACACACACACATACACAAACATAAACACACACACACACACACACACACACACACACACACATACACAAACATAAACACACACACACACACACACACATACACACACACAAACATAAACACACACACACACACACACACATACACACACACAAACATAAACACACACACACACACACACATACACACACACGTACACACATTATAAGAGGCCTACACTGATTCTAGTTCCAGCGCACAGAGCATGATTAACCCCCTCAGTTATTTTCAGGAGATACAGTATTATTCCAAGTTTATTGCCTATTCTTCAAGGACAAATATATCGGGTATGAATAACCAATAAAAGTAATAATAAAAATGCCTCCACTGGTAGCTCTTGCATCGTAGATGTACCAAATAGGCAAGCTGTGTGTTTTGCAATACAAAGCTCTTTAATCCTGCCTATGAAATAGTTTATCAGGCCCATATAGGCAAGCAACCGCTGCTGTGGGACCTCCAGGTTAAATGACATGCTTCACCCAGAGCTCTGTAATGGGTGCTGAGTGGAGTTGGCATAGGACAGGGTCCAATCCAAAGACATTACGGCTCATTCTTTTCTTGACACTGCCAGTGTCTTAAAGCAAAAAAAATATATACTTTCATTGATTGAATGCACATCTAAGGAGCCCCCCTCCCCACCAGTCTGAAAAAAAGGAAAAAAGAAAAGACAGAGTGTTTTGTCAGAGGTGGCCTGCACCTCTGACATCGCTTAATACTGCCTGACGGATTCAATCTGCTTGAGCACATCACGGAGGGTACACATGCCACTCAAACGCTGGAGCGCTCGAAACAAGAGCTGCGGATTATAGGCTATTGGCTGCATCACACAAACACACACATACGCACAAAGCAACACACACACACACACACACACACACACACACACAATACACACATGCAATACACAAATGAATGCAGGTTAGCTGTAAAAACAGGAAGGAAAAAAAACGTATTGGGGTCATCCAAGCTGGTTTACTCCTCTTCAATCACCCATTTCCACAGAAAGGACTTTCTGAAGGCCCTTTTCCTCTCCATATAAAGCATCTCTACCTAGACACTGAAACTACATGTTTTCATCTCTTGGAGAAAAAGTCAAACCTTACTGAAATAAAGTGGGTTACGGTTACTATTATTGATAGTAGTAGTAATAGTAGTAGTAGTAGTAGTTTTGTATTGTTCTTTGCAGTTTTAAACATCTTGTCCTTACATAAGGTAAGCTATAGTGGAATAGGTACCACAAGCAGCAGATTCCAGGCCATTTCTCTCCAGCCACAATGAGCTGCATCTTCAGAAGACCATAGGAAATATAACTTAAAGTCCCCATTATATACATTCATAAACTGGTCAATTAATAAGACACTTACAAAAATCTTGAAAACGAATCAATTGAAATGTCCTATATCATTTTATAATGACTTTGACTAATGACTATAATAACAAGGTGGGTTATTTTACTTTTATTCCATTTAATTTCAAATAAATGTTTAATTATTTATTTGTATTTTTGCAATTAGTTAATCACTACATGTCTCAATGAGCCATGACATTATTCATTTTTTTCCTTAATCCTTTCATAAAGACGTTGAATGTCTGTCGCATCAGTAAAGTAATAAACTCGGTAGTTGTATGGCGGCATTAGGAGGCCTATTACAAGCACACTTCACATTTCCAACAGGTGCCAGACCGGGTCAACGGCTCCAGTGAATCAACCACTTGAGCGCCACATTGATTTGTCATGGTCAAAACAATGGACTAAACAAGGAATGTCCTCCCAAAACCTGCTATCGACAACTCTCCACCGTCCTCACTCTGCTGGTCTTCAGAGAGGAAACGTCTATCACTTTGTCTCACAGTCTGTTTGTCAATTGCAGCCCCCAAAATACTCGGATAAAGGCCGCGATAAGCAAGCCCCATGTTTTGTACATCCCTATGAGAATGGCTCAGAAAAACCTTCTCTTTTGGCAGTGATGAGTGAAAAGGAAGGAGTCTTGGATGAAGGAAGTGAAAGGATAACAGCAGCAGAGCCATGTCGACTACAATGAGCCCCAAAACAGGCTTGTGGGTTGGGCATACCTTACCTCTCTAGAGCAGACAGGCTCTTTCCTGGGCCTGGGGAAACATGACACCAAACTCAGTGTTTGGACAGTCTCTAGCACCTTGGATGTTAGGGCTGATAAGAATGGTTGTACTGTGCAATTTGTTTCTGTATTCAGGAGCTGTGGGCTTAAAGGGACAACCAGACTAACCTTTGCTGTTGTTAGACTTGTTATTTATGAAGGGGCTTATCTTGCTATTAGATAAGTGTTTCCTAACCTGGGCTAAGGCACACCACCCTCCTAACCAGAAAGATGAGGCACACCACCCTCCTAACCAGAAATATGAGGCACACCATCCTCCTAACCAGAAATATAAGGCGCACCAACCTAAAGTTGTAGGGCATGATTATGAATAATGTCATAGTCATCATTACCAGGATATTATATGTACTAGGTTATTAGCAATTTTGGCTAATATCACATGGATACAGGTTTCTAAACATCAGACGTGTATCAACTATGTATTTAAATGGAGAACTTGCATTATGTGGAACAATGAATCAATAATAAAGAAGATCCTAAATAGTACCCATTATATAAGTAAGGAACCTATATCATCATTCTTTATTAAATCCCACATCATTTCATAGTACGCCTAGCTTTGCCCAAAGGCACACCAGTATTAAGAGTATTATTTAACAGATGATCTCAAGGAACCAAACAAGATAAATATAGGGCTAGTTAGTTAGTCAGAAGACTCTGCTGGACAACCCTCAGTATTATACCTTCAGAAACCTTCAGTCTTCAGAAAACACTGGGTAACCTTGTTCTCTGTCTCTCGCCCTCTCTCGTTCTCTCTATATCCCACTCTTTCTCTCTCTTTCACTCTCTCTCTCTCTTACTCTTTCTTTCTCTCTGTAATTGAAAGCATGTGATAAATCTATGCAACCGGTTCAGATATTAGCTTCTGGCTAATTAGCACAAGTTCAAGTAGCAGGATGGGGGCAGGGGGGGGGGGGGGGGGGGGGGGGGGGGGATTATTGTGTGCACCTAAGCCAAAAGATTAGATATAGGCAGCCAGGAGTCTTCCTCCTCCCTCCCACCCATAAATGGCAGGATCAATGGTGGCAAGCAACATGGACGCCTTCCCGCACACTGAGACAGCCTTTAATTAAAGGTTCCCGCCTTGTTTTATTCATCAGCAGAATTTGAAGAAGACGAAGCCCGGCTTCATTAATTGTGTCTGTCAGCTGAACAATTTGTTCTGAT
Source organism: Lota lota (assembly GCA_026745465.1). Taxonomy (NCBI): domain Eukaryota; kingdom Metazoa; phylum Chordata; class Actinopteri; order Gadiformes; family Lotidae; genus Lota; species Lota lota. Next base: position 1,877,399 of record JACYXH010000087.1, on the reverse strand, counting down.
AAACAAACAAGAAAGAGTTCACTCGTGTGGCGGATAAATAGTATGTACATATTTAACGGTGCGTATTGCATTCAGGCTACCGCAACAGCTTGAAGTGAAGTCATATATCTGGTTTTGACCAGACAACACACAAGTAAACCTCTGACGTGTTTGAATCTCTACAGAGATTTTAACCAATTCACTTTGGGTCGACACACTTACTTTGCATGACAAGTCACTCCAAAACCAGACTTGTGTTATCCATTCAAATGGAAATTAAAAGTGTGTCTCCGTTGTTTGGAATTAACATGTCCACACACAGAAGAGGCCCCCCAATTGTTTTTTATGGTATCAGCTGTGAAATTAACCATATTTTTTATTGTGGTAGTAACTACTAAACAGTGACTGTTTATATGGGGCAGGGTCATAAAAATGCAGGACACACATGGAGTATACCTTCAAAACAAGGCTGGTGGTCACTCTTCATTGCTTGTATTTTGTGGTTTAGAAGGATGGCTCAGCATGTACGCTTTGTAACTGAGCCTTTGTCATGCGCACGACACAAAGAAAACTAACAATGTTTTCTTATTCAATGGGCTTTATTCACCTAGTGGCCAGCTTGGCTCAATCTTGGTTCCAATTGCGAGCTGGGTACCGAATGCGGAGTTCTCCTACCCCTAGGTGAATAAGAGCCATCAGACAAAATGTTTCAGGAGTCGTAATTGTTCAATGGCAGGGTTAATAGGGTGTTAAATTACTTGATAAGTGAATCAACAGCATGATGAGAAACTAACGGGGTTTAAAAAAAATATTCATCACCTGTGACAAAACAAAAAACATTCCCACCAATCATATTTCACAATGTCCTCAGGTGTCTGTAAAGGTTATTGATTTGTTATTCTAGTTTTGTCCTAGGCCTATGTACTGTTAGAGGAGACGATAACATGCTGTCCAGGAGATAACAAGACTTTGTTTAGTTACACAATGGGTTTCTAATGCTTAACATGATATACTATATAGGAATTACAAGACCCAGATAGCCTCCAACAAATAAAAAGTGACTTCCTACAGAACATTCACTTTATCCTCAAGAAATGTGCAATGGCTGATTGAGGGTGTAAACTCCATCATTATTTGACAATTTATGATATAATCGAATCAAATATCATACACTACCATGTTTCATCTCTTATCAGGTCAATTTGGAGAAAGAACAGTAGAATGGCAAACACAACCACCCATTGCCTTGTTTTCTTGCACGATAGGTACGATATACATACATAATATATAGCTGTACAAAATAACACTAATCCCGCCTAAAATAACACTAATCCCGCTAAGAGGCAGAGAAACAAGAGCAAGAATGAATCATTGTGTGCAATACATCTGTCAGCACAGAATGGGGGCACATTCTGACAACAACAATAAAAACAACAAACAAACATAAAAGAAAAAAAAAAGGGGGGGGGGGGGGCTGAGCTATTTAAACAGAGTTCATATGGTGGCAGGATACGTGTCACCCGCCCGAAGAACAATCCAGTGAGCAACTCCCCCATGGCCCATATTCTGAGCCCAGGCCATGTGGCTCAATAAAGCACCGTCGCCTCCTCTCCCCCTCCGCCCCCTCCACCTCCCCCCTGCCCTCTCAGCGGTGCATTGTTAACACGCAGCAAGACACTCTTATTGACGTAGCTCTGTGCTAGCGGAGCCCCACGCCGTTTGTATCACACAGAGGCTTAGGGATTCTAGAGAGGGGGAGATCTCTGACAGAGAGAGGGCTTGGAGGGTGGTGGTCGAAGCCAGCCAAGGCTGCTTCAGACGACTGCATGCATCCACGTTGAATCGCATTGCATTGCGAGGTCAGGGAAAGAGGAATTTCATATGAATAAGGAAATATTAAGAAAAAGCACACGTGATACACTGTTAACGCTTCACAAGAAGCTTGATACACTTGTGGAAGAGTTTTACAGGATTTTAATCCGTGTGTACTGCGGGTTGGAGGTTGGTGCATGTTGGTGCAAACAGAAGAGGTAGATCTTCGCCATACTCTAGCCAACTCTGAGGATGGATTCCAAGAGTTGGGATTTATTACTAATGAATTTAGTACTGGTTTGCAAGGGCAATTGAAAAATATCATTGACATTGATACATTCTACCTTTTACCTTTCAGAGCTATACGGTAATATGAGTTACTATTACTACTCTTGTGATGCATCTAGTATCACAAGAGGTGTGGTATTTACCAGAAGGTACTATAAAAACACACACACACACACACACACACACACACACACATACATGAACACACAAACACACTCACACAAATACACACACACACACACATACATACATGAACACACAAACACAAACACACTCACACAAATACACACACACACACACATACATACATGAAAACACAAACACACATGAACACACACACATTCACAGATACATGAACACACACACTCACGCACAGATGGTGGCGTGCCCCTCCGCACCAGCCTCAGTGGGAAGGAGTGTGTTGTTGTGCTAACGATAAATGGTGTGTCTGATAGAGATTAGTAAGGTGATGCAGTGGCTTTTCTTTGATGAACCGTGAAATGAAATGATTACTATTGGGTTGGTATTGACTCCACTGGCAGCAAGTGTTTAGCGTGCGTCTCAAAGGTTAATTTGACTCAGACCCGGAAAATCAAGAGGTTAAGCAGGGTCACCATAACAACATGGACTTGGTGGTGCAGGCACTGTTCTCCCATGGCTGCTAATATGATTTGTCAAGGGGGTTTCCTTATGGTAATGCTGCTACGGCGGCTGCTGCTGCTGCTGCTATTGATTTTTATACAATAACATTAGCTTTGAAAACTGCAGGAAGCCAATAACATTCACTTAGAGGCAGTTTTTCCCGATATTTATATTGGCTTTTGTTAAAATATATTGATATATATTGTTCCTGTGTGTGTGTGTGTGTGTGTGTGTGTGTGTGTGTGTGTGTGTGTGTGTGTGTGTGTGTGCGTGTGCGTGCCTGCGCGCATTTGTGTGTGTGCATGACTGATGTAGGACTTCAACATCAAGTTCATTTCGATGACAATACAGCATTCAATTGTATTAAATACTATGCAATTTAACGATAACCTGCATGAGCTGTTTATATTTTGAGATGTTTATGTTTTGGGGAATAAACCAATAATGTTGTCAAATTGGGAAACTATGTCAGCTTCACACTCAAAGCACTCATACACACTATTATTCTTGCATATGACCATGTCTTGTGTAGATGAGTTTTCATATGTGTGGAAATCTTTATAGGCCTATAATAGCTTAGGAGAGTTTGAGTATGTCTGTGTGTATGTATGAGAAAGTTTAATAACTGTTGACTTCAATCCAAATACCTGTGCCATCAATCACATACAAATTGTTATAAATGCTACATATTTAATTGTATAAATGCCGTTTGTAGTTTTTTGGACAGTTAGTGAGAAGGATATAGGTGCATTCTATCATCTTTAGGAAAGGAATGTATTGAATATAATTTTGTCTTAAGGCATTATACTTGGCTCCAACAATTGGTCAGTATTGTCGTTTTTAAGTTTCTTCTTGGATTTTTCCTTTTCTCTCTATTCTATACAGCACATTAAACATAAAATGGCAATGCACAAGTACATGTGTGACCATGCAAATTGAGTTGGCTGGATTTGAACTTTCCGATATCTAAGTTGATTTAGTCTGAATGATGCGCTGGATGAATTGTTGATGTGAATTATAACCCACTTCACTCGCTCTAAAGTTTCAAATGCCTTTCATGTTTCATATTCAGCAGTCAAGCTTACAGCCAATTATTCCACCCTTTTAGAAAAACATAATGATTGGTGAAGGAGGCTAGGTAAGTCAGGTCAACAACGTTTCTCACCATCTCTCCTTTATTTTAGAGGGAGCTGTCATCGTAAATGGTCCCCCCATCTGAGATCCAACGGCTAGTGTGTCACCTTAGTCCCCCCTCACTTTCCTTCCATGCCACCTTCTTAAAGACACAACAAGAAATAGGGCAGTTAATAGAAAGAAATGTGTGTGTGCGTGTGCGCACAGTGATGGTACATTAATACATTACATTTATTTAGCTGGCGCTTTTGTCCAATGTGACTTACAGTAAGTGCATTCAACAATGAATATACAATCCAAAAAGTGCAAGAACCATGAGAGTACATTAAATGTATCAATGAAAGATTAGAGAAAGATGAAAAAAAGAATTTGGCCAAGATGCCATCTGAACAGATGAGTTTTCAGTCTGCATTGGAAGTTGGGTAGGGTTACAGCTACCCTGATGTCAGTGGGGAGCTCCTTCCACCTGGAGCCAGGACAGCAAACAATCAAGATTTTGTTGACCGGCAACTGGGGCCTTTGTAGTGAGGGAGTTGAAAGCCATTTGGCAGTCATTGAGTGTAGTGGACAGACTTGGGTGTATGGTTTGACCATGTCCTGGATGTAGGATGGGCCGGAGCCGTTTCGCAGCATGGTAGGCAAGTACCACTGACTGGATTCGGTATCGAGCAGCCACTGATTGCCAGTGCAGGGTGCGAAGGATTGGTATAGTGTGGGAGAACTTGGGTAGGTTGAAGACCAGCCGGGCTGCTGCATTCTCGATGAGTTGCAGAGGACGAATGGCACATGCAGGCAGACCAGGCAGAAGGGTGTTGCTGTAGTCTAGACGTAAAATGACAAGATTGTGGACCAAAACCTGCAAGCCTTCAGGGTGAGGAATGGTCTTCCTGATGTTGTACAGCACGAATCTGCAGGAGGGTGGTTGCAGCGATGTTGGCAGCTAAGGACAGCTGATGTTTCAGTGTCACACCCAGCTGTCCGAGTCCCAAGTACCATGAAACTATGGTACTATTAAATCAGACCATAGAAAAATATAGAATTAGTTGTGTCATCTGCATAGGAAGAAAAAGCCATGTGGGTGAATGACAGAACCCAGTGACTTGGTGTACAGAGAGAAGACGATGGGACCTAGAACAAAACCCTGAGGGACCCCAGTAATGAGACTACAAGGGTCAGACCCAGATTCATTCCAGGTTACCCTGTAAGTGTTATCCGTAAGGAAGGATGTGAACAGGGAGATTGCAGACTCTGAGATTCCCATTTCCTGGAGGGTGGCGAGGAGTATCTGGTGGTTCACTGGGTCGAAGGCCACTGAAAGGTCCAGCAGAATGACAGTGGAGGAGAGGGAGACTGTTCTAGCAGTGTAAAGATTCTCTGTGATGGCAAGGAGGGCAGTCTCAGTTGAGTGGCCTGCCTTGAATCCAGACTGGTGAGGTCCACAGGTTGTTCTGGTGGAGGTATTTTGTGTGTTTTGGAATTATTTCCATCAGATGGGTTGAGTGTGGGTTTCTTTAAAAGAGGGTTCACTCTCGCTGCTTTAAGAGTGTTCAGAAAACAACCAGTAGTCAAAAAGGTATTAATTAATGAGATGGGTGGGCAAAGACGGAGATTGAGAACAATAGACTGAAGAAGGTGAGAGGGAATAGGGTCGAGAGGGCAGGCGGGAAGTGACCAAGGATAGTACCTAATTGAGAGAGAGTGGTGAAAAGGTAGTAGGAGATGAAGAGTTGGATATAGGACAGGTGGTCACAGCAGGCGGAGCTCCCCAGCTGGTAGTGGGGAGGAGGGGAAGATATAAAAACGTTTTTGGGGATTGGAGAACGAAGATTGAAAGAAGGAGCTTTTAGCTGCAGATAGAGAGGCAGAAAAAGGGGAGAGAAGAGATTAGTAAGCAAGACGGTCGTCAGGGCGAATTGAATTTGCAACATGGGGGAGGGAGAGAGTGAGAGATTGAAAGAAGACAGTAGAAACAACAGTTGAGATTTAGCCTTCTCTGTCTGGATGTTGAAATCACAGAGTAGTACCAGCGAGGGGACTCTTCGGGGATGTTTGATCCCCGAAGTTCCATCTAATTCCTCCAAGAATTCCCAGAGAGCGCCTGGTGAGCCGTAGAGTTCAGAAATGTTTAATTTGACCGGGTAAGTTACATACACAGCGGAAATTTGAAAGAAGGAGTGAAGTGTGGCAGGGGGTAGAAAGAAAATGTCCATTTGGGGGAGATTAGCAAACCAGTGCCACCTGCTGATTGCTCAATTGGCTACAGAAGTGCTAAATTAACCACACCCCAGGTTAATTTGTAGTTAAATTAACGTGATAGTGATGGCCTGGCAATATAAACTTGTTTCCACTGATCAACAAAACCAAGAACAGATTACACACCTCAATCAGGGAAGATAGGTGATCTCCTACAGTAAGGGTAATTTCCTAAACTGGATCCTAAATTGTGTCCATAAGGACTCTTAACCCCATACTGGTTATATTATAAATTCACCACAACCATATGTGCAAGTAACCCTAGCTTGCATGACCCTAGGCCAAAACAGAATATGGTGGAATATAACAATAGGCTAACTGACTGCGCCTGACACAGGGCAATTTACTCATAACAATGTTTAACTTCAGTAAGCTGAAGCAGAGCAGGCTACTATACTAGATTGTAGTCTACTTACAACACAAGAACAATCTACAATTAGATTAAGTCTACAAACACCACTACAACAATGTACAATTAGATTCAGTCTACTTACACCAGTACAGTACCAGTACACAATTAGACCCTTTTTTTGTACCCTTAATACAGCAGACAGAGCACCACCAAGCAGAGGACGCCTATTTAAGACTGTGAATATACTCAGCCTGATCCAAGCAGTCCATGGAGCAGGATATCCCCATAAGTCAAAATAATGTGCAGACTCCTTGCAAATAGCAATGGTAAAGAAACAAGATAAAAATGCAGCTATTCACATTTATAGCAGACGCTTTCATGCCAAGGATTTACAAATGCTGAGAACAATCAAAATTATACAATCAAAATGGTGTATACCTAGAAACAAAAGTTATAATGTTGCACTAGTTAGTTAAAACAAAAGAGTGCAGAGAGTAGCCATCGGAATGACAAATAAGGTTAGTATTTCCTTTTATGATTGTTATTTTTCTGAGTGGTAGTGGGAACAGCTATAGTAGATATCACATAAATGTCACATATCACAGTGCTATCATATTTGAATAGTTAAACCAGAATATGCCCATGTAAATGCCCTGTCAAGGTGATTTTGTTACAGCACTGGCAATGTGGCCTACATGCTCTAAAAACGAAAAAAAAAAATAATAATAAACGAGTGTATATGTCTCTCCCTGTTCCTATATACTTTTAAAGATTGGAAATATGAAAGTAACACAACAGGTCAAAGTCCTCGCGTGACTTGCCTCTGTAAAATCCTCCGGTGACCTTGCAGTCTGACAGCGTTATGAAGGTACAAACTTTGCAGTAAGACTGCCCCACCACTAGATGACACCCTGACGTTAACACACTTTGGCAACTAAATGGCAAAAAATGAGTGGTTTTTATTTTATAATGCATAAGTATGCACATAACATACAAGTATAAATAGGGTTAAATTATAAATGTATGAATTTATGTATTATTTAATACATAATATGGATAGGATTAAATGCTCTTCCTGATTTGGGGTATAGCTCTTTTGATAATTCCAATATGTATGATAGACCAGTGAAAGTCGGACGAGTCTAACTACATATGGTTCTGCTAAGCACCACTCACCGTTACCGAGGGGAACAGAAGTCAGTAAGAATATATCACGCAGGCACAGGATCTCCAGCCGTCGTCTCCACCCTGATTGCATGGTATGGTGGATGGCGGCTGGTGAAGGCGCACTTGTTCTATTGCCTACACTTGTGTGAAGTGCTGCTGGCGTGTAATGATCCTGTAGGTGTACGTGGCCCTGAAGTACACTGAGCTGTGCTGAAGGTGATATTTGGCATTTATGTGACAGAACGAAACAGTTACTGGAGCTCCTTCAGAGGGGCACACGCTGCTCTTTCTCGCTAACCAAGAGTCACAGTCCTTCTCCCCCCCCCCTCCCCTCCGCCTCCCCCTCTCCATCTCTATGATGGTTACCATGGAAAATAATTGAATAGAATTTTATGTTTTTGAGAAAGTGGAAATCTATTTGTACCACCCACTGTTGACTACACTTCTCCAAGCCTTCATTATAATATGGCCCATGGAGTAGTTCTTATTCGGAGCGTACTATAACTGTGTGTGTGTGTGTGTGTGTGTGTGTGTGTGTGTGTGTGTGTGTGTGAGAGAAAGAAAGTGTGTATGTGTGTGTGTGTGTGTGTGGGAGAGAAAGAAAGTGTGTGTGTGTGTGAGAGAGACAAAGTGTGTGTGTAAGTGTGTGCACACGCATAAGAAAGAAGGTGTGTGTGCAAGAGAGAGAGATAAAGGGTGTGTGTAGAATAAATGTAGTTGAGGTGATGTTAGTTGAATATGAATGTGTGTGTGTGTGTGTGTGTGTGTGTGTGTGTGTGTGTGTGTGCATGCACAAGAGAGAGATAAAGTGTGTGTGTGTGTGTGAAAGACAAAGTGTGTGTGAGTGTGTGTGCAAATAAGAGAGAGACAGTGTGTGTGTGTGTAAGAGAGATATAGTGTGTGTGTGTTTGTGTGTGTGTGTGTGTGTGTGTGTCTGTCTGCCATCAAATGAGTGAGCAAGTCAGCAAGTGAGCGAGTGAAAATCAAAGGTCTACCAGAATGATAGTCCTTATGATGTACTCAATTAGTTGGTATGATGAATGATACATCTAACTTTCGCTTTGATATTGTGAAAGTCCTGAAATACAAAGTTAGAAAAAAGGTTACATCTGACAAGCGTGTGAGTTGTGGAAATTAAACTGGCATATTTATGCAGGAAGCCTGTGTCCAGGGTGCTTCAACCGCTTAAGCCCTCCCAATCCTTTTTCCATTCCCCAAATGTACTGAATATAAAGCAATCCATTAGTCTCAGCTTTGCAAGAGATTTTAAGTGGACACCTGTCCATTAAGACTGCTGTTTCAGCCGCAGCTCATTTCTGAAATTATTTGCCCTGAATTAAATTCTCCCCAATGTAATGGAATGACATTTCCCCCCTCCCCATTTTCTTATATAGAAATGAAACTGTTTATGTTAGCTTAAAATAAACAGTTTAAATAAAATGCATTTCTAAAATAAGAAATACTTTCAGAAATTAACCATCTTTTTAAACGTGCAATGCGATCAGCTAATTTTCAGTAATTAGGCTTCAGGAGTGACCATGCTACCAAATAAGATTGAAGAATGAAGACGGGCTGACTAATACCTTTCCTCTCCAGCACAGTGAAGGGCTTTCCACAGACACATTATAGCAATGAGTTTGAAGCTCAAGGAGCCATGTCTAAGCTCGCCAAGGAGCATGAGCCTTCCTTCGTCTCAAGCCTAGAATTCATTAGAGTAAGCCCTGTTTAAAACACATTTGCTCTCCTTTTCCACAATCTTTCTTTCACTTAAAAATGTTTGATGGTCAAAAAAAAATCCAGCTGTAATGGAAAGCTTGAATACCTGCAATGTTCCACTGTCAATTATCCCAGACATCTAAAATGATACTTTTTTTGGGATGATACTGTTTGTGTTCAGGGAAATGTATTGAAGATTTGATAATATATTGTCATATAGGAACCAATGTCGTATAAACATGTTCACCATCCATTTTTAGTTATTGGGGTATACACAGTCCTAGTCCCACAGTCCTGTGGAACTCAGTTGCAAGTAAGCATATTGCTTCGGACTACAACCGAAAACACGTATTTGTATTTTGAATGACATTTTAATTTTAATTCATATTTACGTATTGACTGAGATGATAAGCAAGCCATGGTAACAGAAATACACATTCAGTTTAAAACTACAACCGGCGACATGAATTATTTCGCAGTGCAATAATGACTGTTAGACATGATTAACCGACATGTGGAGGGATTGTCTATGTAGCTGGACCAATTATGTATGCTGGCCAGCAACAAATTCAACCATTTCCCTAAGTCTAGCTCAGCTTGAAGTCTCGGTTTAGGGTCTTGTACCCGGACCCTAATGGCATATTGTGACCACTAGTGTAGTAACCACGTCCCAATCCACAAGCAATGGATTGTTTTTCACAAATCCGAAGAGACCCCAGGATAAGACAAGACAAGAAAATCTGCAGAAGAGGAGAAGATGGGGTGGTTTGAGCTGGGAGACATGAACATGAATCCAAATGGACTGTCACAGGTGCAGTCTGGAGGGACGGGGTTTTAGCAGACATGTGTGGGTTTTTCTCCTGGTGCAGACTGAAAATCTCTGCAGCCGAGACTCCAATGCCAGTCTCCTGGGCAGGAAATTGTGGTGGCTGATAACACATTTGACACTCAAAGAGTGACATGCCAGTGGTCGAGGACGGAAGGATATTGTGAGAACACTCAGCCTGCACTATTTGGGAGTTTCAACTTAATTTAACTTGAATTGTTTAGCTTGTTATGCAACCATTATGTCATCCCGTTATGGCACTCATTGTACCCCTAACCATCCCTGAAAGGCGGTATACCTCTTTCAATGTTCCTTCACGAGTTGCTTCGTTGATAATAAAGGGGGCTTCCAAATAAATTGGCCCTTTTTATGGCTTAGGCTTAGGTGAGTGTCCTATATTGTGGGCCTGTGAAACCACACAAGGATGCCATCAAGTAGGCAAAGCAAGATTGTTGACCATGGCCTTGAATGGGAGTCAGACAGTGTATAAAGCATCACCTCATACTCTCAACCACCCCGCCCCCTCCCTAAAGTAGACCAGATTGTATATGTTTTGCTTGTTAATCTAAGTGAAGATGATTGAACTGAAGCTAGCAGAGTAAAGGTCTACCAGCTGCTGCTGGCCAAGAGAGAACATAGTTGACCCCAAGGATCCCTTGTGCCAGGCAGGAGGTCATTGACACACTAATAAGAACAGAAGGGTTGAACAGAAAACCAAAATAATGATTGATTGAATCATCAGAAACTCCTGACAGATTAAACAACACAGGAGGCCTTGTAGATGGCAACCTTGGATGATCTGAGGCAAGGTCATGGTCAAGACCCTATACACATCGATGGAGCTGAAGTGAAGAAATTCTCATGCTTCAAGGTCCTTTGTGTGTTCATTAAAAATGACCTCACCTGGGTCAGGCAAGCAGACTCTAAAAACTGCCAGTAAGTAGCACAGTACTGATGCCATTTTATTGCCGTTTTTGGGTTTTAAAAACTGCCCAAAAGCGCCTATACTTCCTGAGAAGACTCAAAAAGTTTGGCATGTCTGCCAAACCCTCACCAACATTTACAGGTGCACCATTGAGAGCATGCTCTCTGGCTGCAACACTGTATGGCAGCTATTCCAATGCTTTTTGCGTGGCCATCCAGCGGCTGGTGGAGACAGCAGAGTGCGTCATCGGCTCCCATCTCTCCCCCATGCAAGGAAACTACCACACATGATGCCTTAGGATATACATAGGCTATATTCCTCGTGTTTTACGTTCTCTGTAATGCAGCTAATGTTTTCTTTTATTTATTATGTATATGTTATGCTAGTATTGCCACATTTTTGCTATTTTTAGATATAAGCTATTTGTGGCGTTATTTGATATCTCCTGCTACGCATTTGTTGTTTGCTTGTTGCTGTTGTCACCAGGAATTTTACCGTTCAGAATGACTCTGTGTTATACTGTACATCTGATAATTAAAACACAGACTTTGACTTTGAGTACAGAAACTCACATAGCAGATAAAGTGGTAAATAAAGATATTTACTGGGATTATTCAGGTAATACTATTCAAAGATTTCAAAGTTTAATAGGGCTCAACAAAAGGCCACTACGCAACAAAGGGCAATCAACTTTGTTAGAAAGAAATACCTAATTCAGCAAATCTGAAACAAAGTGGACATGTTACAGCAGGGAAATCATTGATGGATGTGTGGGTACATTGCTCAATGGGTGAAGCTATATATGAAATGGTTTGGTAAACTCTGACTTGGTGAACAGCTACTAGTCATGTTGCACATGTTATCTTTGGGGACAAAGACTAGAATTCCTGATCAAAAGATTCATAAACCTGTTCAGCATGTCCCAGTCATTGACTGGGTCATACAAAGCTTCTTTAGACTCTCTCACTTAGATTATCAATAACACCTTCCTTGGTTCTTCCTAAGATGGACAAGGACCATTGAATGGTACTGAGCAGACAACTGTTCAAGACATTGACCAACTTAAGGGGATTCCCCACTCATGGGAAACTCAACCCATTAGGACTCTTTCTGGTACTGGTGGGTCTCTTCTCAAGTAATATAATTGAAGCAGTGGTCCCAGATTATTTGTCTACGCCATCATTGTTCGCGCCTCTACATTCCACTCTCTGAGAACAGTGTGAAATATTATTTGCACTCTGGTACTTTGAAACCCTGTGGTCAACAACTGCAAACTCTATCCACTCCTTCATGTCACTGTGCTGCCCAAAGAGGGTCAATCCAATGTCTAATTATGAAAGATTTCTTATTTAATATCTCATTGCGGTCAGCCATTTTGGGGGTTTGGCTAGCTTATCCACCTTGCTTTCCATTGCCCTATTGAGGATCCACTGGCATTATGGCAACTCTGCTAAAACTAGATTTACATCATTAGTCTGAGTAGGTCTGTCTTTTTGGTATCCTAATACTTAGTGGTCTCTACATCATTGGTCATTTGAATTCATTATTAGGTCATTATTAGGTCTTGGTAAATTCTTGGTAAGAGACTAACAAAATGCAGACATGCAAACCACAAACAGTTCATAAAGTTGATCTATTAGTTTCTTTCTCATACGGGTAAGCAGAAAATAAGCATGGAATAGGTGAAGCGCAGCAGACCCAATGGTAGAAAGCTCTCTGGACTCCTGTGCTGTGATAGAACAAGAGAGAAATGTCACATGTCGCTGATGGGCAGCACACAGAGAGGATTGGACAGGGAGGGGGATGGGCAGCCGCCAACAAGCACAACGCTTGCGCAGCTCAATCCAAGAATAATTAACAGCACCTATTTAATAGAGTGGTGTCTGCCAGTGAAACAAACAGAAGCAGATAACACAGAGTAAGAGGGACAGAGAGACAGAGACGGAGAGAGACAGAGAGAGGTGCAAGGTGGGACGCTGATGCTGGCTCCTGGCTGAGTAAGGAGGGATTTCAGCCGGCTTTGTAAGCGATGGGATTTGTTTCACCTCTTTGTCTGATAAGCTCTGAGTGCACTGACAAGCAAACTGTCCCTCTGGTCAGCATTGTTATCTGGTTGAAATGGACCACATCCAATCACATGAGAATTCCTTCCTGACTCAAATATCACTCCAGCCCAACTGTCCCTTTCTGCGCATATTCCAATTGTTTTGATTACATACAATGTATGCTGCACAATAAAGATGGAAGACCCTTTGTTCATCAGTTCCTTAGAAATCGAGACTATTGAGATTAAAGGAAAATGTAAAAAAAAAAGAAAGAAAAAAAGCTACAGTAACGCCTAGTCCCAATACCCCTAGCTCTGGCTCACCAACTGATATAAACGGAGTAACACTTGTGGCCAGTTATGGATAGTGGACAACACGCTCAACAAGACTCTTCCCTGTTTGAAATTGTGTATGATAATTATTATAAAGTGTTTCAATGGAAACAAAGTTACACAGCTAACCTTACGTAAAAAGGTCTCCCAAAGAACTGCAGCTTGTTGGCAGCAATAAAAAACAATATCTATTATTTTATTTGGTTCATTGTCCTTGCAATTGCTTTTGATCGTTGCTATGATCCCTTTTAAGGGCATGCGTCCGCTTTGGACCTGAGCGCAGGTGGGATCCTCCTGTCTCCAACACTGCCTCATTTGTCAGCGGCAGAGCGTTTTGGGTTACACACTTGGAAAACAGTCACTTTTACGGCCAGTTTAGCTCCATAATTACCTTCTTCCGCACAATCACAGTAGTTGTATGAAAATGCAACAAATCCCCCCCCCCCCCCCCCCCCCCCCCCCCCACACACACACACACACACACATCATGTCCCTGGCTTCTTCACAGGTAAAAGAATGGCTTTGACATTTCAGCCTGGGAGCGGAGAATAGAGGCAGTTTGTAATGTGTGTGTAGCCTTGTCTTTTCTTCCTCCCCTTGTATTAGTACTTAAGTGTCATGTTAAGCCTGGGGCAGAGTAGACTGTCAGTGACCTACTCACAGTGGCCCACAGTTTGTGTTTACTGTATTCTCTTGCTAAAGCGGGCACAGAACCCAATCTCTTATCAGCACAAAAAGTCTATCAGGCTGGAGACTCAAATTTCCCCTTCCAGCCAATGCTGTATTCCCATTGTACCCGCTAGACAATAGTTTTATATACCCTCCAGCTTGAGTTTCTCTCTTCTTTATCTGCCTGCGTATCACCCAGTGTGTTAGCACTGTCTATTTGCGAGCTCATAACATTGCCCCAAAAGAGGCCAGTCATCAAGGGGGGGGAAAGAGCAAACACAGGGGACGTCAGGTTTTTATTTGTTGGCAAGTCCCGTCCTACTTGTTTCCAGCATCAGTTGTCACCGTGGTTATACAAAATCTGGTGCGGGTAGGAGCAGGGAAACAGTTAACCCTTGTTGCAGGGAGAGGCTATAGGTCCCCCTCCCCCCCACATCCTCCCCTCAGCCCCTCTCAAGGTTTCCCCTGGCGCTATTTCTCGTTCAGCAGGCGTTGTAGCAGCAGACATGGCATATGTATGCTCTGTTCTGTTGATGTAAACTGATATGTTTGAACATTTAATATAACGGTGCACTTTTGTGCACGCAAATCATAAACCTGTTCCTCATTTGATGACATATTCTGATCTCTTTGTTTTGTGTATATGTATAAAATAACAAGTAAATGCTCAAATGTTAGTCGTTTATTTTTTAGCATGGATAGGAAAATGATCAGATGATTTATTTAATGTCATGTCTCCTTATTATCTAGGTCTTGTGTACCATGAATGCAAGTCACACCAACACTCAAATCACAACAATAACAATGAAATGCTTTAAACAATTGATAATGCACAGATGCATCAATAAACAAAGACAGCCTCCAAATCTGTGTCTAATGTGACACGCAGACACACACTCACTTCTCTGTTATGCTATGTCGCTGAGCACAACCATGAAACGCGACATATAGCATTTCATTCACATTTTTGACTCAATTATTTTTATTTGTCCATTTTATTGATATTTAGCTTTCAACTTCTTTCCTGTGGGTGCTGCTATCTAGCACCCTATCTAGTTTTTTTTGTTTATCTTTTGGTCCTTTTGTTGGTTAATATATTACATTAATAATTATTGTAAAAAAAATCGATGCGGTCCAAGTGTTATTTAAAATACCATGTACAATTACAGCATTGTTCTTTTTATACTTCTTATTCAATTTTGTGCATTTATGACATTAGCAATTTCAATTTAGCAAATTCTACCCATTAATGAATTATGCAGGAATGTATTTGTGTTCATACCTTTTGAGCGAAATAGGGTGCATTACTAAGAATGTATCAGTATTGTGCAGAATAAGGTTAATTTGATCTGTTGCTGTGTCTGTTGTTCTTTATGGGCAGGTACTGTCAGTCTTTCTGTCCTATATCCGGCTATTTATCTCTAATGCTTCATTTTAATGATTGTATCTGTTTTTAACCAGCCACTTGGCTTGGGACTACAGATGGAAATACAGGATGACAGTGTAAAATGTTTATCAGAAAAGCCTTGTGTAAACCTATAAATAAATGAGTTATTAGCAGTAGTAGTAGGCTAGTAATAGCACTAGTAGAAATTTAAGTAGCAGAACTGGTAGGTTAGTAGTAGCAGTAGCAGTAGGCTTGTAGGAGCAGCAGTAAAGGTACTTCTAGTACTAGTAGGCTAGTAGTAGTAGTAGTAACAGTAGTAGTAGAAGGCCTAGTAGTAGCATTTGCATTAGTATTATCCCACTAACAACCCATTCTTAAGGAGGTTACTACAGATGTCTTAGACATTCAAATCTTGAACAATGTTTTTGCAGATATTTTCTCTTAGCATTTATCCAACCAAAAACAATTCAAAGTCTGTATTGTAGAACATACTGTTTGATTACTAGACCTAGCTGCAATTGCAGCTGTTTATGATTTTGAATGTCAAACTATCTCCCAAGCCTGCCTGGAATGAGCCAACATCATTACACTATCTGGGAGTTAATCTTTAACAAGGGATGAGACTCGATGGGGTGGGGGTTGAAAATGCAGAGAAGCACTTTGCTGAGCTTAACCAAATGTCCACTGTTATATGTTGGTCCAGTGGTTCCTCTGTCCGTTCTAATGTTTGTTTAATACAGGTGGGAACAATTGGGTTTGGAAGGTGCAGCTACCGGCAAAAACAAAGCCATTAATCATGTACTCACAGTGGCAGGATCTCCTTATGGTGAACTCTAAGCACACAGACACATGCACACATTAAAGCACGCACACACATGCACACACACACATACACACACACACACACACACACACACACACACACACACACACACACACACACACACACACACACACACTAGCTGGGCAAACAAGGGTCAGGACTTTCAAAGCAGGGGTGATTTCCAATGAGGCACTGGGTTGTCTGGAGACAGCAATGTGATGACAAACTAGGCAACCCAACAGAGCTGGGACTGAAGCACTGATGCCTAGTGCTGTGCTTTACATTGAGACGGGTCATTGTTTGATATAAAGTCAAAGTGAGACACATTTTCAGAATAGTTTTATTATGAACGAAATGAATGATGTCTAATTCATCTTTAAAAGTAATGAATGCAATGGAAAGATAAAAATGGCTGGATCATTTAGAAAATATTTCAATTCTTTATCGGGAAGCAAGCTTAAACAATGAACTGTGTTATGTTTGGTGTATTTTCACCACTCTTCAGGTACGTGGCACCGTGTAGCTGTATTTGTGCTAGCCGTCAGATTCGAGGTGGTTTCTCGCACTTTGCAGAGCGACATCTCGCACATCCCGATTCTGCCACTACCGTTGTATATCTTTGCAAAAACAACATTCTGCAAAGAATATCCTTTTTAAGTTTGAATTCCTCTCATACCTCTTTTTTTTCAGAATTGCTCTCGTCTAATGGCTGTGGCATTGTCCTTTTGCAGTAGGACTACAGCAAAACATACTGCTATCCTAGAAGGATTCCTTTTAAGATTGTCCAGTAGAGCTGGTTTTGTGTTGTTTGTGAATGTAATGCTGTCAGATAAATTTGTGATTTTTCTGGAAAGAAAGCAAGTGACATTGACCTTTTGGAGTGGACAACGTTCCGAACGCACGTTCAGGACAAATAAGAAAAGAAACTAGACAGTCATGTGGCAGTCTATCATATATAAATTAAAGCTATGCCTGTGTGACATGTGATGGATACAATCTTAATGCCTTACGGTTTTATGAGGCTCTAATGTTGCCCTACCTACACCTTTTTTAAAGAGCAAGTGCAATATATGTACATCTCCTTTGAAAAGCATAGATATTAAATGAGCATCTCTGGAGTACTCTGTTTGCTTCTTAACCATATTAATGTGAGCCCTGATAAGCAACTGATACAACACTATGTATATATATGCAGAAATATAATGTAAACCTACATTTATAACCTACATTTATATTTATTGTAAATTATATTATACATTTTTAAGAGAGAGACCATACATGTCAAAGAAGACATATGTCTATATTGCACATATTATGTGCATTATATGAAACCCCATATTTTTTAATAACATCATATGATTCAAACAATGCAGAACAATAGCATAAAAGTCCAATATTTGTGCGTTGACATTGTTAAGACAGTGTTTTGAAAAACAGGAGGAAACTTCCCTTGCAGAGCCTTCGTCCGCCCATCTTTCGCTGTTTCCAAACTCCTTCTTTGTTTCGTTTTTATAAGGCAAAATGAGAGGAGGAAGTGATTTTCAACACTCACGGTGAGTTTTCACCGTGCTGTATTGAACACAATGTAAACGAACATTCTAATCAGCCGGCTTCTTAAAACAAGTAATTAGCAGTCGGCTGAGCCCTAATGATGTGATGACAAACACACAGGGAATAGGAGACACAAGCTCACAAATAGCAGGAATTGGCATTTTCCTCTGGCCCTTATCTCTGCAAAGTTACAACAAAGGGGGTGATTAGAAACTGTTTTGCTCAAAGAAAAGTCAACAGTTTGTGGGGAGGCGGTTTGCCGAAGGAAGTGTTGTTATACATCATCTTACCACCTTGGTGGTAGTCACCTTGTCTACTATTGTAGTATGGCAAGTATGGCCTATCTCTCCGTCTTAACTAATATCCTTGGTTTTTGTTTAAATTCAAGGCTTATTTTAATTACTTAGAAAGCGTAATTCCAATCTTTTCCCCTGAACTTGAGCAAATATCTTCTGATTATAATGTACAAGTAATGAAGCAGACGAAGTGATAAGCCAGACAAAATAGAAGTGCATTGACAGCTGCCCAACGCAGCAGCAATTCAGCAGTCCATTAGCAGACATTGGAAATAGTGCCCACTTTGCAAAGGGTTCCATGGATATGCAAAGAAAAGTATTTAACGTTTCTGACCTTGCATCTTTTCAGATTTTTTTCAGAGCATGTTATTC
Source organism: Lota lota (assembly GCA_026745465.1). Taxonomy (NCBI): domain Eukaryota; kingdom Metazoa; phylum Chordata; class Actinopteri; order Gadiformes; family Lotidae; genus Lota; species Lota lota. Next base: position 1,858,830 of record JACYXH010000087.1, on the reverse strand, counting down.
ATTTGTTCATTACCTGTATTTTGTAATGCTTATTTATATTTATTTAATCACATCTTTGGGAATCTTTAAAGAAAGGATATCCTGAGATTTGAATATTCTTGATGTCATCATTATTAATAAATTGTTGAGGTTGATGATACATTTTGTGTATAGTATATTCAATAAATATTAAAAAGGCCTACATGATAAAAGAGGCAAATATCCCAACTCAACATTTGGCTTGTTTTAGTAAACCATTAACGACTCAAACATTTTAAACAATGATTTATGAAAAATGTTTGTATTATTTTCATTCAATTGTTTTTATTAATTAATTAAGGGATAATGTATAGCGAGCTGGTCATTATTGTGAAATAAACCCCAAAAGGGTGATGCAGGAGCCCTACGCGAAACTGAGGGGTCTTGAATCCCTCTTAAGGGCTACATACTAAATAAATAAATCATTTGACACAAAATGTAACAACCAAAAATGATTTGATTGATTTAAAATGATTTGATTGCTTCCGCCAAAAAAGTTGTCTGTTTGATATGGTTGGAACTGCGTCCATAGGAACTGTAAATTATACATAGCAGTGGTCTGTTATACATAGCAGCGGTCTGCTTTACCTAGCAGCGGACTGCTATACCAAAATAGCAGACTATAGAATTCTGGAATTGACCAATCAGAATCGAGTATTCAACAAAGCTGCATAATAATTACTATTAACTATAGCATTGCTTGGAGAATTTAAAGTGCTAATTCAAGATTATAATATTTTATATGGACTGTCCACCTGTTTAAATAATCTGTTGACGTAATGTAGCACTGTGAAAGTAAAGTCTACTACGGGTTCTTGTACACCATTTATTTACTGAATAAAAATAACATCCGTTGCAAAAAATCAGTCCTAAGAATAACTATGGGTTCTGTCCTCTTTCTGTCTCCCAGTGTGTCAGACTCTCTCTCTGTCTCGCAATTGCAGTGTTTTAAAGAGAACACTACTTCGTTTTTCTAATTAATAATTACTCAATTAAAGCACCTGCTTCTACCTCACCTGTCCTCTAGTCAGATTCCAATAGCCGCACCACCCTCCTATCTCTCTCTTCCACACAACTCCAAACCAAGGCCCCACTTAGTCCAGGGCCCCCTCCGGCTGCACTCGCCTCCCCTGGCGGGCGACAGAGGATGTCGGCCACAGTCATCAGACCACCAACTGATCGCGTACAGGAACGGCCGGTCCACTCCATCTACATCTTGTGACAAATCATCCTCCGGCCCCTGGGTTTGATGGACTTGTCTGAGGTGAGTGCAGATGGGGCTCCCCACAGAGAGCCTGTGTTAGCTGGCACTCCTCAGTACACTGGACCAGATATCCGCCTCAACTCCTTCTTGAACTTAGGACGCGGACAGGCGACAATCACAGCCTTCTTGTCTACCCGTGGATGCACCCACCAGCACCCCAAGTAGTACCCCAGATACCGTACCTCCTTCAGTCTCTTTGTGACGACGACTTGAAATGTACCTGGAGCCCTGAATAACCCAGAATAATAGAAGAGTGATGAAGTGGTGTAACGTCACAAGGACTCTAGTGACAAGGGAATTTGCCAATAGGCTATGGTTAAAAACCAACTTAAAAAATAAGCTATGTACAGGTCCTGCCTCTCTCCATTCTTTTAGGAGGTCAAAGTGGTATTTTTCTTTGGCCCTTCCCATATCAGAGTGCTCAACCTCATAATCAACATCACCCGCTTGCCGAATGACCACAAAGGTTCCTTGCTGCTTTGAAGCTGGGAGCATTACAAGTACTTTCTCCCTGTACACATTTTCTCAGTTTAGGAACTCTGTTCAGGCATTTGTGCCATTCCTAGGCCTCAAAAATGTTTTTCATGTGTTGAACCCCAATGTGTGTATTTTTACTCTAATGTCAAAAGCTTATTGTACTTAATTTTTACTTGCTTACTGGCTTGAGCCCTTTTCCCAGCTTTCCTTCCCCAGGTCCTGTGGTGTTCCATTGCAGCTCAAAGGGAGAAAAAGGGATCTACCAGACCGTCGATCTGGTGAAAGGAGTATAGAGTTTGTGCGTGACATACATTGAGTGCCCTTGTCCGGTCTGATTTATTTTGTAATACCTAATTTCTCAGGAGACGACCTGGAACAGTGATTGTACAACACTTTTCGCTGATATACTATGTAGCGGAACAAATGGCCAGCTGATGTCCATGGCTACAAAATGAAATGAAACCTCCATTAAGCTTGTTTTGTAAAACTACTTGTTTTAGAAAACAAGCTTAATGTGTGTTGGTGATGCGCACATGGGTATTCTTCATGGGGTGCAGTTACTGGAGGACCACGTGTTTCCAAAAGAGGATGAACAGGTATCTCAGGATATAGTCACAACTCGCCCACCAGATAGCAGTTACTCTTTCTTGCTGAAATGCTCGCTGGCACTTCTCAGTCTACTGGACCCGATCTGAAGCACCTTTGAAGGTGAGATCAGTTAAACGGACCAGCTCCCGAAAGCTAGGGATGAACTCTCCATGCCTATATGATCAAAAGGAAGCTCCATTAATCATAAGGGGTGAAGTGACACTTTTAGAAGGAATGGCTGGTTAACCAGTTTGCATTCTGGGCAGGAGGCGCATCTTTGCCGTATGGCCCGGCCGGTGACGTGAAGGGGTTTGATCTTGCCAGTGGTCGAGCAGGAACCTGGGCCACTGGTTTTGATCCCCTCCTCCATGAAATTGGCTGTTGTCGTCTGGGTGATGGCAACCGGACCTTGATCCAAGGCTTTCCGTCCATGTAGTCCTCCGCCAGCCCGACTCCACGTATGTTGGTCGACAGCCTCTGACCCAGTCCGCAGTCCCCAATGGCAGCCCCACCACTAACTTCTCCGGGGCGATCCACTCCATAACCTAGGGGACAGCGTGTACTCCCCCCCCATGTGGCGGCTTCCAAGATCCTCCGGGAGAAGGCTCAGGTCCCCTCCAAACGTTGGACCATTGACGTCATTGGTCTGGGGTTTGCGTTCTCCAAATCAGACCAATGATGTCAGTGGTCCAACTTTTCTGGGATTTTGTGGATGAAAATATATTTGATTTTACGTGCACATTTTTCCCAACACACATATGAAACAGTATGCTCTTATATTATTTGCCGAGCTTGATGGTTCCCCTTCAATATCCTGGTCCAAGCACCGAGAACCCATTGCCAATTCCACCGCTGGCCAGCCAAATATCTGCGCTGCAGCCCTTAATGGCTCCAGAAATGGCTCCAGAAATGGCTCCAGAAAGGCCTGGACCCCCAGGCATTTCATCCTCCTCTTTACAGTTGGAATGATGGTGTTGGAGCGAAGGTGCTGGAAAGGTGGGGACAGGTTCACCAGCCCCTGGTTCTGTGCCGAGCTCAGAGCATCTGAAGAGGTTCCCGCTGCATGGCCGCCTCTGTTACACTGGTTTCACATGCTTCCGAAACCTGTTGGGTGCTAATGTGAACGAAGAGTCTATTACGGGCTCTTGTTTGGCAGCCTGAGGCGTGCCGTTAATTAAATTAATTAAAAAATAATGTATTTCTCAAGAACACTCTGCGCCATCCACCTACCTACGTGCTCCTGTCGTCGTTTCTCTGTCTTTCAGCCTCTCCTACTCTATCTCTCTCTTCCTCGAAGACAGTTGTAGCATCCCCGGCTGAATGATGGTCTGACTCTCTAACTGATGGTTCACAAGTGTTTATTTTTGAGGAAACAGACGATACTGTAGCTCCCTGAGATCCGTGAACACACCTTGAACACAGCTGGAACACAACTCAATAGCTTGTGCCCTTATCAGCCAGGTGCTAATTGAACAAATAGCCAATAATTTTGTAAGTTTTACAAAACACAATTGACGATCTGCCGTCGTTATCCGTCTACCAAAAGAGCTCGTTTATTTTTCCGTTTCCTGAAAAGCTTAATTCAAAATAAAAGCCCCAGCCTTAATAACAAAAATAACGAGCCAAATTATAACCTTAATACTTATATGATTAATAAACATAAAAAACAACAAATGATTGAAGAATGTTGGGCCATACTCAGGGTCATTTACAACAGTACTTAACCCCCTGCACCTCCACATGCATCGAGTGCTGTTTTCCTCTTGGGCCGGGGACCTGTGTGAGAGTGCACAGGTCATTGGCCCACAAGCCTTCTCCTCCTCTGCAAGACAATACAAATACAAATAATAAATAAAATAAGGTTATTAGGTAATACATCATAGTTGACCAATACATATTGAGGATGAACTGCTTTCAAAACAATAACAAAACAAACTAATGTGTTTCAGTCAATAATAAAATATTCTTTAATTTTTATTTTAGAATGTAATAGGACTGTATCAAAGGACAAAGTCTAAAGCAGTAATTCCAATAAATCAAAGATTTTCGATTGCTTAAACAATCTTGGAATACATTTCAAAACATTCTGTGACCAACCTGCCACCGTAGACGGCAGGCAATTCATTCATTACGGTCCTACAACATGTTTTTCTATCTCTCAAATCTATTTAACAGTTGGTTTAGGATGGTTAAGATGAATGGTTAAATCTATTAAATAGTATATATCTAAAGTCTATATGTTAACTAAATCAACAGGATGAAATCAAAGTTCAAATGAGTTAAACTTTGTACTGCCATTTAATTAAAATGGTTCGCAATTAAAGACTAATAACATTAATATTATGATGGGTCAGAAAATTATGTTTATATGGGGTCAATAATAATAAGAATCCTGTCATTCTATTTGTCTTGTACTTTGTCTTATTCTTTTCAAGAATTATTAGATTCTTGGACCTCGTTTAAGAATGTATTATACCAAAATCACCCACATCCACATGCATTTTCAAATTCCAAGAGAAATTGCAATTCACTCGTTATTTCTAAGAGGATATTTTCTACTTAGTGTATTAGTGGATATGCTAGTTGTGACAACTTCTTTCTGGCACAAGTGGTTTCCAGTAGCCCAACTCCTGCCTCATCAGACCATCAGGCGCACCACAGGTGTTGATTTATTCGATCAATAATGCAGAAAGTTGGTTTCTTTCTTCGGTGTTGGCCAGGTGCCCCCTTATGCCCTGCCAGAACCTGACAGCTGCAAAGTACACCAGGCATGTTACAAATGCAGAAATGATACATCAATATAAAAAATTAAAAAAAACACAGCAAAACTGCCAATTGAACGTGATGCACATCTTGAGATTGCTGCCTTTTTTTTTTGCATTCATATTTTCCTTTTTTCTCTCATGGCAGAGGGAGTGTATGCCAAGCACTAGAGAGAGCCCATATCTCCTATTCCTCTGATTGTTGGCCTCTAATGAGCAAGGCGGACGGTGAATCTTTTCAGAACAAATTGTTGAAGACATCTGGCCAGGCGTTCTCTCTGATGCATGTGCAGCTGAAACATCCCTCTAGATGGAGTTGGCATGGCAACCACTAACTGCTATTCACCGGCAATGCAGCTTGAAAGGTTTAGGGCCCATAGTTGAAAATCCATTTGTGCCCACTACCACATTGCTCTTCATTCTCTTTACCTGGCCTAAGGTGCAATAAATTCGGTCTTGCCTGAGGAAAAGTAAATTCTCTTTATGAATTGATGGCACTCGTGAACCAAACATGCCTTTGCGTTTTGCTTTTGTGATATTGTGGCTTATTAGTTTTGCAATTAAATGCTTTGGCAATTGTGGTTTCTTGAATTATTCACCATAATGTCCAAGTACATTTTTGTGTTTTTTATGCTACTTGCAACAATGTAATTATTTAGGTGATATATTTAAAATAGAAAATGTGCAGTGTTCTATTTTAAACATGACATTTTAAAACAGAGCTATGTCTTGGCACAGTATATATATGGTATAGTGCTGCATCCCGTGAGCTGCTGCCATTACTGAGAAAGCAGTGAGTGAACCAACTGTGTGTGGAACAAAGAGGATAAGTGGAAGCAGGGAGTGGTATAGACATTGCATGAGCCCTGTCCCGGTGGTTAGCTCCCCACTACAACACTTAATGACCCCAGCTCTTCAGCTGAGATGAGACACTTCATTCACAACATTATCTGAAGGGCACTGTGTTTGAGGAAATTATCTCATCCTCAGGACCAAAATTGCATCGAACTTGCCATTACAATTAGGTATAGCGGGGTTCTTAATATATTATATATAAAAAAAATAGACCACGGTGAGTATTTCAAATTATAAAGTTCAACAGACACACAGTGCAGCAGTTTTACGATAACATCATTAATTATTCAGATGAGTTGATTCTACCGAAAAAGATTGCCAAAAGCAATGGCGTGGATTCTTTGTTCAATTAATTGTTCAGAATCAGAGGACAAGACCGAGGGCCGATTTATAACATTAACTTTCATGGCAATGCTTTCAACAGAAGTTAATGTCCCATAAAGGTACAATGTTCACAAAATGTTTACTTTAAAAGTGTTGGCCTTTTTCTTTCAGTTTCTAAAGTGTCAGCACTGAAGTTCTGTTCTGATTTTACAAAGCAACTTCATTTTAATTAATTAATTAATCTTAAGCCACAAACTAATTCCAATCAAACCTAGTAAAGTTAAATTAAAGTGAAACTGCTTGTATAAGGACGTTCAGAAGTAATAATTACCTAGCATGTATGTATCAAGAGAGTTTAACACTGACGGCTAGATGTGTAAAACATTCACAATGTTTTCAAACTGCTAAAACTGCTCAACATCTGTTAGTGTTTGCTACCTATAACTGTGCAATGTTGTTACCCCGTTCTTAAGGGACTATACAATATAAAGTGTTATTCATCCTGGCCAATTTACAAGTGTTTGTAGCCTTATAAACAGTATGTGTCTGGCCATCTTTATTTTAAATCTTGTAAAATAAAGTAAATATAAATCCCGCACACTGTCCCTTGGTTGCATGATATAATTCACATTAAGTACAGACTTGGGCGTAATAGGCAAAACAATAATATATATTTAAGAAAACAAATTGAGCACTTTAATTGAGAAACAGACACATATATATATATATATATTTTTTTTTTTTACTATAGCATACAAATTCTTTAAAAAATATGACTATTTGATTAAGTAAAATGGAAAACCTTTCTATGAGAAAATGCTATGTGCAAACCCTTTTCTTTAATGCATGTGTGGGTCAGTTGCTATAGCAACATTGGTGGCTGTTTATTAAGGCAGGCTAGTGGTTAATTGATCTCCTAATGCACTTCGCTGTACACATGGCGCTAAGTTGCTTTTGTTTCCAGGTCACATTTACATAAAAGCTTTTGCGCTTGCCAGAACCAATCATTACCATCATTTTTTGGTTTTTGTCCATTGGAAATGAACACAGTGTAAACATTGGCTAATAAACACTAAAATATTGCCTCATGAGGGAATTATTATAATACCAGCGCTGGTGGGAAACTAAATATGTTCACAGACTCTTTTTAAAGCAGCCGGTAATGCATATAGAATTAAAAAGAAACTTGTTAATGTTTGGTCTAAATTAGGCCAGTTCATCTTCATTTGTGCGTATAAATAAATTAATCCCATAAACATTTTTCATGTGCTGATAACCTGATTGTCTATTGACAACCATTTACAATAATAAGAAGAGAAAAACTGATTAAATAGTCCACTATCTACAGTTTCATATGAAAATCATAACTTTGTAAACTTTGTTAACGTTTCAATTTCCTTAATATATAACCCTGAAAAGGAATACTGACATTCTGTTTATTAATTATCAATTAATAATCATACGGAGGAAATATAAGGCCAATGAATTAATTGAGTAAACTAGATAATATGGATTTAGGAGCTTACTGACGACTTATTTGAATGGTTTCAACAACTCACTGGTGTATGCCACCCAGACAATGCATGGATAAACAGCAGAGCCAAGCACAGAACACAGTACATCATAGCTATTCCTCTTTTGTATCGCTGAAAAAAAGAAAGGTTTTTAAAAGACTAATCAAACGGTATAGCAAAGGCAGTTGCAGTGGCATTGAAGGCAATACCTACAATTGTACCTAGGCACTTCACAGCCATTTATTAGTTGCAATTATATCTGAGCAACCCATGTTTAGGTTGATCATATGTTCTGTAAGTGCCCTAGCCTGTTGACTTCCTTCAAATGTGTATTTCTGGCAATTAGTTTCAAATCAAAAGAATCAATGAACAGGAGCTTTCACACAGCACCACAGACAGGGACATAAAATCAATAGCTTTCAAAGTAACTGTGAAAGCAAATGTAAAAAAAATTGCTATTTACATTCAATACTCTCTTCTTTTCAAGAAAACGAAACTGAAAGCGAGAGAAAATAAAAATAAAATAAAACGTTTTACTTTTCATTTTTTTCACATATATATACAAATGTATATGAAATGCCTCAAGTTGTGCTCCTCTGGTTTAAATTTTACAGTCATGGCACTTGTGGCCCAAGGTGTCACTGTGAAGGGAGGCTGAAATTGATTGTGCATTGAGGCACAAGTGACAGATGTTAAATGCATCCGCTGGAAGGTGTCTCCTGATGGCCGGATCTTGCCACCTTTAGTGGGCTTCAACAGTTCAACTTCCACCCGGCTAGCAGTGGCTTGCTATTGAATTTCTGAAGAATACTGATTTGACCAAGCTGTAGAACTTTTTTTTTTGTGTGTGGAGGGTTTGTAGGGGCACAAGGGATGCCCTGGCTTTAAGGGTCCTGGGCTGATTGCAGGTTTGGAGGGGTCTGATTGGCTTTCTGCTATTGCCTTCACAATGGGGCTAAATACCAGAGAGGACACATATCGGACAGGGATTGACTGTATTGTCCCAGGGACAGTAACCGAATGGCAGGATGAATACGCACCAGTGATTCTGTGGTTTGAGAGGAGCATGCATTTATTTTGTTAGATTCAGTGATTTTTCTTCTTTGATATTTTTTGTTATTTTGTTCTTGTTATGCATGTGTGTGTGAGAGAGAGCGTTCCGGATAAGGTGAAAAGTGTACGAGACAGAAAGAGAGCGCATGCAGTCATTTTTTGTAATTATTTAAAGAATATTTTATATTCTTGCCATATTTATATTATGTTTAGTCAAATTATGTATTTGTATTCTTATGTTTGTATTCTTCTTATTAAATAATATACCTACAATAGTATGTCTATCACATAACTATTTTAAATTACATTACTTGCATTCCTTCTAACCAACAGTCACTTAATAATGTGTCATTGCAGTGATGAATTGTCTGTGTGTATTACTCCTAATCGTTTATATTTTAAACGATTAACAGTAACTTATCCAGGTCTATGTATAACCTTGTGCAAGTAAACCGCAAATTCCTGAATTGAATAACATTCGTCCCAAAATGGAAATTCCAAAAATAAACAAGCAATGCTACTTCTGGATTAAATACCGTAACATAAATATCTTTATTTTCTTGAGCTTCAGCCGCACTCTCAGAGTGTCAGCACACATTCCTCTGGTGCTCTGCGCAGGCTAGGTACAGATGCCCACAGTGCAGAACACAACATCCTCTGGAGGTGCTGGAGGTTTGATTAACAGCCTCCCTATCTCCAACAGGAAGCCAAATTAGCACTCATAAGATGACCTCGCATCAACATTGTCCTCCTTCTGCCCTCTAGTTAAAAAAACAGAAAAAAAAGAAGCAAAACAGTTAATTCATTTGCTTGGAGGGAGGGGAGGGGGGGGGGGGGGGGGGAGGGGGAACACGAACACAGCAGTTACAGCGAAGGCCCAGGCACTGTCAAACTAATTTTATCTCCTCCTGCTCTGTGTGCGCGCTGGCTCGCGAGGGGGACTATTAAATCTTGTTGTTTAGAACTGAGGCAGACTGCAATTACGCCTGCTCCGCTCCGCGCCGAGGAAGGGGGAGTGTTGTTGTTACAGCAAGGCCCGGTATATCTCATCCCAATCCATAATTTTTTAATCAAATAACACATCTAAGAGGCATGCCCGGCTGATTCATTAAATGGTGTAACAATGGTAATATGTTGCGCTTTTTTATTTGCAAACACTGTCTCCTGTCTCTATCTCCTCTCCTCTCTCCTTGTGTTTTTTTTTTCCTCCGTTTTAATCAGTGCTGGTGTCACTCTTGCAGCGGAAGGCTGATCATTGCAGTATTTGACAGTTTGTGTCTGGGGTGGAATTAAACACAGACGTGATTTGCATCTGACATTGAAGGGTGGGGGGGGGAGGGTTTCAGTAGTTCATATTGTCTATCTGGGAAATTAACATGCAGACAAGCCTGTCTCTCTTTATATGCGGGTGCTTATGAGAGAGGGTTCAAACCACTGCTTTTGTGCTGGGGCAAGAGGTTATGTAGAGACTAGAGCCAGCCCTCAGCTCTCTCTCTCTCTCTCTCTCTCTCTCTCTCTCTCTCTCTCTCTCTCTCTCTCTCTCTCTCTCTCTCTCTCTCTCTCTCTGTCTATCTCTCTCTCCCTGTCTCTCTTTCTCTCTCTTTCCTCATCTCGACACTTAATGTATCTCTTTTGTACCCCAGAATTGATGCACTCAGTGGGTACAGTGGGCTTTCTTTTAATCCCTCTGGCTGAATTGAGACACCACTGCTTTTTGTCCAGGCCAGAGGCTCTCTCCATACTTACGTCCTCTTTTGATATGATCAACGAGTCTTTCCTTGCCTGTATCTGGATTCTTGTTTTTTTTACCCAAGCATAAATGTGCCCTACCTGGCGCTAGCAAGGTGAATAAACATTATAGTCTGTGGTCCTCTCCTCTGCTCCCTTTTGTGGTGCGTTCAATCACAGAGCTGCTCTGAATCAGAAGAAGGTTAACTCATTTTCTGGTGATCAATTCCCACACCAGAAGAGCAGTCACACACACACACACACACACACACACACACACACACACACACACACACACATCTATTATATTTCAGCTCAGGATTACAGAATCATTTCTTTGCTATGGTGCTTGAACTCTACACTCACACGGCTACACACACGCGCAACACTCACTCTTTACAACACAAAAAACATCATCCAAGGTAATTGGGGACTTATCTCTCCACCCTTTGTCATACATCATCATTTTTATTTTCGTATAGGCCTTATCCAAACTTCAACACATACACCAGAAGGCACCTCTAGGCATTGTGGTATTTCGGTGTAGTGTGGACATCACCACTAGGGGTGTAACAGTTCAAATACCGATTTTAAAAACAGTCAAAGCTTTCATATATTATTATAGATATTATATATTATATTTATATGATGATATTATATACATAGCCAGTAAAACGTTATGACTATTGATAACGTCAGTGATTGCAACACTTATTTATAAGTAGAGAACAACGTTAAGGGAGAGAATGCCGAGTGGAGAGAGTGAGCAGTAGATCCCCCAGCGTCATTTAAATCCGGTGTCTGGGAACGTTAGGATTCCGAGTGATCATTAAATCAGCGTGCTAGAGATGCCATCCATTGACAAGTTCCCCTGAGTCCAAGGAATGACATATCCGAGATTTGGACTTCTAGCTCTTACAGAAAAAGTTTGCTGACAGAGCCTCTCAGAAGTGTGGCCCACGAGACGTAGTCCATCAGAATGTGCTGTAGAAGGTAGTTTTGGCAATAGTAAGGTCCTACTGGCCTGAGACCTCATAACTTTGATCCACAGGGCGTCACCGTAGTAGATTATGCTTTGTGAGTCACTTCCTGTAGGGCTAGAGACCTGAAAATGATCATTGTGTATTTCCTTGAGTCTCTCTTTCATGTCAAAGAGATCCCAGGTCTCTAGCTCACTCCCAACTGTCCTTGACCCCTAGGTCACCTACCAATTACATCACTTCCTGTAGGGCTTGAGCCTCAATAATTGATAATTGATGTAGACATTAATGCCCTGATTCATATAAAAGAAGGTCAGACATCTCTTTCCCACTCCCAAGCCTTTCTGTGCTCCCATGAATGGTGTGTTTGCATCACTTCCTGGAGGTCTACGACCTTCATGTTGATCATTTTGGTATTTTATTGAAAATCTTTTTGGTCTGCCATTTACTATATTGATTGCAGTCACGATTCAAAAACCTTTAAAGTGGTATACCTTTGCAGCCGCCATATCAATCACCATGGCAACGTTAGAAAACGTTGCATAAACTAACTAAGCATCATATACATTCACTGAATGAATGAGACAATGAAACAATCCTCAAATTTGATCAAAACGCATTTTAATGCCGAAACTATCTTAAAATGTTGCATTTTCCACTGAAGAATAAAACTAATGTCATCCATTTTGTTCTGGCAGACAGAAACTTGACCTACGTATTGCTGGTCTTCAACCATATGGGTCGCTTTGGGTCATATTGACAAACGATCTATTCTGTCGATTGGGATGGAGAACAGGCTGAACAAGCTTATTTTCTGAGAACTTGATGACGATGCCTCAAAGTAAACTCTTTGCTATAGGCCTATAGTATGCATGTATTTTTCCATACTCACAATTTATTCAAAATCGGACGAATTTTGTTTATCTATTTGGTTTACTATATAGTATTGCTAATATTATATATACAATGAGACTGATGTGGTACATACATTTATTTCTGAACAAAGGTAAAAACACATTATATTGTCATCAAGACAGGGAACATTAAAGTGTAAAAGAACACAGAGATTTTTTCTCTATCTAATCATCTAAAATCTTTTCTAAAACCCTGCATGGTTGTGAAATCAATATATGTGCTTTAAGCAGCACCTTCTCTTATGATTTAAACCCGGACCCACCATTAACTATTATACAGGCCGTTAATTGTATCCTGATCAATAATGTTAATTCAAAAGGCGGTCATATTAGATTTAAAGATTGTGCATTCACATAACGTTGAGCATGATGCAGTCTCAGTGAGGGGGAGCTATTAGAAGTAGAGAAAAGCTGATATGGGCTGAAATATATTGCTCTATGATAAGTGATGCGGCTGCCAAGCGGTTTCTTGGGCCACGTTTTTAGCGCGGGGTTATTGCAGTTTAAGACATTGATACTGAAGTGATGGGGATAGCCTCTGTCTCTCCGTAACCCCACGCTTTGATTTAGACCTCTGGGGGGGGGAGAGCATGAAGGATGTGGAAAATGGGACAATATTTCCCTGATGATTTCTCGCAGTCCTGGAGGTGATGCTTATGTCACCTTTGGTTGAAGAAATGGGACTAATCTGGCACGCTGAACTTCCTTAAGTGATCATCGAGGCTAACGATCGTTAGCGCCTTTTTTTTTTAAGGAATTAAAAAGGATTGATTACATTCTATACAGCGCTGCTACTACGTCGCTGAAGAGAGATTTTGCTTCGAAAGTACTTGTTGGAAGTAAATCGAAAGAGAATTGGTTCGAGAGAGAATAACCCCACACACTTCACTGTAGGGGGTTATTCCCTCCCTCCCTCTCTATCTCTCTCTCTCTCTCTCTCTCTCTCTCTCTCTCTCTCTCTCTCTCTCTCTCTCTCTCTCTCTCTCTCTCTCTCTCTCTCTCTCTCTGTATGGCATACAGAAATAGACATGGCCAAAAAATATAAATTGACATATTTTCATGATTCTATCATAAACAACAAACAGCTTTGACCGTGTAGCTTTTTACTTTCTATAAGCTCGCCATACTACCCCATATTTCTAATGGGAGCACACACACACACAACCACAAACACACACACACAACCACACATACACACACAACCACACACACACACACACGTGTGCACACAATTAAGATGTTTGTTGCATTAACCTTGGAAGTCTTTTGCTTCATTTTTGTTGTTTGCTTCAAAAACTAAATATTTCCTATATTGTTTTGCCTATTTCAAAGTATGTCAGACAGGTATATCATGAATGCATTTAGAGCAAATGGTCTCCATTCACTTCCTTAGCAGTGGAAGATGGTTACAGATGAACCGACGTCATCATTTTTTCATCTTCAAAGATCAACCTGATTGTAAGAAGAAATGTATAAAGGCTTCTATAAAATCCCATTTTAGGGGCTATAAAGAGTTATATTTTCAACAACTAATAATGCAATGAGGAAAAAGTGCAGTTTAAGATTGCTGTCCAATTTTATTGCATAGCTAGAATACACTCAATCTATAAATTACAGCTCTAATAAATTATCCAATATTTAATGAGGCGTTGTCAACAGCAGATCACATGTCAGCAGCAGGTTGTGTGGAAACCATATAGATGTTTGGGGCTAAAACAATTCTAATGAATTAATAAAGCCTTCTACCCAGCCCAGAGAAAATAACATTTTTGTTTTTATGATGTAAGGATGCATTTTGTTTCAGTGCTATATTTGTTATGAGTTGGAGAGCACAGGAGCAGAGGATGAAACACTGAGTGCAAACCAAAGAGTGTGTTGTATGTGGAGCTCAGAACCGCATTGTGAATGAAGAGCGCCCAGAGACAGGGATCAATACAACTATCTGAAGCCCCCATTAGGTAGATTAAAAATGATGTGTGTGTGTGTGTGTGTGTGTGTGTGTGTGTGTGTGTGTGTGTGTGTGTCTGTGTCTGTGTGTGTATGTGTTTGTTTGTCTGCACCTACAGGCAGATGTAGGACCTGCCAAGTTAAATAATTATTTTTCATTTGTGGATTCATGTTTTAGTCCTGAAGTGCTGCAAATGCTGAATAATGTCATAACTGCATTCAATTTGAAAGGAAAGAAGTGGAGAAAGTGAGATAGCGTAAGTTAGAAAATGTTTGTGGTGTTTGTGGCGGTACCGGAACAGGTCACCAAGCTGCTGTGAGTCAGGACTATTTGTAAGGGAGAAAGTGTCTCCAATTGGGCTATCGATGGTCACTCGCAGCGCTTAGCACAGGTGCTAATTACACTCCTGTGCTAACAGTAGTAGCTTGCACCTCTGACGCTTGGACTTAGGATTTGAATGTGAGAACCCTTGATGTGATAAAACGGACCAGAGATGATGATGTTGATTGCGAAGGTTGATGTATTTGTTACTTTAGTCTCCTTCTGCGTTTTTCAACAAACAAAACTTCGTACTATGGAGGGATTCTCACATGCACAAATACACACACACACACACACACACATGCACACATATGCACACACACACAAACATGCACGCACACAAACAGATACACACACACAAACACGCATGCACACACACACACACACACACAATCGCACACACGCGCACACACACACACACACACCCCCCACCATCAGCACCACCTCTTCCTCCTGCTACAAAGGCCTACAGAGCGATTACACTCTTTCACGAGAGTAACAAAAGTGTTGAGGCTCTTTCTGTTCTGCACGGAAACATGATCAGTGGAACGAGAGAGAGAGAGCTCCCAAAACATCCACATGGCCTTGGACACTAGCTTTCACTGCATACTGGCTGTCTGGACACACACACAAACACACTCACGCACACACATTCACGCACACACACACACACGCACACAGACAAACACACATACACACACACAGACAGAGACACAGACAGACACAGACAGACACACACACACACGCACACACACACATACACACGCACACACACACACGCACACACTCACACATATACACACACACACACGTTCACACGCATGCATGCACAAACACGCACATGCACACAAACGCATGCAGTTACACACACACACACACACACACACAGGCAAGTATGCTCACACGTGCACACACATAAATAATTGCCAGTAGTTCTTATTTATTTGTTTACATGTCTTACCATTAGAGATGATCCTTGATGTTGAAATGGTTCAGGTTTGTGGCAACACACAACTGGTCAACAACATCCTACTTACTGAAACACAAAGAAGAGCGAGAACTGTTTAGGTTTCTTATGTTGTGACAATGTTTCCATGTATAGTTATATCCAATATTATATCATAAGCCTATGTATATAAGAAATGCAATGTATCTAAACAGTGCTTTTCTATCCATTTGAAAACGTATTATATTGTTTTCTACAATATGATTTGATATTTTGTCTAATGGGTACATACCATTTGATTATCTGCTAAATACTTTAGATAACTCAATGCTTTGGGTTTTATGGATTTTTTTTCATTAACATGCATAGCAAGTTTTACATATTATTATGAAATGTACTGATTGAACATAATGAAATGCTGTTCTGATCTATGACGTGTCTAACCTTTTCTGAAGCAATGCCGTCTGTGTTATGTCAGGCTAAAATATAATTTTCATTATTCTTTTCATCTCTTCCATCATTTTAATTAAGTCTTGGCAGTGACTGGCCAGAATACTGTTGAGATACGCCCTCTTCGAGGAAAACAGAAGATGAAAAGGGACCAAACATATTCACACTCCGAGGAAGCGCTTCATAAATTAAAAGACCTGTGGAAAATATCCGCAAAATTAAAATGCAAATTATTGATTGCTTTGTTCTGTGCCCGGCAGGGTTCGGATAAACCAATAAAAGTCACTTGCTCATGGCAACACCCCCTATCAATTTGAGACCTGCTTGATGGTGAAGAGTTGAACTGGCTTAATTAGAAACACAATAACCTAGTGGTGACAACGTCTGCAGTCTCACTCATCAGGGCTCGGACGCGGTGGTGATTGAGAGTGACTCATACATCCAGATAGCTCATAAGTTAGCCCTTACTGGAAACATGATATAGTATTGTTCAAAAGGTTTGGACTCAAACATCTTACTTTGAATTTGAAAAACTTTTGTGAAGAATGCAAAGAAATGGAAACAATAAAACAAATATGTAATCTGCCTGTCGGACGTTGTTGAATGTTGCCAAAATGAAGTTGTCCAAATGTGTCATCAAGAGCAGAGTAAAAGGCTTTTGTTTTAGTTCTGCTCGAGGCCGGGGGATGGTGTCCCTCAGGGGTTCTTGCTGATGGATTCCAATGGGTAGGCTTGAGACACAATTTGGGAGGTCTAGGGTGAGAGGACAGCTCCCAGCTGAGGGTGCCACAAAACTAAAAATAAATGGGTATAACATGGGTAAAACATTAAAGGGCACTTAACATTCAACCTCTCTAAAATATATTATTTAGATTATCCATGTCCCAGAAAGAAATGCAATATTGTATTCTAATTTCCCATTTCTGTAATGAGTTTGGTAAGACCTGAACTTGGTATGTGTTAAACACAAAGAAAATCCTATTTTCACAATATTTTCCCTTTAACTCCTCTCACTTAATATAATAAGCGCCCGCTCAGTCGTGTCAGCACAAAGATCTATCACAGTATTTGATGAAAGAAGAAGAAACATTTAAACCTGTACGTGCTCCAATGGGACCATTCAAGGTGATTAAAATGGCACAACACTGCCACTATTCATATCAGCCAAAGGTGGCATGAAGAGAGAGGAGGTAGAGTGTAAATAGAGGCAAAGGTAATTCTCTTCACAGTCTAAGTATGACTTAGCAGGGCACAGTGGGGGGCCTCTGTGGAAGCCGTGGAGGGATGTCTTTGTCAAGGGATAAATAACAAAGCTGGCTTCACTTTACCTGTGAATTTGGGAGTTGAAAAGGGGGTCTTGAAACGCTGAAACGGAAACTAAAAGAAATGGCAATAAAGAATGAATTACTGTGACTGACTGCATGCTTTTGTACAGAGCATTTGCCTCTGTAACAAACACCTTGTATGGAAAACAAATCACTGTTCATTATTAACACTAATTATTCAAGTTTATGTTCCGTTTTTTCTTTTTGATCTTCATCATCATAAACAATTTCAAATTGACATGCCATAAAGGAAAGCAATACTGATTATAACACTATTTATATATGCTCTTTACATTGATCATGTAAAGAGAATACAACAGAGGGTCCATAGTGTTAAACAATTGTCTTAATAGTATTTGTATTGATGTACACCTTTTAAACAGGGGAAGTCTAGCCAAATGGAAACAGAAAACAAGCTCCCCTCTCAGCGGCCCTATCCAGAGTCACAGACAATGCTCATTTAAGACACAAAAGCACATAGAGTCACATTCAGGCTACACCTGCCCTCTTATAGACCGGCTTCATTCTAAAGCCACTTTTTGTTGTCCCCTGCTCAGGTTTTCTCCCCATGGAGGGAAGGAAACAAATGTAAGCCTGGCCCCACTGCACCATGTTTGGTGTGGTGAGAGACAGAGAGAGGGAGAGCGAGAGACAGAGAGAGGGAGAGAGAGGGAGAAAGAGAGAGAAAGAGAGAGAGAGAGAGAGAGAGAGAGTTAGAGAGAGACAAAGAGACAGAGAGAGAGAGAGAGAGAGAGAGTTAGAGAGAGACAAAGAGACAGAAAGAGAGAGAGAGAGACAGAGAGACAGACAGAGGGAGAAAAAGCGGGGGAGGGGTTATGCTGTTTAAACCAGAAAAAAAGTGCATATTTTCCCTGAACCACCCCACAGAACACCTTCACCATCCTTGCACTCTAGCTTTGTCAGGAGCGGTTGGCTTTGTAAAAAAAATGGGGTAGGAAAGTGTATGTGTGTGTGTGGGGGGGGGTGGGCAGATCACACAGGTGGATAGCTGGACCACTAATGTGTTTATAAAGGCGGTGGTGGTGGTGGTGTTGGTTGTGGTAGAGGTGCTAGTGGTGTGGGTGGAGGGCTAGCACACCCCTGATGTAGGCACACGCACACACACATACACACACACACATGCACACACACTCAAACACACATAGACACACACACACACACACACACACACACACACACCTCCTCTGAAGGTTTAGCTTGAATCGCCACATTTATGAGACACATTTGATAGGTTGGATACGCAAACACCAAACCCGTTTGTTTTTGTACTTTGAGGACCGTGCCTGTGTTGCTGACCACCAGGGTAACATACAGAGAGCGGTATTAAGACTCTTAACTGGTCAGCCTCTGCAGACGGTTGGTCAGCATCACCAGCAAGCACAATCTACTGCACTATCACGGCTTGTTGATAATGAGCGATGGGTGACGGAGGAACTGCTGAACGAGACATAACCCAGATCTGGCAGCTAAAGCGTTGCCATGGGAAAATGTCAGCTTGGCTTGACAACAATAAGGATGGTTCGCTAGCTTTAGACAGGAAGAGGTGGCCTTTGGAGTGAGGGAGAGAGAGATGGAGAGACAGACAGAGAGAGAGAGAAGGGGGAGGTGGGGGAAGGGGAGATGGGACATTGGATTTATGTTTGTTTTTTTTAAGCAAAAGAGTGTATCATAATACAGGAGGAGCTGTTTGATATCTTTTCCCTTTTTACAACGATGACCTCCGGTGGTTCTGTGGTGTTTCCAGTGTGTCCTCCTATCCACATGAAAAGGGCCGTCTGTGTCACGGCCCAGGGTCAGGCTAAGCCAAGCCGCCACACTTTGTTATTCACACAACAGCTGGTGGAAGCACAGACAACAACCATGAGACAAAAGACAAAAATAGAAATGTATATGTTCCATGCATTCAGTTTCTCTTGTATAAGTCAGCGTTATTCCTTTGTTCTTGATAACAAACAAAAAACGACGACAACAAAAAGTGTCAATATTTAATATAATTTATAATTCGGCCTTGCTCAGGCATATGGTTCACCTTGGTGCCATAGACTTCTGCTGCTGTCCACAAACACATTCATGTGCCACAAAGCCGCAGAGTAAAAATGTTAACTGCCTAAAATATTGGTCAAATGTATTTTTTGGACATTTATTTATAAGGCACATTAAAAAACAAACAGCGTTGACCAATGTGCTGTACAAATATAAGGTATAGACAGCAACAAACAAACAACTGCACACCAGTTAGTAACGGTAACATGCAACAGTGAGACAGCAGATGTAACCTCCTGTGCATGTTATTTTGGAAAGATGAAGACAACTATAGTTCTTTCTTTATTGCATTTCTAGACAAGAAAGGAGGTATGTGGCACCAAAGGATAGCATCCTTCAATCTTTCTAGAAACCATTGTGAACAGGATTAAGAACATTTTCTTTTTGGTTGTTTCGTACAGTGTCTTGTCAATAACAAAAACATGGAATTAGACCAGCCTTCTTCTTGTTCACATATGTTCACATGCTGTGTGTGCTAAACATAGCACATAGCATCATTTCAGTGCTAGAGCATACATACAGAAGTGCCAGCAATGCCAGTCAAACATGAAGTCACAACAATTCAGCTGCATGGAATCCCATGTAGCTATTGTATCAAACGATATGTTTCATGGCCGTCAGAGCAAGAGTTGGGAAGCTCTGCCTGTGGGCAAAGGTGGATGCTTTTGTTTTGCAGTTTGCCTGAATTAATCGCCTCTTAATTTGCCTGATATTGTACTATTAGTTACCGTCCTTTTATCCCCTCAATTGTAGACACACAGTAACAATGATCTCTTCGTAATGACCTTATAGTGTCTTTAATATATTGCTATTGTCACACCAGAAATAAAAGAAGATTAGTTATCCATTGTAAGAAATGAATATGACCGTATACTGCACTTATCAATTATTATTTCCTATTCATATATATTAATATATATACATCTTTTAAAATATATATTTATACAATTGTGTGTGTTATTATTATTGTAAGATGAATTATATTTATATTGTTTTTAGTATATATAATATAATATTATTATTTTTTTTATTATGAGGATACAGTGGATTCTGGATACTTTGTATGTGTATCCAGAATCCACTGGGTGCTACAACGCTGCCCAGTATCCCCTTATAGACAGCGGGGTCTTTCACCATAGGCCAGTACCATGTGATGAACCTAGTATGTTCAGTCCAGTTGGAGCAAGACACCACATATTAATCAATGGATTATGACATCAGTGTAAATTAAATTGTGTAACAAATATTGATATATCTTTTTATTTATTTACATTTCTTAAGTGTACAAGAAAGAACTTTGACTATTTCCACAACCGTATCATTCAACCCATTGCGATCTCACCATGTTATTTCATTCATGTCCTTTTATACTTAGCGGCACCTTCAGTAATACATAATAGCTCAGCCTTGATCCAAGCTGGGAAATGATTTAATGGAGGTTTTCTGCAAAGAGAAGTGTTTCCAATCTTCGTATGCAACAGTGATTGCCATTCTCTTAGTCAGGATACGTAGGCTAGAGATGTCATTTAAGTGTAAAAATAGCTTCAGACCATGCCACCGTCTTGACCTTCTCCACGATATATACGGAAAGCACCGCCGGTTATATGAAGCTCTGTTGAAACGCAGTGCTGCATTAAAATACAAGGAGGCAGAGGTGCTTCTCGGGGAAGAAAGAAACTCAAAGCTCACTTCTGTAGCAGCGACTGCTTATTGTCCTCCACCCAGCCACACACACACACACCACTCTTGGCTTAACCCCTGATATTATATGACCATGGTTTGATGGAAAAAAAGCCTTATGACTCTCAAAGCTGCCTGTAAGAAACAGCTTTATTGTTGCTGTAATGCTGCTGTCGTAATTATTAGTATGGTGGGTTCCAATACATTTGCAGTGAATAATGTCGTTGTTGTTTATCTTTTGAATAGGGTTACTGCTTCTTTTTATGTGTACACTAAGGTTACATCACATATTTAATACCGCATGTAATTGTAAGGTTGCTGAATACAATCAATGTAATAGCAGCCTCCTTATCATCTCCATACTGGAACCTGGTGGTGGGGAAATCGATGGGACTCTGGATCTATACCTTTACCATGAATTAGATGTGTGTAACCACTAGTGATGTCATGGGCCATGCGTCATTCTTGTCATTCTGGATATCAACCCTCCAGACTGGGAGCCCAAGAGGTCTTCGGGTAGTGCCATTCATAAATCTAGCAGAATTCTTTCCGGATCTATCCGAATGCTAAGTGAGGTCAAGGTTCCCCGCCCTTTTCAATCTGGTGAAGGTGAACACAAGTCCTTAGTAGGAGTGGAAGTGTGTGCTATTGAGACGAGAAGTTGCTTTGGTTATTTTTCATGATATTAAGGATGTAGCAATACAGGTCACTTCTAATTGACCAATGTTCTACAGAAAATTTATTGTCAAGACAATGGCAATGAATTGCTATTGTCTTAACAATTCATTGTTCACCCAACTCCATGTTCATCCCAGCATTTCACCCAACCTTTTATATTTCATGGATCAAAGTTATCTCCAAGATATGGGGGGTGAAAAGGTCCTGAAAGGTCCTTGGTTTGAACTTAAATATCTGCAGTAGCCTCTATGATATCCTTGAGCAATACGCTGAAACCCATCAGTAATTGTTGCGTGGCATTTTTTTTTATTAAATGTTCTTTGATTGAGTCTCATGTTTGTCATGCATTCAGAGCTGTAGCAATGGCCAGTAATCAAACCAATATATGAGAACCATGAGACTCAATCAGAACACAATTTGGTCAAAACAAAGTTGGGCTGATTTCAGCTTTAATGAAAATTTCATTTTAAGTCCCTTTGGATAAAAGCATCTGCTAAATGAATGAATAGTAAGTAGTTTATCTGTACTGCAAACATGATCGTGAGGCAGACTGAAAACTGTGAGTTGTATGGATAGTTTCAGTCATGTGTGAGGGGGTGGTTGTTTGTGACAAGGCCAATACCACTAGTACCACTACAACCAAAACATTTTCAAAGTTTGCACTTTTAAATATAGCTGCTCACAATATGATTTAAATTACTTATGAATGCAACATTCATTGAATAATATCAAAATATTTACGTTAACATTTTGGCATGACAGCATGTTTACTTAAAATAATGCAACCACTCTCCATATAATGGTAAATGGAATGTGCATCAAACACAGTTGAGCTTTGTGCAATATTTAAAGATACATGGATGAATATACCAATCTATGGGTATTTTATGAGGTCCCTGTTTCTGCCTGTATATACTACCAACAAATAGAAAAATGGGACAATATTATCTCACTACACAGAGCAGAACTTATTCTAAGGAGTTAACACACACTTCCAGACAGAGGTAGTTAATCCCAAGAAAAGGTAGACTCCCTCATGCTAACACATACATCTGTTTAAATAATAGCTATTGAGTTCAGTGGGGATAAGCCTATCTACATATAATACGAACTTCAGATCTGTTAACTTTGTATATCTTATCAAAATTGGTATGGGCATTCAAATTTGACATCACTTTACTTTTTGCACTTTAAACCTGGAGTGGTTGTGCAAATGAACACAGACAACAAATAAATTATATGGGTTGGAATAACATTTGTCTGTATTAATCTATGGTTATGGAACACAACGCTGGAGAATTGCCTGTCATTCGATAATCAGAGTGATTTAGATGCTAAAATGTTTGCCTCTGCCTCTTAGGAGTGAGTCAGTTGTCCACATATCAATGAAATATGCACCAACACTAGATTGTTTCATAAAAGGACCTCTATGTATTATTTTGTATTGTGGTCTTTTAATAGTAGCTCAGACACTGTTGACGCTTCTGGCAGAACATAACCACTGCAACTACATGTTATTGTGTTCAAAACAAAGCTCATCCAAGGAAACACATTATTGATCAATTCAATACCTAAATGGGACTGAAGCCCTTTGAAAAAAACAAGGTTTTGTCAGGTGTGGCATCAAATGTCACGTTTTTATTGCATTCCTTTCAGAGCCACAAAGCTGCCAGACTAACTCCTAATGTGAAGATCAAGTGTTTTCCACACAATACTCCCTTTTATTCTTCACCGCATTCGTGACACAACTGAAACAAATACAAAGTAGATACCTTCACAGTGGACTTAAATACAGAAGTATTAGGAGTGGTTTCAAAAAAGGAGATGATCAAATGATCCTGATAACTGCAAAGCAGCAGACACACCAATAAAAAGGGATGTCCTTATTTGGCGGTGGGCAGTATAGGAGTCCAGAATATGGCTCCAGCCCAGCACTGGCTTTTCTATCGCTTTTTTGTCAACAAGCAGACAGTGCTGAAAGACTCTGCCATTGTAACCACTCCTCCATTGATATTTGCCCCCCCCCCAGCTGCAGGCCTGTTGGCTGTAAACTTAGATGCTAAGTGTCATTTTGGATGTCATCACAGCATTTGCCATGTACATTTTAAAATCTATGCAAAGGTCTGCAACGCTGCTGCTGCTGCTGCTGCTGCTGCAACACGCTGTTCTTGAGCCTCAACATAAGAAAAGAACTGTCATCTCCATAGAGAGATCACTGGACTCTGTTTACCCCTTGAATGGGAGACTGCCCCCTTTATGATTACCATGAAAGCTGAGCTCAGCCTCCTTGTTTTGAAAGACAACTGTGGAGAAAAGAGGATTGACCGAAAGAGTTGAAAGAAAAGTACAGAATCAGATCCTTTATTTGTGAGGCCCTTTGACAAGAATGCCAACACCAGTGGCCCTGAGATCCTTAAAATAGAATGCTAATAGCGTGTGTCACTTGGCTGCTGACAAGAAGTGGGTACGAGACCTTGGTATAATCTTCAGAGTAGTATCTGAAGCCCTGAACAGGCTTCTTAACGGCAACACCAGAGACTACACTGCCAAAGTGTTTGTGGAAAGAAGGGAGTCTTAGAGTCTAGTAAGTGGTTCCTATCTGCTTTCAGAAGTGGGCTTTCAATGCAGTCGGGCTGATGCTGACACCAGCACTGCTGGAACTGTAAAGGATCCAACCAAAACCTCATATTTTATTTAAATAAATAAAATGTGACATGTTTATCCTGTGTTCAACATTAGATTCTTACTTTGTCCTAATAGGGCGTAATATTGTCCAGTGATTTCCAGTGATTAGTCTGTTCCTGCATCACTTGTTTATATTAAATGGAAACATAAATTCCATTGTTTTTCATCATGCTTCTTATTTTTCAACCGGATAAATTAGCAACAATTTGAACTTTGACATTGACATTCAACAACCAAACTATTTTCTTTTTATTCTTGGAAGAAGCTATTCGGGATTGATTATGCAGACATTAACGTCTTGCCTAATAGCAAGTTGGTACGATGAAGTAAATGTGTTAGATGATTGCATAACACTTTATAGAAGTGTAATATGTGCAACCACCATGTCTTTAGGTGGATGATGTTTTATGTGTTTATTTATTTATTTATTTATTGTAACGCTTGGTCTTTCAATTTGAAAATATTCACAAAAAGCAAAAAAAAAACTTTTCTCAGCATATTTTGAATACATCTTTAATGGCTATTATGACAAATGTTGTATTGACCCAAAGAGTGGTAGAAAAACAATGTAGGCCTCCAGCTGCACGCCAAAGTGCCCCCTTCACCAGTCTAGCAGATTGTTAGACTTTTTGTTATCTTCAGAGGGTGCGCTCAGCTTATCTCCGTTCACTCAATGCTCTTCTTAATTGGACGGGTACAGCATCAAGCCATTACACATTCATATATATGGCCCCACTTTTATTTTTTTGGACCATCTACAGGTGAAAGTACTTGTGAATGCAAGCCCATGGTACTCCTTTGGATGTGCTCTTATAGCCCATTGTCTCCCATTATAAATTAGTACGGCTTCTCCTCCTTAAGTTACCTTACTAACTAGTGGTGGTGGAAACGTCAATATGTGACACAGGGTGACCCTTTCAAGAATTCTGTATGAGATCCATCTGGATACCCTTTGAAACTATATTATCAACGATGTATGGTGTTTTTAGTATCCATTGTCATCAGAAATTAGGAGCGGACTAATAAAATATGGCCATTCAAATGCTAATACAACAGACAAGGAATTCATTTTCTGAAGCACCCATTGGATTGAACCTTAAAGAGCCGTCAAAGAGATATCCTCAAAGTGGCTGGTTGCGTTGAAGATAGCAGTAAATTATAAAATCAAGTGAAAGGTAAAGGTCTTTATTTGCCATTGTCTCAGCTGATGAATAATAATGTGTCTGCCTCGGGAAAACCTCAAAGAGGCAGTTTAATCCACACACATTTGTGTAGCATTGTGCTACTATCTTCAGCACAGTGCTACTACCTACCATTGGCCAGTATACTCAAAGGCACAAGGAATAACAAAAACAGATAACTAGTATAAGAAAAATGTCATCATTGAGATAGTTTATGAACAATTATCTAACACTATAGTCATACTACAATATTAATTATACTACAAGAATTGTAGCTTTTGGAGTTATCTTCATTTGTGAAAAGCATAATGTTGTAAATCTGCTGTGGTGTTCAGACTATTCAGATATAAATGAACTCGTGCCAAGCAGGTTTCTGTGAGGGTTAGGAAAATATGAACGTGAACTGTTGTGTAGAAGAAACCTTTACCTTTTACTTTTACATACAACTCAGAATAGGGAATGAATGATGTAAAACCAGTTAGCAAGTTAGCTTAACGTGTAATGCCGACTCCCACATGAGTTTTATTTCACACAATGATTTGATTTGGGACTACAGCATTAGCAGCCTAGTCTAGCTCAAGTGGAGTACCAAGCGTATGGCTTTAGACTTGTGCAGGCCTAATTATAGGCATTATCTCATTTGCTATTGTAAGGGACTGTTGTGCCATCTCCCATTTATTTAATTAGTCCTTTCACATTTGGAAAAGGTCTATTTGGGGCTAAAAAATTTGTTTACAGGTTTGGGAAGTATCTGAGATTTAGAGGGTGTTCCACTGTATTAGCAATATATTCTTCCTTTTCAGTGTTGTTGAGCAATATGTCAAGCAATTAGCTGTAATAATGATTTTTTTTCTGTGGCGCTAATCAAAAAATATGCTAAAACATTCTTTATGTTCCGTGGTCCACGGTCTGTTTCCATTTAACTGGATGGCTAAAAAGAGCCTTCTACTACTGGCTTCCACTCCACTTGATCACCTCATTTGCATTTTATATTGGTAAATCAAATTAAGCACCCGTAGCTTTTAACATGATTGAATGTGGCCAGGGCGGCACAGACGGGACTTTTTCTGCACAGAAAATTAGACCAATTTTAATGTGCAGTGCGAAGAGCCCGTTCCCCTTTTGCATTCAGCAAATCACATTCACTCAGCTAATTAAAATGATTTTCCCCCTTTTTTTGTCTGCAATTGCCAAAGGAGCTTTGATAGATTTGCCCACCTGCTGTTTGTACAGTACATCTTCTTTTTACTGCTTTCCCCCCGGGAGCTCCATCCCTATGTCAGCTGTCATCTATGGGCCGGAGCATTGTTGCAGTCCTACTGTATCCATTGATACGCCCAATAACCAATTACTGAGGCACAATGCCTCTCTGTTTAGCTCACTGATCATACACTACTTTTAATGTTACTGAGGTCATTAAGGCCCTGATAGAAAATGTTTGTTCTGCAAGGAGGTATTTAGACTAGGATATAATGCATAGATGGTATATAGACTAGGCTGAATATTTAGAAATATAAAGATAAAATGTTCTGTTTCTTTCATCAAACCGACCAATGTTTTGTTTGTCATTTAACTTGTGTAGGCTAAACTGAATCTGTAAACTAAGACTCAATTAAACTATTCAAATGGTTTTGAAAGAATCAACAGTTCTGTTGTACAGTTTAAATAAGTAAATTATTACAACAAAATGGTAAAAAAAAAGAAGAGTTTCCAAGTTGAACTTTGGTGGATGTACTGTATATTGTAACCAATTCCGGAAAAGCTCACTCATGTGCTCAATCATATTAAAACGTACTTGTTAGTGTTTTTTAATTTCATTTTGTGATTCTTTAAATCGATAAATATTTTAGCTTTTACAATTGTGTTAAGCAAAAGTGGGTGTTTTTGTCCAAATATTATGAAACAGAAATAAAAAAAAATATTTACTAAGAAAAATATATCTTGGACAGATAAGATAAAGATAAAGAAAGAGGGGGAAGGAGGTAGAAATTGCCACACTTCAGGCAGTATTCCCAATGGGGGATAATAGGAGCAGCTCGCATGGCACAGCCACAACGCCTGCAGTTTCAGCACCAGGCGCTTTCCCCGAACGCGACAGTCAGCTTAATTGCAGCTTTTAGGATCATTACTGCTCCCATGTGAATGTCAAAATGGACAGGGTTAGTGGGCCTTTGACAAACAGGCCACCACCGCCTGCTGCAACATCACCGTCACCAGGGGGCGGGGCCACTGACAGACTACAAAATACAGGCCTTGTTTGCCATTTTTCGCCTTCAAAAACCAGCAAGGTAAAATGGCATGATTTCACAAATACATTTTCTGCACACCCAAAAAACATAGTCCGTCTGAAATCGTTCTTTCGGTCTGTGGACGACAGACAAATGAATATTGTCAGAGAGCACTGTTCTTTAAAAAGTAAACATCGTGATGAAAGACGATCTGAAACACAGAATTCTGTATGACAAACATGTCTGCACCGCACCAATCTCACCATTAGATTCTTGTTGTCGCATTAGTGGTTAGAAATAGTATTGTCTCTTACAATAAGGTTGCAAACAATTATGGTTGTCATGCTGGTTAGCAGCTCATTCATGTTTTGTCGACCCTGGTTCAACATTCAGACATTGCATCTACTACCCCAAGACCTGGGGGCTAGTTCATCTTCCAGAGCTGTCTTCCCCACCACCCTGCCTCCAATTGAATTTGGCCTTTAAAATCATATCACCACAGTTTTGTTTATATTCTTTATTACTATATATGAACAATATAGACTATATTTCTATAGTATTTTTCTGTGTCCATCCAGATACATTCATTCATTCATGTTGTCATCTATAAATTAATTGTGAAATTATAGCCGTCGTGATGGAGATAAGTACATGGTTATCTTGGATGAATATTAAGCTCATAATGTTCATGAAGCTCAAGCTATGGCAACTCATTTCAAAGTAATAGAAGCCCATAGATTTTACAGCCATACATTCAGCCACAAACTGATTAACTTTTCTAATTTCTGTAGCTGTACTTTCCATTGCTATCACACACACACACACATACACACACAGAGAAAAAAACTCAGTCTAGAAAGGCTTTTGCCCTCGTTCCATCGCATAAATTGAAGGGTAGAGGGTGGGGGGGGGGGGGTGGGGGGGGGGGGGACAGAATCAATTTCCTAGTGTGATATGCATACCAGATAAGAGCCCATTCGAGGTTTTTGCAGTCAAGCTTGTTTTGGTTTCTGTTTCTGTTGCGCCATATTCAGCAGTGACCCTGGCTGCACAAAAACAGCCTATCAAAATAAGGACGGGTTGCAACTCTGCGAGGTGTTCCGCCGGTACGAGTGCTATAAAGCCAAGTGCCTTATCGTTTCCTCCCCGAGAGTGGCTGTGATGGCACCGGAGGGATGAAGGTTACCAGACAACATGTCGCGTGAAGTGCTTTAAAGGCAACGCTGATTTGTTTTGTGCCATCGCGCCGTTCACCCCCGTTTTCCCGCTGTTCACTCCTGTCATGTGAGGAGTAGCAGAGTGGCTGCTAAAGCTGCGTGCGCTAAATCAGCTAATACAGAGCTGTAGCATCTGACCTCCTCCTGTAGGCCACGAGGTGGAACCACTACTTTGGGAAGCCATCTTTGTTCCACAATTAGCCGGTTCTGTACTCTGTTCTGTACTCATTATCTTTTTCAAACTCAGTGATGTAAGAGGGAATGACACGACGGCATAGCATAGCTTCCACCACTTATAGAGACATTTTATCTCCTCATTTTCACACCACCGCCCAGCTATTAAAAGAGCTGAGCAAGATGGTTGGCAAGCCATCAGTGTCATACAGTAGTCTGAAAAATCCATTCATCTTTCTCTGCATCCACTTACAAAAGCGTTGCTGTGTCAAGAACAAGCAACAAGACAGTGAACAGAGATCTGAAACCAAGGCCCTCTGAAACTCCCAGGCTTTGTCGCAGAATGATCACTCTTTACATGTCTCTCGTGGCTTGAGATTACGCGTTCTGTGTCAGTTGAGGTACAAAAGCAAATGAGTGTTTCACACCTAGTTATTTCAAGAGAAGGGTTTTTCCCCATGTCAATGTGCATGGTAATTATAGACTGCATAAGATCACGCAAAGTGGTTCACGCATGAGATCACGAAACACAACATTGCTGATGGCATTACAATGGGGCCAACACTACTATCAAATTGAGCTTAAAAATGTAATTAAAATGTATTGTATTGTATTATAAAATCTGTATTTACATCCAACATTTTCACAACTACTTGAAGCCGACCATATAGTGATTATTGGTTTCTTGTGATCTGTAACTAAATCTTTCCTGAATCATACTGGAATATTCAGAGACTACCTTGAAATAAGATATTACAGTGGAAGCAGGAGGACTGATAGGGAGGATGAATTCAATGGAGAGTGTGATGTGTGATAAGAAAGTGTGTGTGTGTGTGTGTGTGTGTGTGTGTGAGTGTGTGTGTGTGTGTGTACTACGTGTGTTGCTGTCTTTGTAGAAGTATCCTCACCTGTTGCAGCGTGACACCTGAACCAATTTTATCACACACACACACACACACACACACACACACACACACACACAAACACACACACATTTATATATATTCACACACACACACACACACACACACAAATATACACACTCACACACACACACACACACACACACACATACATACACACTCACACACACACACACACACACACACACACACACACACACACACACATACACACACACAAAGGCCACAGGCTTCCTAAATGAGAGCGATACATCCTCCTAAGCAGCTCTCCCCACCGTCCATATCTGCATAGCTCTCCCAGCGGGCCCAAGAGGGATGATGAAGGCGATGTCTATTGAGTAGGGAAGCATTAGTGCATGGCAGTGCTGGCTGCCTGGTCCTGTGAAACAATGATTAAGGTGCACCCATTGTTTAATTTTTAATAAGAGCTATCTCTATTGGACATCAGCCAACTGGGTAAAAGTAGAAATGGGTGTTTCCACTGCTTTTAGAATAGAAACCATTTGTTATCAACGCCGTGGTGAGTGGATGACATGTCATGTGCTATAGGTTTTATTTTTCATCTCTTTTTTTGTTGTTGCATGACAGCGTTTTGGGGTTGCAGAGAAATCCACATATGCAGTGTTCTTGGTGGGGTGTGCCTTTTCCGCTGCTTTACGTTATGTCCAGTAGTTAAGGAGTTGTCACAACCAGTATGCACCTTTTCTAACCAACGTATACCTTTTGGTATCACAAAAATGCAGTATGTAGTTGGTATTTATTCATGCAATCTGGTTGTATTCAACAAAACAAAAATATTAATATATATAATATAACAATATAGCTGTTTTAACTTTTATTATTATTTTATTATTATTAAATTATTTTCTTTCTTTCTTGTTTTTTCTGTTTGCTTTCTGTTCTGTATAATCTGAAGGCATCCTGACACCTTTAGGATCAATCAAACAATTCAGATCTCTAAAACCCTTCCCCAAAATCGT
Source organism: Lota lota (assembly GCA_026745465.1). Classification (NCBI taxonomy): domain Eukaryota; kingdom Metazoa; phylum Chordata; class Actinopteri; order Gadiformes; family Lotidae; genus Lota; species Lota lota. The sequence continues at coordinate 1,827,553 of JACYXH010000087.1, read as the reverse complement.
AATCTTCTGAGTGTGCTTGTGTTCCAGGAGGTTGTAAGCTTTGGACTTAATAGGAGAACAATAATTCTACAATGTAGCTGTATCCCAACATGAAGTGATTTAAACATCACATCAAATATAGAGCCCAAATGATCAAAAACTAAAGTTAAAATCTATTAGCAACTAGCAAGCAGATACCAGATTGGAGGTTATATGATCACCTTTCTGCGGATCAAAGTCGCAAAGCCGGTCCGATTTTTTTTGTTGGGCAACAGGTTTCACCTGACTACATAATGATTAGCGTTGTCTTGGTTTCTGAGATGCTATCTATGCTATGATGCACGTGCAGACAAATTGCTTTTTGTGTGTTACTGTTTTCCCTGCTCTCTGAGCTGTATTGCAGCCTAGCAGATGGCAACACCAACATACTTCAAAGCTTTTTTAATTTGGCAGGTTATACAGGTCAATTGTTGATTTGTATCCAAAACAGACTTGGTCATAGTAATAATAATAAATAATATGTTTTTTTTATACATAGTATCTGTTTACCAATATAGACAAGGCAAGGTTCTATGAATGTAATTCAAAATACCAGTGATGTACACACTCCTACCATCAAACCATAAGACAGGAATTTGAATTCAATTAACTTTTGGTTAGCTACAAACGTACCTATTTTTTTTAAATACAACTATCTATTTGACTACTAGACTATCGCTATCACTAGTCAGTGCTTTGTGAATTTCACCCATTTGATGTGCTTTTCAAATTGCTAGAAAATGTATTTACCCACAATATAACATTAATCTAGTACATTGACAGACATTAAAGTAAAAGGCTAAGCATAAGGTTACACATACAAATGTTAACCCTAACCTTAATCCAAATATACATATCTAAAATATGTAATTGTGCAAAAAATATTTGGTCATCCACATACAGATTATTTTTAACATACCTCGACTGGGGATTTACAGATTCTGTCAATAGTTGTATTGTTGTTTTTTGGCCCAAATTGCTTTCACTAATCTCATTCAGGTAATAGCAACAAATGCTATAACAAAATAATGTAACAAACCATTGGGTGTCAAGCTATGGCTAATGTTACTTTTCAAACTTTATTTACGTTTTGCTCACCCATGATTTGTTTTCAGGGGCTTTTTTTTACGTGGCATGTATTGAATAAATAAATGAGTGTGACTACCTGAGATCCATTTGTTCTAAGTGTTGAGGTTTGTATCTGTCTTTGGCACGGGAAACTGACCTGACAGACTACTGAGCCGTTGTCTGTCTACATAGTGCATATGTAGCTTCTTCACCTAGCGGCCATATTGGAAACCTTCTAGAATCTTTGGGAAAACCATGACAACTCCAACGAAATGCATTCTAGATACGACCTTGGTGTGGAAATGGATGCAGAACTAAAAATAATGCTTTGGGTTACAGGGTTTTCAAAGATTCTAGAAGGTTTCCCCACCCAATTTACCAATATGGCCATTAGGTGAATAATATCTATGGGCTCTGGAAGTCAGATGAATACTCTTCAATGGAAAATTTTGAAAATAAAAAAAGATTGTCCGTCATGCAATAATCTATTGTTTAGGCTTCTTCTTGTTTTATTCAAAAGTATTAAGTAATGGACATCAATACACACATAGCTTTTCCAAAGGTCATATAATAGCATCTTAGAAAAAGTGTGGTTAAAAGCAATAACCACGGTACTATTGGGGCATCATGGAGGGGCCTCCGAAGTTAGATCTTCCCTTCCAATAGACTAATGACCTGCTATTTTATTCAGTGTGAAAAGTTGCCTGAGTGAAAACGGTCTACTTGGTGGTGGACTGTGTGTACGCACAGATACAATTTGAAGTATACCCTTCAGAACGTGCTGCTTGGTGTCCCTGTGGGCGGTAGGAGTGTCGCTGAATGTCTTGGTGTTGCAGACGGGACTCTTGGAGTTCTCCTCACACACACTGTGCTGACACGCGTCACTCGAGTGTCCCTTCTCATGGACACCTTCTAAAGAGGCTCCCAAGGCTCGCCAACATCTTGCCTTCCCTCTGCCTATTCGGTCCTAGTTTCTGGCAGGGTACAGGATTAATGAAAGGCAGTTAAGGTGCTTGAAAGTCATGCCTCGACTCTCATGAAAACCCCAGGCCGCCTATGTGCTACAATCAAAAGAATAGCGACATGTTTGATCATTAGATGTTTGATGATGGACATATTGTTTACAGAATTGACACACGCACACACACACACACACACACACACACACACACAAACACACACACACACACACACACACACACACACACACACACACACACACACACACAAACACACACTCTCTACCTTACATGAGCAGCCTTTGATAAATATGTGCAGCCCATGCCTTGCCTCTTTACTTGAAGTACATCAGGTCCATTGGGTTAAAGATAAGGATTGACCAGACACTCTGGCTCCCCTCCCCCATTTCCTCACCCTAGCCCAAATGTTGGACTTTGGGGAGTCAGGCGCCAGATTGCCGAGAGGACCCGGTCCCCGGTGTTCATTTTGCATCCTGATTCAATGCGATCTCATCCAGTGGCCTGCAATTGTTTGCCCATCCCCGAGTTACAGAGGTGCTTTTGTTCTGCGCCTCCATCAGGTCTGAATGCGGCCCCAGAGCCAGGTAAACCTAAAGGGTATTTTATCACGTCCCTTTGTCTTGTGGCTCTGAGCCTCCCCCACAGTGGTCCCCAACCGCAGGGCAGAACAACACTGGCACTGTGGGTGTAGACATGTTATTTTCTACAAGAAAATGATGACCTAACTGTGACTCAACAAATTATTCTAACTGCCGCTGTTCCAACAACATCCATTTGCATTGGTGCAGCATTTTACAAAACAATCCATATAATAATACGTTTATGTATCTTAGTCATTTCTTTGTAACTTGCTTAATTCCTCTGATATAGCATGCAATGGGATTGTTTCTTTTTTAATGCCGAGGTTATTGTTGATCCCTTAAGCATGGTCTACCAGTATCTATTTTACTATCTATTTTATGCTCCCAACGATTTTCATAAAAACAAACTACCAGTATATTCTTTTTTTAGAGTCTCGGCTTAGTCAGACATGCTTAGTCATTTAAAGAAATATACACAAACCTACACAAAATATTTCACCACAGGACAATGAATTTACAAATGCCAAAAGCCATGTGAAAAAGAAAGGAATGAAATGTCATACTAAATTATCATAAAGGAAAAATAAGCCATAGGGTTGTCCATACAAGACAGCCAACTAGGGTGGAAAAGAAAACATGCCAGTAAATCTCCAATACTATTCAAAGAAACCAACTAAAATAAAATAAACACCAAAAGCAAACACGTAGCTAAGCAGATAACCTCTTTGATTGTTTGATAACTGTGGATAGAGTGTAGGATAACGATTGTCAAACTGATGTATCTGAGTAAAGCTCTGGTGGCTAGCCCTACATGCACCACATACAGGAGTAGAATACAATAGAATACAAATAATACAATGGCCTGCGTAGCTCTTTCAACTTTGCACTTGTGACAGGTTTGTAGCTGTAGAAAAGGAAGAGTGTGTGCGTGTGTGAGCTGAGCTAGAGAGGGAGCTCAAGATGACTCCTGAATATGATCCATACTATATGCCATCTGTCAGTATGAACAGTGATAGTAATGTCATCGTAGCCAGAGCTGGATGAACACATCTGAGCGTCTGTTGCCCTCCTTTCATTTGACATCCATGCACATATTGAGACCCATTTGGATAAATATATTAAACACATATGTATGATGGTATAGCAGAAAGAAAGAATGAGGGATAGAAAGGAAGAAAGAAAGGAAGGAAGAAAGGAAGAAAAAGAAGGAAAGGACCATAAAATACATGTATAAAGAAACAGAAAGAAAGAGAAAAAGAAAGAAGGAAATACAAAAGGAAAGAAAGAAAGAGAAAGATCATATTTAATATTGTTATTTCCTCCATGCATATTCCTGATCAGAGATGAAGGGGGCTGGAGCCATCATGCCTGTGAGTGCTGCATGGACTGGTGACTGACTGCCCATAAACTACCCATGGACACGTCATTGCGCAATCACCGACATACATCTTAAAGTCTATATTCTGCACACCGGAGGAATTTCCCGCATGGCGAGAACATGTCAACTCAGACAGGACTCTAGTTGCCATAAGTAAATACTTTTTTTGGTTCTTCGTTTTTTTTTTTTTTTACTCTTTTTCTTGTGGAAGTTGCATTGTTTGGAGCTGTGTCTTTTGTCTGGTATGCAGAATTCTTAAGTACATATTGTTTCCCAATAGTGCAACAGAAGTATTATTTTGCTTTGCAATAAAGATAATAGACCTGCTTAGAACTGGGTGTGTACTGCAACATGGGTCAACTTTCTACCGTGTCAAATGGACTCCTCAATCATGGATGGAGGTGTGAAATAAAGTTATCTCTTAAAAAACAAAAATCCACATTATAAAGTTGAAAGCTTCCAGGTCTAGGTTATAGACTATATTTTAACAAGTGGTAAATAAACGACCTACATTTTACCAGGACACAATATGCACGTTTTGTGAACTCTGCACAATTTCAAATAGTCTGGCGATCCCACCGTAGACAACCGCTCAGACTCTTAACACCCGCTATACCTTGAATTTGATCCTTTTTTGTTTAGCACCTATGTACGACTTGCGTGAGTTTATAGCCTATATGAACATTCCTGGTATCGTTCAACATTTACATATATAACTATTGCAGGTATATGTTATACACAATCGCGCGCAGGCCGATCTTAATGACCAGAAAGCCATTCGTTATTTGTTTATCAGGGTGGTTTTTGTCTTCTTGGCCCACACTCATTCAAATGGGGGACTATTATGCCTATTTCACTTTTGCCTATAAGAAGTAGCCTATAATCCTGTCGTCACGACTGTATCTATACTGATTAAGATGTAAAGATGTGTGAAGGCCTGTAGCGCTAATGTTATAGGACGGTTGTTGTAAACAAATGAATGAAATAGGCCTTCCATAAACCTATTCGTTTGATGAGGCTACATATAGGCTATTATAAAAAAGGACAAGACACACAATTCGGATAGACACGTCAAAGGCCGCAGTACAATCTTCTGTTTTACTTCAATTAAGAAAATTACACAAAAGTGGTAAATTCTTCGACAATAAATAATAAATAATTTGCTGCACAAGCACAAACAAAACGCATTTTCAGTATTCGTCTTTAACTTATAACTATACACATCTTTGGGAAAGAAAAAAATCTTGGACGGACACTAACACACACACACAACTTGCCCACAAAGCCTGTGGCAGAATAGAGGTATACCTTGTTGCAATGCTTTATTAGTGGGGCGTTTAAGGAAATTATGCAATTCGAGCGAAAAAGCAATGGGATTCCCTCAAATATTTAGAGCTATTCCAAGAGTCGCATATCTGGTCGATCACTTCAATAATTATATAAAAAAAAAAAAAACGGAATCAGTCGTCCTCGTAGAGAACTTTTTTTTTGTTTGTTTGTCTTTTCAAATATTGGTGCCACTTTCATTTAATCTTGAACACACAAGTGTGTTCAACGACTGTTTGTCCTGTTCGTATGAATTTACTGACGGAATTGACGTCTGTCTTCTCTTTTTGGCAAAACAAATAAATAAATAAAAACAAAATAAACGTTCACCAGACAAATTCAGCTGCAGCAGCACCAATCTTGCAGGTCAAATGAAATTCCGTCCCCATGTATCAGACACGAGAAATCGGGCCATGTGCTCTCTCCTATGCAACATTGCTTTCTGCTGTTCTGCAGAACCGTCGCGCTGTGGGCTGGCCATATGGTCGGAGTAAATCCTAGGATTGTCTTCACAGTGTAAAAAATGGCAACCGGACGTGGTTGCTTCGCTATAAAGAGGTTTCGTGCAGTCGGAGAATGACACTCTTCGAATGGAGTGAAGAAGAGTGTCGGGAGGGTCCTTCGAGTCTTTCCCCGTCCTATATGCTCCTCTTAATCGGAAACAGGTAAGGAGGCAGCTGACCGCCTGTAGCGCCCTATGCTTCTAGTGGGCTCGAGACCATGCTGTTTGGCGTGTCTGGAAGCTGGGATGACATCGACGCAACTTCGCTCCCCGTTGAATTGGATCCCGGACCTCCCTCCGAGAAGTTGACCTGAGCAAAGCAAAACCACAGGAGTCACTTTAGAGTTTGAACACGGAGGCCTGCATATACGTTGCCTCGTGATAGTACATGAACGGCCTCTTTGTGTCGTAGCCACTTCCACACAGGCCTGCTTCCAAAGTGATGTCTGTGGGAGTGCGTGTTAGTGGTGGGACTCCTCACCAGTTGCTGGAACGCAGGCTGGTCTATGTCACTCTGCAGCGCAAAGTCGCTCAGAACTTTCCAAGGCGGCTGGTAACTCTGCACCTCCACCGGGTTCGCCTGCAAACCGCCGTCGTGTCTCTCCGGGCTGGCCGCCACCATCGGCGTGCCCGTCATTCCCTGGATGTTCTGTGAATGGCCATAATCACATAATATCAATAACAATGTTCACCATTATAAGCCCACCACAATGACGTATACTCAACGTGTGGCTCATCCGTGTACGATTGTGTGTGTGTTATTGCGAGTGTGTCTTTAAAACCTCAATGAAGGTCATGTCTCCTTTAAGTGCGCTTTCATAACCGAAAATGAGCTCTCTATAAGCAGATGATGCGTGTTCTCAACAAGGTGGGCTTCTATGCTACTACTATGCCTGCTACATCACCATTGCGCTCCGTACCGTCTTGTCGTTGGGCTGCTGCTGCTGGAGCTGCTTCATCAGGATGCTCCTCTTCTTGTCCTTGCAGCGTTTGTTTTGGAACCAGACCCGGATGACCCGCGGACTGAGCCCCGTCATCTCCACCAGCTGCTCCTTCATCAGGGCGTCGGGCCTGGGGTTGGCGTTGTAGCAGGTCCGTAGCGTGTGCAGTTGCTTCTCGTTCAGCACTGTCCGCACGCGAGTGGTCTTCTCCGGCTGTTTGTGCACGTGTGGCCGTAACGCGGGCTGGCGAGCGGATATTGGTTCTGCTGTTTAGAAACGAGGGGGAATGGAGGTGTGTGTGTGTGTGTGTGTGTGGGGGGGGGGGGGGGGGGGGGGATAAAAGGATAAAAAGAGTTAATCAGAGTTCTACCGCAGAGCCATGGAGATGGGAATGACTCGGTTGACTTTTTGTCAGCGTTTTTTCTTTTTTCTTGTAGTCAAATCCTGTTCTGTAACCGAATATACAACTATAGCCAATCATAATCTTTTTCTTTTTTTTTTGTCCATAACCCAGGCTTTGCTAACACAATCTGGCCAGCAACAGCTTACTGTAAAATTACACTGCTAACAACGACACACGTTGTAGGGCCTCCACCAGCGTATCGTTTAGTCGCACCAAAGGCACACATTGAAGATAACCAACCAATGCACATGCCAGTGCAAAACCAACAACACTGTAGGCCTGAACTTCACACGGCCAACACTGTGCTGACCTACAGTTTGTGTGAAATGACGTGCGTGCGTGTTTGTGTGTTCATCAAGAAATGGGCTTTTGAACCAGGCGTATCTGTGCATTCCTCCAACAGTGATAACCTTGTGTATTTTCGTCATTCAGTTAACCTCATCTTATCTCTATGCAACCGGGGGCTCTACAATACAATTCTAAAAACACCAATTAGGTCTATAAGATATTCTATATAAACATAGTTTTTCTTCAAATTAATTATGATCATATACCGAACTAATCACACAAAATGTGGCTTGCTTCTAACACGCAAATATATATATATATATATATATATATAAAGTATATATACATTTATGTATATATATAAAAATATATAAATAATGAAGAAAAAAAAAACAGCACACGGCGGTCCCTTTTAAGCGCGACTGTACCTGCCAGCTGTAGCGGTCTGGCGGGGTGCAGGGGGCTAAGGGGGTCTCCGACGCCCATCGTAGCCCTCTCCACGACGTCGTGGTCGGCCCGGCAGAAGAGGCCGTCCTCCCGCAGAGCGAACTCGTCCCCCGGGATGAGTTGCCGGCTGCAGGCCACACACCGGAAACACTCGATATGGTAAACCTTGGAGCGCGCCCTCATCACAAAGTCATTTTTGCTGAAACCGATGTTGCATTTAGCGCACTTTACCCCGTATAACCTGCAGGAGAGAGGGACATGACGGTATATGAGACACAGCGTCCGCTTCCCTTAGCTGCAGACAAGAGCAGTTGGAAATATGGTAGGAATAATAATAAGAATGATAATAATAATAATATCATCATGATAATAACAATAATAATACTAATAATATTATAAGAAAAATACGGTTATGTGAGATGGCCTATGTATGAATGTAGGCTTATGTATATATTATTAATACTGTCATTATTACTATTGTCATTATTGGTACTATTCAGTAGGCCTAGTAGTAATACTTGTTGTATATTGGTTTAGTATAACTACTACAAGTAGGCCTAATAGTAGTCCACACATTTATACGTTTCTTGGTTGATACTTATTGGTCATCATAGTTGTGGCTTTATTGTTATTGCTTTAAACCAACAACAATGGCGATTGCTCGTTATTTTTTGTGAGTGCTTATTTTCGAAGATATCATTGGTTCCTCAGTTAGCAAGACAATCTAACAATGCAGGCATTACAGTAGCCTGCATTACAGGCCTTGATCATTATAGAATATAGGCCTTGATCAATAAGGCCTGGCAATTTTACTCTCGTCTTTGATACATTTTGATAAATTGATATATATATATTTTTTATTTTATTTATATTGCATATTTTTTTTATAATTATGTAGCGAGTGATGTTGCAAAGTTGAGTGTTACTTTAGTCGAATAATATTGCGCTCAATTGTAAATGAAGGGCCTCGGTGTGTCCAACACTCTGTAAAGCAATATAGCTACTGTAGAAAAACGTAAGAGTTTAAATATCTAGAAACATCTGCACGACATTAATTTCAAATTGTGGGAGCAACAACACAGTTCTCGTGGTGTGGTGTGGTACATATGCGGGTTAATAATTGAATATATATATATATTTAAAATACATAGGCTAGCATGTTATCATTTATATAACATTTCCATTTCAATTTGTTTCCCTCGTGCAGAAGAAATAAAATCGTCTACCTGACGTAATCCCGTTTACAGTAGGTTTTTCCATCTCGGACAAAACACGTGCAGGACTCGTCCAAATACTGATTACACTCCGCACATTTCAAACACGCCGCGTGCCACTCCAGGTCCGGGGACACGCGCAGAATATACTGGTCGTGGATTTGGTTTCCACAGCCCACACACAAGGAGATTAGGCGCTTTTCTGTGAAAGAAACCCCGTTAAATGAGATTATTAGGCTATTGACCAACCATTCAAACGTCTCCGGGACCTTTGAAAAAGTGACCCAATTCCCGCTACATGATATCTGTTATTTTTTCATGTCGATAAAAGATACCAATAAAAGCAATATTCAGTTTGCGACATGAGAAAAGGTTGTCTTCTGAACAAATTTGAGTGCCATCAAAATCAAAAAAAGAAAACAATAGCAAAGTGTCACTGCTACCACAATTACTTTTACTAACCTACTGCAATGGATGACGATAATAATAATAATAATAATAACAACAACAACAACAATAATAACAATAATAACATGATAATTGATAATAGCCTAATAATAACAGATTGTTGTTGTATTATTGTATTATTATTGTATTGTAATGTATTATTATTATTATATGATCCATAGTAGTAACGCACATCTCCTCTTTTCTTTTTCCTTATCATTATTAGTATTATTTATTATTGTAGCCTCTACAAACAAAATTAACGTATTAAATAGAAAAAAAAGCCATTTTAACAATCACTTGATTTTATGCAAACAAACGTTGGTCTTATAAACATTGAATAGCCTACAGTAGTTCATCCAATGGATGATTGTTTTCTCTTAATAATACTATCTTATCTAATCTCTAATAATAATAATTACGATAATAATAATAATAATTACGATAATAATACTAATAATAACAATTAATAGTAACAATAATAATACTAATATTGTGTCCAACTTTTAATATTTGTATTATTACATGTTTTCATGCCATCTGAGTGCAATCAGCACTTTATACTATCTAATCGCAATGTTTCAGGGAAAGTTGGCTGGCTGCAAGTTCAACAGGGAAACAGAGACAGACGTTTCAGATTCGCCACACTGAAATCATCCTCACGATTGTAAGTCCTTCTACAAGTTTCCTCACGCTATCCAACAATGCAATTTACTTACTTTTCGGCGGGTCCCCCATATCTCCCATGTCCAGAAAGTAGGGCGGTGTTAGGTCCACTTTAGAAACGTAGTGCAACTGTTCGGGAAGCCTGCTTTTAGTTCGTTTCTTTCTCCCGCGACAGTGTGGACGCCGGCGGTCTGTCAGGGTGAGCGACGAGTTCTCAAAGCGCTGCACTTTGCCGGGAAAGAGGTGCCTTGAGCGGGTTAGAAGCGGGTAGGTGTGCGTGAGAGGGAGTTTGTGTGTGTGTTTGTGTGTGTGTGTGTGTGTGTGTGTGTGTGTGTGTGACTGCGCTCCGGAGCTGGGTCCTATAGTATACACACTGATGGGGCTCTCCCGTGCTTATCTCTCACTCAAACACTCCGTGCCTCAGAGCTCCTCTATCGGCATCGGCTGGGCTGACGTAGGGCGACAAAACGTCACATTTCTGGGAAGCTGATTGGCTGTGAAAAGGCAAACAGCTGTTCCTCAAAGCAGAGTCCCAAAAAAGGCACAACTGTTAAGTGTGAACCCTTACAGGAAGACCATGTTGTATATACAATAAGATTATGTGTTCCTATAGTTTGGGGGCAATTCTATACGAGATGTGTCCTTTAAACAAAAATAGAAACTAGTTAGCTGCGTTGGTTAAAAATGAGGCCAAATACAATGCAACGGCTTTAGAAAGTTGCAAACTTGGCCTTTCAGACAATTGTAGTAAATAATTACATTTATTTTTTATTTTTTTCTGAACAAGCCTCTGCAAGTAGCCAATCTTCAAATGGTAAGAATAACGTCTAAACTGTAGGCCTATCAATCGTAATGAATTCATTGAGTTTGCAAACAGGGCTTATACTTAAGGACTTTTAACTTATAACGTTCAACAGCAAAAAAAAAGTACCAGACACAGTGCAAAAGTCCTACATATTTGTTTAGATGTTATAAACAACACGTTTGGCTACACAGCCTATTGCACACTACTTATACGTAGACCTAGAAGTAAGCTAATGTGCCACAACTAAACCAAATATGAGGCCACGCCTCCTTTACACCAACCTTAAAAACCTTAATGTTAAATTCACCTTGTCCTGCAAAGTAGACTACAGTCTGTGCGCGTGTATATCTGACTGCATAACACACACACACGCGCCCTCTTGTGTTAGTACAAGCACCCCATTCAGCAGCCCATGAACTCAAGACACAGAAGGGTCTAAACAGGCCAAAAGACTCTCTCCCCATAGTCTACCGGTGCTTGATTCAAGTGTTTGTCGGTAGAATTGAAGTCAAAACATTTATTGTTGATATAGATCAATTTCTAAGTAAAAAAAAAAGAAAATACTTTGAAAAAATACACAAAAGTCCCAATTTGAGTATCAGGTGGGATATGGGATCAAACGGGAGTTCGATTTTTTGGACCGGAAGTGTGTAATTGAGACACTAGTCTTGGCTTCTAAATAAATGGATGTAGCATATGATTATTTTCATCATTATTATGAAGATGATGATGGGTATTATATTATGATTATTATAAACCATAATAATAATAATAAATATTAATATTATCATTTGATCACTATTATCATCCCTAATATTATCACTATTATTATAAATATTATAACTATTATAATTATTATAATTATTCTTTTTATTTAAAAAATTGTGTAGTAGTATTAGTATTAGTAGTATTAGTAGCAGAAGCAGTGAAGTGATGGATAGAACATGTTTTTATTAGTAAATCTATGCTGTGTCAGTGACAGTATATGTACTGGCAGCCTGGCAGGAGATTTAGCTGGACCCTTGTAAATAATTGATTGTTCCATATGGTTATTGTTCCAACATCATCTCACACTCCACTCCTTGATGCCACCAGCCACTGAGCTGCACATTTTGACATCAGCAATGCTATTAAAGCAGCGCCCACGGAATGAATACAGTCACTCTTCAACACACCCATGCAATAAGAAAACAAGAAAGTTCCTAATAAAAAGCATGCAATTCTGGACACAGAATTGGCACAGGACGGGAAAGGGAGGGGGGAGTCAGCCTGAGATGACAGAGTGTGTGTGGTGGGGGAGGGGGGGTGATACAGATTCATGGTTGTATCAGACCCAGCAACTTCCTCTGCTGTATCGTCAGAACAATGTTTCAACAGTAACTGCAGAATATTCTCTGTCCCTGTCCCTGTCCCTCTCTCTCTCTCTCTCTCTCTCTCTCTCTCTCTCTCTCTCTCTCTCTCTCTCTCTCTCTCTCTCTCTCTCTCTCTCTCTCTCGCTCTCTCTCTCTCTCTCTCTCTCTCTCTCTTTCTCTCTCTCTCTCTCTCTCTCTCTCTCTCTCTCTCTCTCTCTCTCTCTCTCTCTCTCTCTCTCTCTCTCTCTCTCTCTCTCTCTCTCTCTCTCTTCACTGTTTCTGTGTGTGTGTCTGGTTGACTGGACTGAGGCATCAAAGAACAGGGCTCTCCTCTAATCTATCCCCCTTGGTATTTAGAAGAAGGGTCAGAGAGCGAGGCTGAGGCAGCGCTCCACTGAAAAGCAGAGCTGAATTATACAGTGTATACGGAGTACCACCATCATGCACTGGAGAGTAGATTCTTAGAAATACTGGAATATTATAGAAGGGTGTGGAAACAAGAATACAGAAGACAAAATGGTGGTCGATTAGCAGAAGGAAACATGGACTTTCGGGCACTTGATTGTCGTTGATGAGTTGAACTACTGTACAATGACCAGAAATGTAGGTTTGAAATGTTATGTTTAATTTTCATTCGATCAACAGCACTACAATATGTTTATGCAGTAGGTAGAGGTCGTAATATAATTTAAAGGGAATGTGGAAGTCACCATAATAATATTCATAAGAAAGTAACTGGGTTGGGTCCAATGCATGTTAAATAAGATTAGGAAATATGTGTTCAGATTCAACATAACAAAAACAAAGGTTACTTTGGCAATTATTTAGCTAGACAGGAGCCATATATGTTAATACCAATGTGAAACGTGAATACCAAAGAGCTGAGAGATATATAAAAATGTCACTTACTACCGTAATCTAACAAATAATGCATGGAGATGGCCATGTTCAATTCATTGAGTTATACAAGTCAAACTATCCTTGGTCTATAAAAGGACATCATATAAACCAATCAGGTAGTGATCACTTAGTAACTACATCGCTACCCAATTTATATGATTGTGGCTTTAGTTAGCAGGAATTATTATCATAATCTTTAGTCAACATTATTGCCTGCATTGTATTTGGGAAGTTTGCAAAAGATTGCAATTTCTTCAAAGAAGATTCCCTCAAATGTATTTGAATACAAACTGCCAAATATGTTGCACAAAAATGAGTCAGTCATTTCTACTCCAATGCCTGACTGATGTAATTAATAATTCAACATAGAGGCCCCAAGGTTGACTAACATGCAAAAATGTTAAAGGATTGACTTCATTCACTCTAGGTTCATTCACTATAAACTGCTCACTCCCTGAGAATACAGTTAGGTTTAAGAGTAATAATTTGACAAAATTCCTTAGGAAAATGGTATACATACATGATATATTTTTAAATCATATAATTTAAACTGTTATGGTTATGGTGGGGGTTAAAAACTCTAATGTTTATAATGTAGTAGTTCAATCAGTTTTGTATTATTTGGTATAGTTTTAGATAATTTGATCATCTACCATCGTAAAAGTTGGTTCTGTTTTACAAAAAAAGCATACCAATGTTTTCTGTCAGGTCTAATTGATTTAGTATTTTCTATGTAAAAGACTGTTACTATAAGATTTTCCTTTTTGAAACATGCAAAAATACGTCTGGTGTGACGTAACGACACAAAAAAACAAAAGAAAGAACCGCATGGCTATAGCAGTCGTGCTACTTTGTGTCATATTCTTTACATATTTTATGTTTAATCATAGTTTAGCTACAGGAAGCCTGTTTGTGTGACTAAAAAATGATAGTGAATTAGCAACTTATAAGTTAAACAATTAGCAGAACCAATGTAGTCTGTCTAAGTTTTTCGTTAAACCTTAAGACACTGATGAATGTAATTGATGAAATCAGATAGCAAAGTGACTATCTAAGAAAATGTCTTGGCATGGACCTTCATGCAGTATATTTGTTATAGCAGCCCACCTGTTTTATTCTTCACTTTATCTGGAAGATTAGAAGTCCATATCGAATATAGATGATATATAATTTATATACAGTACATACTGTATACAGATTATTTGAAGCTACAGTGAAGGTTCAGTCAGGAAGGCTACTTGCCTTTTAAGGGATCCAAATCTTCTGTACTCCTCACCCAGCCACTCAAGGATGATGCATCCTAACCAATCACAAGTATGTGCACCAGTATAAGTATTACTGCTGTTTTATTCACCTATGTTTAATTTCAGATGCAGATTATGAACAAACCCACCTCAAAACATCTATTGGCCTTGACCTGGTCCACCCTCTCCCTCTTGGACTGTCCCTCTCTCTAAATCAGTGTTTCTTAAACGATGGGTCGGGTCCCAAAATGGGTCGCGATCCAATTGGAGGTGATGTGTGCATTGAGAAAACTCGGAAAACTCTGAGCACAGCAAATTCTGAGCACCAAGTTTGGCTCCCATGGTCTGATCCAGCGGAATTGTCTTTTGGGTCCCGAGAGTTGAAGAAAGAACTCCCGCTGTAGATGAAGGCAGACAAGTCAAGAACCTTCCACGTCCACTCACCGTGATGACACACCTCCCTGGACAGCAGCGGCCAGGGACCCAGGGGCCCCCCACTGACCCTACTGACATCCTCTCTATCTCTCGCTCTCTCTCTCTCTCTCTCTCTCTCTCTCTCTCTCTCTCTCTCTCTCTCTCTCTCTCTCTCTCTCTCTCTCTCTCTCTCTCTCTCTCTCTCTCTCTGGCTCTGTGGCTCTCTCCCTTTTCCTCTCCCTGACTCTCTCTCTCTTGGGTCCATCAAGGCTTAGCCTCCTGCCCCACAGACCATATGGCCACCCCCCGCTCCATCCATCCACCTCCCTGCACCCCTCCTCCCCTCCTCTCTGCTGGGGTGAGCCTGGGCACCATGGCCAGCCACCTGAGGCACCAGCAGCCTTGCTAATCATTCCAGACAAGGGCCACTTGACACCAGTGTGACAGATGGTGCTCCGACAGTACCGGCCTACACTGTTGCTGCTGTTCACTCTCCATCTCTCTCTCTCTCTCTCTCTCTCTCTCTCTCTCTCTCTCTCTCTCTCTCTCTCTCTCTCTCTCTCTCTCTCTCTCTCTCTCTCTCTCTCTTTCTCTCTCGCTCTCTTTCTCTCTCGCTCTCTTTCTGTCTTTCTCTCTCTTTCTCTCTCTGTCTTTTCCTTTCTTTCTCTCTCTGTCTCTCTCTGTCTCTCTGTATCTCTGTATCTCTATCTGTCTCTCTCTCTATTGCTCTCTGCATGGGTCTGTATGTCTTTTCTTGCCTTCTGTGTGTGAGCATGTGTGTTTGCGTGTGCGTGTTTGTGGGGTGTGTGGTGTGTGTTCTGTGTGGGTGTCTTGTCTTCTCTGTCTGTTTGTGTGTTTGTGCTCATGTGAGTGTGTGTGTGCGTGTTTGTGCGTGTGTGTTTGTCGTGTTGAGAGACACAATAAGGATGATGGTGTCAGGGGTGGTTAAAGATGATGGTGGCAGTGCTGCTTGTGGTGTCTCCAGGGCTGTCCATAGCCTGGGGCTCAAGACTGCAGGCACACTGCAACATAGAAGACAGCATGCACAAACAACCTGCTTTGTGTGTGTTTGCAGTCAGCAACAAAGAGACTGTGTTATCTGTAGTCTATCAACAACGGTCGCCGCATGTTTCAGACTTGGACAAGTTCACATAATTTATTATCTGTAACGTGGAAATATCCATTTTCGTTTTTACCTTTTCACCTTTCACATGACTTGGCATATGAATAGACAAGACATGCAACTCTTCCAGCAAACATCAAGAAGCCACATGAAATATAATCCTTGAATGTGCTCAATAGTGAGTTATGCTTCTATACACACACTTGACTGAATAGCTTTGTGTTAAAGCTACAATTACAATGGACCGGATGACTTTAGTACTTCTATCCAGAGCGTCATCGTGGTTAACCTGGGAATGATTTACCTGAGGTTTCTAGGTGGTAACCCTAACCGAACTGTTACTGAACCAAATGTTCCAGAGAAAGAGGGATGTGTGGCTAAAATACATGAAAACTAAATGAAGATTTTTGCTTGATATGTACCATGCAATATGGTTCAAACAGAAATATTTAAGGCTAGTTATGCATTTATTCAAAAGCTATGGCCATATGTCAATTACCCCACCACATACACACTCTTTGTAGGTCCCCAATGAGTTGTAAGCTGAAGGCTTGTATAAAATAGTATTAAAGTCAATACCGATGCATTGGAGCCCGAGCAACACAATCATCCCCTTCCACTGACAGTGATTTATTATGTGTAATTGCCCTATCTGGTTGTTTGAAATGGTCAATTTATAACTGTCAAGTTAGTATTATGCTATGTCTCATTGCATATTTGATTGGCCCTTTGTCTTTACAAAAGGACAAAAAGGAAGAAATGAAGAAAAGAGAAATGTCTAACAATTTCCTCATCAGCGCAAATAGCATCACGAATGTATTACTTTGAAAATCAGATGAACGATGAAGAAGAATGGAACAAAAATAACTGCTTTCTCTGTCTGTATGAGTGACCCTCGCTGATAGAATACGGACATGTCTAAGACAGCATGTCTCACAACGCTGAACCTTCAAATACCCCCCCACTCACACTGTCATGCAGTTGGACCCGAAGAAGAAGGAGGCTTTGTTAAACAACTATAGTTTATATTCTTTGTGATCACAGTGTATATATTTATTAACATATTTATTTGTTGTTGGGTTTTTGTTTGACTGCATACAAAGACGTAGAATAGACGTAGAATTAGTAAGGACCATAATATGGAAGAAAACTAAAGCAAAGAATATGCAACATGATGATTTAAAGGAGGATAAAAGAGACAAACCATTTGGAAACATACATTATTTATATTGTAACATTATAGCCTACGTAATCTGAAGTATGAGTGAGGGGCACTAGTTAGTTTGTTACACCTTATCAGATTCACAAAGTCCTTTGTGGACAATATGAAAAGAGGATTTGCAGAGATCAATGCATGAAAACAACATGATGTATTTTTGTTTATTCTCCTATAAGCACATTAGTAGTTGCAAGGAATACTATACTGTTGATAAACTAAGTCATTTGAATGTGATGATCATTACTGTTGCAACACTATCTCAAATTCACTGGTTCACTGCTAGGACCAAGCTAAAAGTATGGTTATAATGGTTATAAGCCCTGGGGTTTTACCTACCATGATCTTTACAATACAGGGTCAATGGTTTTATTGTCCTCAATTCTACAACAAGGTTGGATATTAACCTTTAAAAGTCATGATAGTGCCCCTTTTGTGCTAATTAGACCATATAAGGTACTCATGCTACATTTGGCTGGCGAAAGATGAACTTGACATGATAAAATGACAGCGGGCCTCTGATGGCCAAGTGCGTTAAATGGTTGTATACACTGATACTGATACACTATGTTCTACAACTGGTCCAAAATGTTTGTTGTCAATCCCCACATTGGCTGGCCTTTGCCAAAGTAAAGAGAGTTTCTCCAGTGGCCCTGCTTCCAGAAACAACAAGCAACACATTGTGACATTACTGACTTACTCATTTAGTGACCAACGTCATGGAAGCCTCCATGACAACATCAACAATTCATGGTCAATGCAAACACGGCGTTGTCTCCCGGTTGAGAAGCAGAGCTAGTCAAGGACAGTCAAATGTTGTTGTTGTTTTTTTTAAGCGGAAGCTCACATGTCCATCTGACGGTGGCACCTAATGGAACGTAAATCGGCTTTGCTCATCAGATTAGAGACCGATGGGTGGATGGAAAAATGGACAGCAGGTCTGTCTATAACTTTCCTTAATGATAAAGTCCTATGATGAATGTGTTTATGTGTGTGTGTGTGTGTGTGTGTGTGTGTCTGTGTGTGTGTGTGTGTGTGTGTGTGTGCGTGCGCTTGTGGGTGTGTGGGTGTGTGTATGTCTTTGCATGGTGCATGCATGTGGAAGTAAGCAAGGCCACTATTGGAGAGGAAGGCAGCAGACGAGAGAAGTACCAAGTGGACCAGAGGAGAGAGTTGAACCGTGGTGGGGTGGGTTTGGTGGGGGGATGGTTGATGTGTTAGGAGGATGTGTGTCTTTCACTCACACAGTACTCTAAGTGGCTATCTTTGCGCCTGGCTGTATGTGCAATGTGGCATATTACAGGGCTGTCTCTGCTAGCACTCATTTGACTGCATTTAGAAGGAGTGTCTTTGACAAGTTGATAGTTAGTGCATCAGTACATTTGGGCAAAATATAAATATGTTGATAATTCATGTTATTAATTAGTATTATTAAACAATACGCAGAATTTATAATATCTAATATTAATATATTATATATTATTCATATATATAAAACAAAATTACAATTTATAATAATTAATCATTTTTAAGCTATATCATAGTTGGATGTCCACCGTTGTAGTTACTCAAAAAATCTGAAGCAAAGAATATAAAACCCCAATGAGTCAATTACACATTTCTAATCACCATTAACCTTCTGTTCTAAATGTGCAATGGTTTACTGAAGGCTATAGCAAGTGTTGATTTACTGAGAGGCTAAAGTCCAACCAACTCTTGTCTCATGTTGAATCCTGAAAACTTTGATCATATGACTTTTGTGAAACACTTATTTCATGATTATGCTCTCTTTTCATACAGCATAAATCTAAATTCCTTTGTTTAGATACATAGTAGCCATCCTTCTCAATAGCTTGGTTTCTTGTTGAACTTTAGTATTTTGGATTACTATCAAAATGAGTGCTTGGTAACTTCATGTGTACCTGTGTGTGTGTGTGTGTGTGTGTGTTAAAGACACTGGCATCAGACAACCTGGCGTACTGGTAAAAGAAAAAGGCTTGTAGGCCGAAGGGATTCTGTTCATGGGATTAGCACCAACCTACAGAAACATGAATGCAAAATGAATGCAACAAACATTCAAATGGGATTTCAAATTTCTTTGACACCGCAAAGATGTAGCATTATAAAGATGTGTTCACCACACATAACAAGTGTTTGTTCCATCATCTTATGCAAAACAAATGTTTGGGCCGGTGCTGCAAAGCACATCCTGTAGAACCTTAGCAAGACATCAAGGTGCTAGTTATTGCGCTACATTTCTTTTTCTTCTTTCCTTCTTCCATCTTTTCTAAATTCAAGTTTGGAATATAACTCTAACAACACTGAAACGGTTGTTTATCATTTAATATTTTTTATCTATACAGTTATAAATATTAAGCTGAGGCATAGACTATTAACCTTGTTCATTCTTTTTTTTTTTCACTCTGAGCCTTAAGCCCTTCGTGTGATCCACTGATAGGAGTGAGGGACCGCTCCGTTCCACAGAGCTTTTTAACAGCTCTGCTGTGGGTAGAGTGTTTTAACTACACCTTCTACATATTGATGAATGCGCATTGGTATTCGAGCAATAGATAAATCGATTCCAACAATTTTGGAAAAGGAGGCCCATTTTAAGCCTGATATAGCTAGCCCTCTTCCAGGGGAGGGAAGCTCCCATGAGGCTATGTGGTGAAATAGCACATGGAAATAAAACAAACAGCAAGAAATCTTTTTGTGGAATTTGAGGGGTTTTGATGTCGTTTTTAGAATATTTTTGCATTTGTTTAAATATGTAATACGGTTAATATTAATAAAAAACAAAATTGTAGTTCTGAGTCTATATCCTGAATATTCTCCTCTTGTGTGCTTGCAGAATTGTTCCTTATCCTCCTGTCTGGGCTTAACCATGTATGTGTGCCCAAGACAACATTCAGAAATAACTGAATTTATCCGTAAATCACTCAATTACAGACATACTATTTCATATAGTACATCAGAATGTTCTTGATGAGGACATCATTGAACTGACAATGTATGTTTATAAGCAAGGCAGGAGAGTGCACCGGCTACTAGGGTTTGACTTCCAGCCGTTCTCACCAAAATAAAGACACTCGAGGTATCGGCAGTGATGCACTGACAGTGACCCAGTTCAGTCCCTGGTTGTGAACACACCCACACTGATCAGACAAGAGGTTGAGGTTGCAATCTAATTGGGCTTTAAAGTGGCATTCTGGCTGGAAATGACTTGGTAGAGATATGTAACAAGGTATATATATGTATATATATGCGTGGTTGAATCAATTAAGGAGAGTTTGACTCACCACATGATAAATTAATCTCACAAATGGTTCATGGAATGCGTTGGGATAGCATATCCCCACCCCACTGTACAATAACAATGTGGTCATAGGCATCTCTATGACCACCTCTGAATGTTTTCGAAGGTCTCAGTTCAAATGCATCTCTAATTTGCTTTGCGTCCACACCTATATTGTAACTGTGAGATTTAGAGTCCAGCACGTGAGCTTGTATTCATAAACGTGAACAAACGGTTTGCCCATCTAAATGAAAAATACAACCACCCCATTCCTATGAAACTATTCACCTAAAACTATTATGCATTAGGTTATACTGTAGATTAATGGATTAATTTACTCTAGGCCAAAAAACAATACGATTTATGTAAATATCGACATATATATGGCTCCATACTACGTATGTGTGAGTCTATATTAAGTTAAATTCATATTGAGGTATTAGTAGACACTGACTCGTTTCTGGCACGGGTTTGGTGTTTTTCAATGTTTTATGGGGTTTTACAGTGTTTTACGGTGGGTTTAAGGATGCGGAAAAGCTTTACCTCACCCTGGTAGCATCTTTCAGACAATGGAGTCCTACCTTAGAACATCTCATCCCAGCCGTTCACAATCACTGAAGGAAAACACAAAGTAAATGACATACTTTCAAAATGAGTTAACCCTTATTGTATATTATTATTATATTATTATAATTAAACAAATTTTGCTAATGTCCTTGCAAAAAATCATTGCACTACATCATGGCATTGTGATATATACAAAGTACATAGTTGTGTGTACAAAAACATAGCAAAACACCACTTAAACACACCCTTTATTATAATACCTAATGCTTAGTAAAATACTTGTTAAGGTTGTTGACATCAAAATCCTTTTTTTTTCATGTGCCCATTTAAATGAAAACAAATAGATATAACAGTTTCTCATCCCCTTAAAAAACAATGATTCAATGATATAGAACAATCATAGAAAAATATTGTGAAATAGCTTTGTGTGAATCTCTACGTTCCCCATTAATGCCGATATTCTACGATACTGGGGCATTTTACCAAAAAGCTGAAGTCGAGTGTGATTTTTTAAATCATTTGGAATATCGCCACAGACAATCTTTGAAACGTCACGTTATTAAAGCAATGAGGGGTTTGTCCGCCTCACTCCCACCCCAACCCCACCCTGTGGGGTGGGAGACAGTCTAATTCTGTTTGCCTATGTCAGACTCACCCGCTCTGCAATTATCAGTGTGAATGGTGCCTGTAGACAATAATTGCTTTGTTTTTCAATTATTTGATGAGGCTCCTGGTAATTTACTTCATTCTATGAAATATGCCAATTACACATTTTAATTATAGTTTTCACTGTATCGCTTTTTGCTGTCTCTGAAAATATGTAATACCGCTATTAGGAAGAGAAGAGGGACAGTTTAATATTGCATATGCAGATTCACTGCTGTCTTACTTGTCCTTAACATAGAACTAGAAAAGATAGGACTCAGGAACAAGAGTTTTGTTGTTTGGTTTGTATTTGTTTTCGAAATAAGTTTGAATGTGTAATGTGCATGATTTTGTATCCTTTGTATTTGAAATGTAAGCTTCATGTTGTATTAAGTGAATGTTGACTTAGCCTATGACTATTCAAAGATGATTGTGTGGGCTGTAATTATAGTGGCGGTACCGAGGACATTCCCAAGAGAGATAACCAGTGCCCAGACCCATGTCTTACCAAAGGGAATACTAAATCCCATGAATCGTTATGTACTGATGATCCTGTCATCTTGAGTTATGTAGTGTTGCCTTCTTCACTTGTTGAACTTCTGCCTCTCCTTGATGAATAACAATGATTTCATCCAACACGACCACATCTCAGGAAATGCCATCACTACATGAGGAACAGGTTGATCATATTGTCTAAATAACAACATTTCTGAAAGGACATAAAAAAAAGGACATTAAAAAAATCCAAACTTTTTTATTTCAAAACACTTTAATTTCAGAGTTCTCGGTGTGGTCTGGTCTCAAAGAAACACTGAATTCCTCTTTTGGGTCCCGAAATGAGAGAGTTCAAAAACCCCTTTTATACAGTATCTATTCAATGTAAATAAAAAAATTCTTCCCACGCACTTAGGCACCTCATATTTAAAATGTAACTGTATACTTTTTTTTTTTTTTACTGTATTTCTTATCGCTACTCACTACTGTGTTTTTGTTGAGTAGATGACACTAGCTTTACCATAGATGGCATTGACTAATGGTGGAAACGTTCTTGAAGTATCTCATCTCCTAAGACCCCAAAAGGTGTGGAGAATGTATTATCCTTTTAATAGCATGGGTTAGCATGGAGTGGGTTTTGGACACTTGTGAGACGTACCATATCACTACACTGTCTGAACATTTATACATTTTACAAATGTTTTTTTTAATTCAAGGTAATGGACATTTAATGAATTCCTTATTTCAAATATAGCAGTAAGTGTGTGCGTGCTTGTGTGTGTGCGTGTGTGTGCACGTGTGTGTGTGTGTGTGTGTGCATGTGTGTGTGTGTGTGTGTGTGTGTGTGTGTGTGTGTGTGTGTGTGTGTGTGTGTGTGTGTGTGTGCATGATAGCTCTTTAGTGTGATCCAGACAATCTGGACAGAACTAACACACTTACTCTACCCCCACACCACTTCCTGGGAGGTGTGTGTGTGTATGTGTATGTGTGTGTTATTGTCAGTGATGCATTAGGGGAAATTCTGGATTTATGAACATGTAAACGTTGGGATCGTTTTTGGAGTGAGGTGGTGGTTGGAATAAACATTGCCCTTTTGTGATGTAACCTTTTAGAGTGAGACTAGTGATTAGAGTTTATGCATGGAAATAATGTCTCATACACTATTCGTCACATAAATAACAAGCATTGTACTTAAGGTTTGTATCCAGAGGCACAGCCACAGACATAATACATTTCTAAATGTTAATATTTAGGGTGCACCTTTTTAAAAATAAATCTGTTTATTCCTTATTTTACATCCTAGTGTTTTAAACACCACTTCTTCTTCTGCAGCTAAATTAAATCATTACATTATTAAATATTTGGGTTGGGAAGATAACTTGTGGAAATAGGCTTAACTTCTAATCAATAATAGGACATTAGGATTCCCCCACCCTATCACATGAAGCCAGCAAGAGGCATGGCAAGTGTTTCAATTTCAATCCAAGGAAAGCCCAAAGATTACATCTCATTCCTTATATTACATTGTGTGCTATAATGAGCAGTTTTACTCGGAAAGTGTCATATTAGAGAAGATACTCTAAAAGACATTGCACATCATCACACCCATTCTGAAATGCCTTTGCTTGATACTGTACTCTGTACTCTTGGTTGGTTGGTTCTAAATACCTCTACTGTTAGCAACTGTACACCCAGTGTTTGTATACTATGATACACATGAAGTACATTAAATGTTATTTTCCTATTTATATCTTCTAACTATCTTATCTATTAGCACACACTGAACTCCCCTATAAATTACTTCATACATAGCAATTGACAGGTTCTGTAGTGATGTGTCTATTGATTCTATTACAATTTAATTGTGAGAATTAAACTAAGAATATCAGCTGAGTAGTGAAAAAGTTGGACCATTGACATCATTGGTCCGGAACTTGTGTCCATTGGTTTGAATTGGAAAAATTATGTCAATGGTCCAACTTCTCCACAATTCTTTCCTTTCCTTGTTCTTTTTTCAAAACACATACATAAAGCAGTACTGTGTTATATTAGAAAATAGCAGAGCGTGACGGTTCCCTTTAACAGAGTATGTAGGTAAGGTTTTACATAAGACGTAAATAATTAACGTGCCAAACAGCAGGAGTTTGCAAAAACACTTTTTGTAAAGATCCCCGTAAGAAACATTTAAAGTAGCAATGCTTTTTTCAGGTCCTATTGCAGCACCAGCATACTGTCCTTCTAAAAAAATAATAACTGTAAATATGACGTGGTTGTGTGTCAACAATGTATCTGCACTGCCTTGTTGTCCCCAATCGAATTGCATAATGCTGACACATGTTCATATGATGCACACTACAGATTATTACTTTTTCTTGGGAGATAACCAAGTTCCATCTAGGATTTAGACAGCTTGCTTTAATTGCACGATTTTGCCCCATCCACTGCTCGACCATTGGTGTTTGCTTA
Organism: Lota lota; assembly: GCA_026745465.1. Classification (NCBI taxonomy): domain Eukaryota; kingdom Metazoa; phylum Chordata; class Actinopteri; order Gadiformes; family Lotidae; genus Lota; species Lota lota. Next base: position 1,802,772 of record JACYXH010000087.1, on the reverse strand, counting down.
TACATTTAGGGATTAATGTTAGAATTTAGAAAGAAAGTAAAATGTCTACATTAAGATAGGCATAGTATAAGAGTTCAAAGCAATTTAGTCAGCCCTGCATTGCTGTGCTTTGATTATTTATTTAAAGCTTTTCTCAGCTAAAAGCTTTAGCCAACTAAGATTGAATGTTGTTAAAGGGTATTTTGGGCAAATGTTTTGGCCAATTGGAAGCAAATCTATACTAGAGAGAGAGCACCAGAGAATGAACATGAATGAACATACTCCATATAAAATTGAAGTCAGCGCAGGGGTTCCCAATCGTTTTTTATGCCGTGACCCAATACAGCATTGCACTTTTGGGTCTTCAAAAAACCAAACTATGGACGAATGAAACAGACACTGTATGCCAAAAGACACAGGGCTTATTGTAAAGTTCTTTAGTGAACTGGGAGCACATTTCAGTCAGGATGAATTAGCAATTCTTAGCAATTTATCTCTCTGCAACCCTATTTGAATTTAGATTTGATCTAGTTAAATAAAACTCATCTATTTGCACGAAGGGCACAAAGTGTTCACACCTGTCTCAGCCTGTTCACGAGATATCCCGGCACACATATACAGCGTTCCTGATTGTACCACATCCATGGTTTGCACAATCTGTACCCGTTTACATTCCTTTTGCTAACGTTGCGAATTATGTTGTCCTAATAGAATTGCAAGGGCTAGGAATCATAATAATAATAAAAAAAAGAAATGTGCATATGCCTCCTCCCTCTCTTTGTATTGGTTGAGGACTGGTGACGTTTGAGCTAGTCTTACGTGAAAATCTCTAAGCTAAGCCTGGTCATCTCTGACTTCCACGAGTCCTTCTGTCTAGACGAGAACATAGCACTAGTCAATCTACATCGAATGTAGCGTACGCCACCTTCGGTGGTGGTTTTGACAACGGTCATCTAGATCTCTCGCACAATCGTTCCCGCTGTTAAGGTGGAGAAAACTTCTGTCCTACTTCCAAGCACGATTTTAAGAGATTCAAAGTGCTTGTGTAAACAGGGCCTCTTGATCAACAGATAATAGAACATGCAATCACCCTGTGTGAAAGACAGCTAAGGACATTAAGTCTACACCTGTCAAGTTGTTATGTGACCCAATGCATGTGGCACACATTAAAAAATAACATTATCTGGGCTGCTTCTTTACCCCTCAACATTATTTCTGAACCAAATGTCTGTGACTGTGTCCCTCCTATGCATGATATTGAGCCTCTAGGGACTGTGGCAGCTCGAAAGGGTGAGAAAGTATCACTGGTGGCAAACTGTTTGAAAGTAGGACATTGTGTTGAAATGCCTCAACCTCACCCAGTAGAGCTGGGCCCCTGAGCTCTACCAGAGCAAGGTCATCGGAGGGTCCTGATCTCAGCCTGGAAAGCTTGAAATGCACTTAGGTGATACAAAACAACCCCCCAGTGGTCCAAGGTCAACCCTTTGTACCATCTCCCCTGATGTTACTGCTGCTTGCCCTTTGCATTGCATGGTTCCTGTGGCCAACTCTCCCTTGGCCCTGCACATGCCATGTTATTGGAGGATGAACACATAGGAAGTCCCATGTTTACCTGGGTTAGGTGTTGCTGGCTCTGTCTGCATCCTTGGTTTTCTTTACTTCACTTCAAGTGATCAACTGTAGATATCTTTACATTTTTCTTTTTATGAGTCGTAGGACAGACATATTTAGTCTACAAACAGTAAGTCAATTTTGCCACATAGTTATTCTATAGTTCAATCCATAGTCAATCGTGAATAAGCCATATCATAGGTTGTATAAGACAACGTGGCGGTTTTACAAATTTAAATCAGAGGCCAAATTGGGCCTTTTGAACCAAATAATGTGACCACTTTTCTCCATAGAGGGGCACTTAAGCGTAATTGTCTCACGGGATCTGGGGAGCAAATCCCATAGTCCATGTTTGAGTTTGCAATACTTGCAAGGGGGTGATCCAATTTCCTCCTGCTTCCAAATACCTGGAGGCTGGCTAATTGGAGATCCTACCTTAAGCCGTAGCCTGCGGTTTCAGGCTCCATAATTTACCACGAATAACTGGGCAAAGAGGATGACTGGGTGAATGTGAATATCTCCATATGACTGGATTGCACACGCGAATTACACAACTAAAGGTTCTCGAAAAATGACTTGAACAGAAATCGGGCTGTTAAAAATACTTTAAAAATGTCTATTGTCTTTTAAGGTTTTATATATTTCCGCACAGAAATTTCTCTGCGGAAGTCTGCATTTTTGAGTGATTGACATGACATTAATACAAATGCAATTCAAAAGCAAAATATCAATGTCTGTACTAGTGGCTCTACGTGGCTTTAAAAGTCACTTCATAGGATATTTTAGTTATTGTATTTCTTTAAATAATTATGCCTTGAAATAGGTTTAATTTACAAGCCATTAAATGAACGTACATCGTCAGGTTCGATTTTAAATGGAACCATTGATTATTTAATATTTCAAATAGTTTATAGGATCAAACGTTGTATAGGCAATTTTTCAAATAACAGTTATACAGTTATAAAACAGAATAGAACAGAAAAAGTATAGAATAGTATAAAGTATATTAAACATCTTAACAGCAAAGGGTATGAGGCAAAATGCTTTGAAACGCTGCTCTTTGTTGCCACATTGGCTTCTATTTAACATAAAGTACCTATGGATTTATGTGTAGGTTATGCCCCATATCTAATTGAGTGTTGTAAAACAAAGTCTGCTTGCTGGTGTACCAGGGCCCAAGGCTGCAGGCAGACATTTGGACTAGGCGACAGCAGCAGGAGCATCCTATAACTTATTGACTGCTGCTACTTAATATATAATGCAATATTCTACACTGTGCCATTTGTCATTTGAACCAAGACACAGATTATGGCTCAGGGCAGTGCATCTGTCCGAGGAGTTTCTGTGAAATGGGCTAAAAGCTCCCCCAGCTGAGGCTAACCATTCACATGTTGGACCTGAGGTCACCTGCCCCACTCCTCCTCCTCCTCCACCTCCTCCTCCTCCCTCTCCTCCACCTTCCCCTCCACCTCCTCCTCCTCCTCCTCCTCCTCCTCCTCCTCCTCCTCCTCCTCCTCCTCCTCCTCCTGCCCCTACTCCTCCCTCTCCTCCTCCACCCCCTCCTTCTCCTGCCCCTCGTCCACCTCCTCCTTGTCCACATCCTCCCTCTCCCCCTCCTCCCCCACCTCCCCCTCTTCCTCCTCCCCCACCCCCTCCCCCTCCTCCTCCTGCCCCTCCTCCCCCACCTCCTCCTCCCTCTCCCCTCCTCCTCCTCAACCCCCCCTCCTTCTCTGCCTCCCCCTCCTCCTCCTCCCATGCACACACCTACACTGTTTTAGCGTTCGTCAACACAATCTTTGTTTCACTGTCCCGTCCTGTTTATTTTAAGGTACACACACAAACACACACACACATACACACATATAAACAAACATGGAGTCTATGGTCTTCATTGACAACAACAATAAGCATGTCTGAGCTCCCACACCCAGGACCCAAGTTTGTTTTGGTGGATATGTCCACCGTGTCCCCCAGCTGTTCCCTGGAACAGCTACTGAATCTGTCCTGAAACGCTGCAGTCCTTCGTCTTGCCGCGCCACTGACGTGCTTTGACACCTCCTCAATCACGAGCCTCCTGGCAGGGAGAAGAGGTGGCGTGTCCAGACCCACACAGACCCACGGAGGGGAGAGAAAAAGGCACAAAAAGTGGGGGGCTTTAGAAAAAAGACAAAATAAAACGCTATTCAATTCATCTCTCCGCACACCTACCACCCACTGACTGCCCTACACACAGCAATTTATGCACACGCGCCACAAATGAAAAGTGGAAGGGTGTGTGTGAGGGTGTGTGTGTGTGTGTGTGTGTGTGTGTGTGTGGGTGTGTGGTGTGGGGGGGAGGCGAGGGGAGAGAACTGTCAAGCCCCTTCAATTGGCTCCGACATAAGTTACAAGCAAAATTTTAATTAGCCGGGAGGAACAGAGCAGTAATAATTCAGAGAACGGAAGCCCCCGCCTCCCCCGCCCCTCTCGCTCTCTCCCTCTTTGTCAGGGGGAGGAGGGGGGGGGGGGGGGGGGGTCTTGTCGACATTGTTGTCGCTCCATTCACAGAGCATCTGGATACTCCTCCAGGGGCCCCGGGTGGGCTGGCGGGGGGGGGGGGGGGGGAAAGGGGGGGGGCAAGTCCCCCTGGCTGCCTGGGACCACTGCTGAAGAGAGCAGACCTGCCTCTGCTGGAGTGTGTCATGAAAAGGTGTAGGGACCGCCTCCAAATTAGCACCCTCGTGTTTGAGGTTGATATTCAAGCTAAGGATGCTTGTGTGGTGACTTGTGACCTCACAGCATCTTCACTGAGCGGACAAAAGAGAGAAAAAAGAAACACTTTTAGGGATGGGGCGGAGCAGGAGGGATATCGACAAGAGGGGTTGTCAATGAGGCCGTTTTTGTCTCGGCTAAATTGGGAAATCTTGCTAGGTTTTGTTGAGGAGGGGTGCGTGAGAGAGTACAAACAGCACTACGGAATGGGACACAACTGACGGAGACCTATCGAGACAAATATCTCTTCCCATTTAAAACGGGTCTAGAAATTCAATTCAATTGCACAGCATGTTGCTCACCCCTCAGTCCCGCCAAAAACCGAAATGTAAGGAGCGTGAGGAGAGACTGCATGGCAAATCCAGAGCATTGATATTTAAGCATGCATGCCACATCCCTCCATGACGATCCCTACATTTATGGTGAAGTCTGGCAGTTACTACCATTATTTATTAACTCACAGAGTGCGTCGCCTGGTCTTCAAGTGTTGGGGGGCGGCGGGGGGGAGGGGGAGGAGGGGGGGGGGGGGGGGGGGGTGGGGAGAGCGAAGGACAGCTTTGGGATCAGAAAGGTGCAGCCGTCCCCCTCACAGCCCCCCATCTGTGACTTCCTTGTTTGCACAAGCCTGTGGGGGCAAAATGATCCCTGCCCACACCCACACACCCTTCCCACGCTCACACTGCCCCCCCTCCCCCCCCCCCCCCCCCCACACACACACACACACACACATACACACAGACACACACAACCAAGCCAAATGTGGCAAACATACAGTGTGACAAACTGACTAGATCCTAGACGGTGCTCTCAAGGGGGCCAAGGGGTCGATAAATATTGCGTGTCTGCGTGGAAAACAGTTGTGGGGAAAAGGCATGTGTTTTCTACTTGTGACAACGAGTTCTCATGCACTGATTCTAATTCACTTCAAGTCTACATTTAAATCAAACTAATGGATACTGTCTTGACCGTACCATTTGGCCGATGGATTTGCTGCTAGGCTCTTGTAGCTCAAACACCACACCAGGGCCAGCGTAGTGTGTGTTCTGCCTCTCATTGTCCCTTCCCTGTTAGGGGTCAGGGCCACTGGTGAGCTGTCTGTTTAGCAACCCTCCAGCTCAGAGCTCAACTGTTGCCATATGGTCCTCTGAGCTCACCCCCCCCCCCCTCCCTCCCCCCCCTCCCTCCCCCCCTCCCCCCCCCCCCCCTCCACTGGTAGCCCTGATTTATCCACCGCTAGCCCAAGGCTAACCGTGGGCTCGTCCTGCTAACCCCCAGTAGGAAACAATCGGCCCATTACGGATTAGCCCAAGATTTATGCTTTGTTGTCTTTACAGTCATTGTAGCCCTCTCACAATTACACAAGCCTCGGGATGTGTGCTCTTTCTGTTATCACTCCTTATAAGTACTTAAGTTAAGCCCAAAGCACACGGCCGTGTCGGGATAGACGTAAAATAATGTTTTTGAATTTTGAGACTTGAATCCAATAACGAAAATAAATTAAGTACAGCCATAGCCAGATTTGCTTGGTTGTGTTAAATCAAAATGATTATTTAAAAATGTTTGGTCGCGCTCCAAATATGAATCGATATTCGTGCTCTGTGTGATTTCTGCTTAAGTCAATCCATTTTCTATTGCGATTCATAAACTCCATTGAAAAAAATGCTCCATGTTCTTGCTGGCGACCAGATCTTCGGAGTCTGACCCTTGTTGTCTGGCAGTCACATAGCAACTGCCAAACGCTGGCTACTTTGCATGAGCACTAAATTAGCCTTCCAAATGCATAACTGTTATTAAAATGCTATTTCCTCACAAATGGAATACTTTTGTTTGGATTTAAAACGCTATTGCTGCATGAATGCTGCGTCAAAGTTCAACGGAGAAAGTAAAAAAGCGAGCATTTCCATAAATTTGCCTAATGCAGCAATCGGGCTCAGACAAAGGACAACATTTGCAGGATACTGTTAGGTTACTGCCTTTCATCCTAAGCTCCTGATTTTCATATAAAAGTCTTTTTTTTATACTCTGTGTTGGCAGACAATGCACTGATGGTCACGGGACAAAAAACAACTGTGGATATTTAACATTCTACGATTGCTTTGAATTAGAAAGGATGGCAGGAAAATGTGATATTCATCATCAGAAAACTAAAAGCCAATTAGGAGGTCTGTAGTTTATGGGTAACTACTGCTCCTAGAGTCAGATATGTCTATAGCACAGCTACTCCTTTGCTTCACTTTATATTACATTTCTTTGTATTATTGTTTTGGTCACACAATACAATACAAAACATTGCCATGCATTCTTTTTTATTTGGACTGTTTTTGTGACTAATTACGATTTTTGGAGCAGGATTTCGTTGTCCTAGGTAAAGAGTTAGATATAAGAGTTATCATATTATTGTTGATCTGTGGATTTTACATATTAACTATTAAAAACAGTTTTTCCTGTTTTTATTGTTGAAAAAAATACTTCAATCTAGGAAACAGAAAATAGTGTCTTATTAAAATGTAATATCAACTGTAAATTCTGCCAAAAGGTCCTTGAAATAATCAGTTGAAAACAATCACCTGAAAGGGCTTTTATGTACGCATTTTGCTTGATGTTTCATTTCATAAAGTGATTTATATTCAGACAGCAAAGGAAATGCATAAATGCTAATGGCCCTGAAAGTAGTTTGAAATATTATGAAATTGAATATGGCAAAAATGCAGTGCAGCCATTGCGTTGTGTTTTTATCATATGTTGTTCTTGCTAATGTATCAGAGCTTTTCTTTGACGATCAAATCAAGGAAATATGTAATCAAACAACATTTCACAGAGCGAAATGTAAAACTCAGCCAAAACATAGATGTCTACGTAAACCAGAACATAGAAAGATGTGTGCTGTAGATTAGTTTAGCTGTTAGATACAGATCTTGTATGCAATTCATTTATAATCAGCCACACTATATCCACAGCCATATATGACACATCGTTCATTTGAACTCAAATGGTGCGTTGAGGAGTAAGTGGAAAGCTTTAGTTGGAGGCATCCTGTCCGTGAGGTGGTGTATTTACACCACTGCACCGCCACAGCCTGTGACCATGGACATTTAGAGTACTAAAAAGCTTATATTTTGCACTTTGTATGTATCTAACTAATATTTAATCAAGTTACATTATTTATCATTGGTACTTTATGTGGTTTATCATGGTGTGCATTTGAAACGTACTGAAATTATAACAGTTTTTATTCTTCTTTTATTATTAGTATGATCCAGTGAACCACCTCATTGGGCCAAATCCATTGCATTTTCTTGTTACAAGACAATTAATTATAGTTAATTGTACAACAATAACAATTTCTTACCATGTTTATAAACGTGAAACAATTATATTTGGAAGCCAGGAGCATGAGTGAGTTAAGAAAACAGGATGAGCCATTTTTTAACCAAGTGACTAGCCAGCCCTGACGAGGCCCCCCAGATCGTCTGGACCCCAGCAGCAGCAGGCTGGGCCCCAGACACCAGCCAGCAACAGGGCAGAGTACAACATTTGTATTAAAAAAAGAAGAAAAGGGGGAGGATCTGATTATGTATTCTCTAGGGGGGAAGGCGACTGGGTATGGGGAGGGGGGGTCCTGGTTAACTAGATTGGGTTAGTGTCGGAGCACCAGGAGGTATGGAGAGGGAAGAATGGTGGTGGTGGTGTGTGTGTGTGTGTGTGTGTGTGTGTGTGTGTGTGGGGGGGGGGGGGGGTTGGCGTGGTTAGTACAGCTGGAACAGGTGCCCCCCCCCCCTCAGCTGGTGCCACTTTGAACCCTGAACTCTTATTTGACCTTGTGTGAGGCAAGGCCACTTTCCTTTTTCTCTCTATCCCTCCTCCTCCTTCTCCTCCTCCTCCTCCTCCTCCCCTCCCCTCCCCCTCCCCCTCCCCCTCCCCCTCCCCCTCCCCCTCCCCCTCCCCCTCCCCCTCCTACTACAATTTGTTCTTCTGTTGCTCTTGCTCGGCTTACCTTAGTTGTCAACGCGTATCCGCTTGGAAAAGACTTAAAAGCAGCGAAGAAAATCAGAGGACCCTCAGAGAGGGAGACAGAGAGAGAGAGAGAGAGAGACAGAGAGAGAGAGAGAGAGAGAGACAGAGAGAGAGAGAGAAAGACAGAGAGAGACAGAGAGAGAGAGAAGAAAATACAGTGTAGGAGGGGGTGGGAGGGGTTTAAAATGTTACTGTACTTGCTGTGGCAGAAACAATTTCAGAATGAATAATTCTTTCTCAGTCCCTGTGGGGCACTCATGTCTTTCTCTCTCTCTCTCTCTCTCTCTCTCTCTCTCTCTCTCTCTCTCTCTCTCTCTCTCTTTCCCCAGAGGAGGTGTAGGGAGAAGTCTGCATTAGCATAAAGGAACAAGCACAACAACAGCGTGTCTGAAAGGGCTAACTGGTGGGAGGATTAAGTGTGCCATTGAAAGGAATTCTGTGGTAAATGCGAGGCTGGGGTGAGGTGGGGTGGGGTGGGGAACGGTACAGCTCCCTTCCCCTCCCCTCCCCTCCTCTCCTCTCCATCTCCATCTGGTCTTTTTAGAGAATACCTTGTAGTAATTACCCCCCAGATGGCTTTGTGTACGCGCGCAGGCCGTCCGACCAGGTGCCTGCAGGACCCGCTGAGCTCCGGCTATTTATCGGCACGGCACCCGGTGGAGAGACATGAACCAAGGTCACCGTGTGATTCTGTCTGCCACGCGCCCCCCCTGACTGAAACACACACACACACACACACACACATACATAGATAGTCACACACACATGCGTGTGCACACAAGCAAGAACACACACACAAACACACACTCACACACACACACACACACACACACACACACACACACATCATTTTAAACAAATACAGTACTTTGTGCAGCACTCTGAGGCATGGCTTATTTTTGGGCCAAAACTACAAATTAACTGAATGGAAGGAATAAATATGAATAAATAATAATACTGAATGGTGTTATATCATATATTTGTATAATATGTATTTTATATAATAAGTAAAAACATATTTACATGTTGTTTCTTTTGAGTGCTTCTGTCCTTTCAGAGTGGCCTAAAGTTTTTTCTGGATGTCTCGAAACGTCAGTTTCCGTATGGCCCGAAACTCCCGGGAGAATTCTTCTTTCTGAAGGAAGTTTGCTTTGGCCACCCTTTATTCACAACTCAAAGCAATGACTTCCCCACTCTTGACCCTCTCAAGGGGGCACAACATAGCCCTGAAAAAACTACAATCAAGAGTACAATCTGCTGTTCACTTCTTTATTTTCAGCATCTGGTAGCCAAATCCACACACCACAGAGACATTGATCCTGTCTGATGAGATCTAAAGATTTGTGTGCAGTCATTGGCCTGACAGAAAAATAGCTTTCTTCTTAAGCACAGTTCAGTATATTGACGTTCTGAGAGGGAAATCAAAGGACATAATGATTGCGTCCTTGACATGGCTTTTTTCTCTCTCTGAAGGGCAATGAGTTATTTCACATTTTAGAGAAGGTTGTTTCTCACTAATGGTCAAATTCAATTAGGAAGATAATTTCATTGGTCATGATGTAAGACCAAGGAAATCTGTGTGAGATGTGTATATTTGTGTTCAGAATAATATAAATATAAACTAATTGATCCTAAAATGTATTCAAATGTATCTGGTTCAAACATTGTTAGTAGCCTTGTACACTTATTTTAAATGTTTCATACTTTAACCCCTTTCTAATACAATCTCCCCCAGACATATATGCATAGTCATATCAGATGTGTGGTCCTCAACCCCCTCCTACAAGTCTTCTGCACCCCCTCCCTCCCACCATCCAACAAAAATGTGCAGTTCTCTCAAGCTGAGCTCATGAATAACAGCATTTTTAGTAAACAATTGGTGCTTGACCTTTGCCATTGACACATATAGAGGATCCCAGGGCACTCATCAGTGTGCCTGAGCTTTTCAGGTTTATTAATGGAACAAAAAGATGCACCAAGATAGAGCAGCAGAGGGTCCCTAAGGTGGTCTGCACTATGATACTCGAGGGAAATTCTATCCAAACCATAAAGAAAATGGCTAATGTTGGGGTATTGTTGTTTGTGCTTACATCACTTTGCAAAGTCCATATCATTAAATTACTTATTATGTGTATTTTTCTGCCAAAGATGTCTTCTCTTTATTCTGTCATTATCAATGTTTTTGGAGCACAGCAAATGATCGAGAAAATAAAGGTAACAGTATCACACCACCAACATTTTATTGTGTTTATATGTCTCTAGTGCTGAAGGTTTACACTGTGGTAGGGTTTCACAAAGCAACGTGTGTGTATGCGTTAATTTTTCTTCTCATGTTTTCTGCCTACATGAACCCCCATTTGATTAGCAACACAACTGGTGGCGGCAGGCAAAATAATCTACTAGCATGTAGCTAGTGGCTAACACGGTAACCAGGACTGTCTACTACAGATGGCAGAGCACTCCCTTAGCCACCCAGTCCCACCACATGTTCCTCCCCAGACGTAGCACGCGGAGAGGGATATTGATTCTTTATTAAGGTCCATGAGGAGCGTGCCGAGGCAGTTTGCACGGAGAGAAAGGTGCCATTTAGCTGCTGGGACAAAGTGCACCCATTGGGCAGTGCAGGTGTCCACGGTGCGGCCCTCCTCAGACGTATCTAACCCTGGTGACATTTACTGGGCCCTCATGGCTCAGCTGAAAGCTTCAATCTCCCCGATCTGCCCCTCCCCAGACCTGGCGGGGAAGAAGAAATATAGTCGTACACACCGCTGACAGAGTAAAATGAGAAATAGCTTGGCAAAATTGTTGTTTGGGATTATTTGCGTTGCAAAACACGGCATTTATACAGTTTCTGCGGCAATTTGATCGCTGTAGTAATACATTCATCAATATTTACATTAGATGTTTTTTGATTATGCATTAAGTGCACTCAGTGTTTATGTCATAGCTTACCTACAAAATGCACTCACTGTCCATATGTTTACTGATATCCATCTGGGCTTGGGAGTGGAAAACAAGTATTAATGGATTAAAAACCACAACAAGCAAAAGTGAATCCGTCGCTCGACAATAAACACATTTTAATCTGCTCCAAAGTGTTTTGAAATATCCTGAATCCCATCCTCTACACATGTTTTCACTGCTCCCATCCCATCCCTTTTACAGATGTTGTTCCCATATTTCCAATCTTTCATACAGTAGGCATTTTACTATTAGTGCCATATCCGATCCTATTTGCTGTGTACATTTTACAGCTATTTAGCAAATCCTTAAAACAAAATTTCCTCAAGATAAATGTTGTAGGTCAAATTCTTAAAAATTGTAAAACATATCTTCTGCAGAAATAATGTACAAATATCTTTAAGTTGGCAACACTTTAAAGTACAACCATAACGTTTTTCCATACATTTACAGCATTTATTTTATTTCGCAATATTGGGTTATGAATATGTTACAAGGTCTTGTGTTTGTGCAACTTAATACACTGAATTTGAATTTGTGACAGCTTTGTTATGATCTGAGAATTAAATCCATATTTTATGTTGAAATAAATGTCAATATTGTTTCAACAATACCTGGCAACACCAACCATTTATCCATCTTGGCATTCTGGATGGTTACTTGATACTATATTTGAGGTGAATATTCCCCTGGCTTAGATAGAGTAGAGTCATGTGTGACCCCACCATTATAAACCCCCTCCATCTCTTCAGCCTCCACCTCCTTGCACTACAATGAACCCAAGGTCTCCGGGGTGATTATTGAGTATTGGCGATTTTGAGATGGTCCTCCACGGCTCACAAAGGTTGGACAAAGGCGAGGGGAGGGGCCATATGTCATATACATGTCAGGGGGCTCAAAGTACACATAATTGCCCCCCTCCTGATCATCAGATTGCCGTGCCAGAGACTAACTTGTTCTGGGCATGATTGTCAGTCTCACCGGGGTCCCATTTATTTCAATATCTCTAAATGAGGATAGCGTAACAGCATGCTGCAATGCACCGAGAGGCCCAGAGACATATTGATTTGAATCTTAGAAACGATGGCTTTGATAATTAATTTGCCAATGAGTTGATTCATTCATTCATTTGATATTTAAAACAAAAACCAAACAATTGGATAGTTGCTGTCGGAGCCATTTAAAAATAATTAAATGTACAAATGATGGCAGTATAATTACTTACAAATACACATGTCAAACAAAACATGTGTATGTTAAGAAGATAAATGCAATACAAGAAAAAATGGGTTTGCTCGCTGATGAATCACAATATTGGTAAAGTTAAAAGAAACAACAACAAGAGTAAAAATAATAATGCTTATGGCCATAATAATATTGGTAATAATATGAATAATAATACTGATACTGATAGTACTACTACTACTACTGATAATAATAATAATAAGAAGAAGAAGAAGAAGAAGAAGAAGAAGAAGAAGAAGAAGAAGAAGAAGAAGAAGAAGAAGAAGAAGAAGAAGAAGAAGAAGAAGAAGAAGAAGAAGAAGAAGAAGAAGAAGAAGGAGGAGGAGGAGGAGGAGGAGGAGGAGGAGGAGAAGAATACAAGAATACAATATTAATAATAGATGTAATGTGCAGATGTCATTCATAATACATAGTTGGATGATATTTACCAGTTTAAATGTAAAACATAAATTACAAACAGGCTGATAACTGATAACCAGAGGAATTGTGATCCATGTAAATGTCCATCTCAAGCATTTCTCTGGCCACATTGTGTAAAGTTTTTCTGTATATATTTCAGTTGATCATTCATGTATTCCCCCTACAGATATCATCATCATCATCATCATCATAAGTGTTCCCCTCACCACACAAGGGATTAGTGTTAGAGGGAAGTTCAGCTGGATGCAACAAGAGGATGCAGCCCATACAACATACAGAGCGGATATAAAGGAAATGAATGTAGTTGTGGAAGGGCTACATGTCCATCATTGGTCTTTCTATTGATTCCGGTGGGGTGTTTAAAAGGTCTTTGGTCGTGCCCTTACCAAAGGATACTAATTTGCTCGATCAAGTCTGTCGGCGTATCGACTGGGGGGAGAGGGTGGCCCCGCCCGCCATTGTATTTGTTGCAGCGGGGGAGCTGGTCTGTGAAACAGGATTACCAGAGGTCAGGGGACCAGTGAAAGGATGTCCATCACTCTGGTGGGAGAGCAACGAGGGGCGTGGCCGTGGAAGTGATTGAGATGTAGGGACTAGAAAAGAAGCGAGGCCAGGGGAGGGGGGGGGGGGGGGTATGGGAGGAGGGAGGAGTGATAAGCCCCCGCGCCCTCCTCTTCATCTTTCTCTCTCTTACACACACAGACGCACAAACACACACTCACGCCCACACACACACACATGCCCATTTCCTGTCAAAGGGGACATATGTAAAACACTTTTTTTAATAATCATGATTTATGACCCACATTTTTGGGGATATTTTATAATTTCCAAAGCAAGTTAGGCTAGGTAGTTTTAAAGGTAACTAGCCCCGAAGCTAGCGGCTAACCCGCCCCTCCCCCCACATTGATACAGTGTGTGTGCTGGTCCATGCTTGTCATACCACTGTATTAACATGCCCATTGTGCAGGGGATCTGGTGCTCCGATAACCTCCCAAACCACATGAAACCCTAGCCAGGGCTCCCCAGTCACCACAGACAGTCACGACCATCACCCTTTGTGGAAAGCAACTCTCTTCTAGCCTTTGAGCAAACAGTCAATTATCATCCTTTTTTTATTAATTTTTCCGGCGACTGTGCACGGATCCGTACACCGCGTGTGTCTCTTTGGTACGTGAGGTGGCCAACCCCTCTTACCTCTATAGGTGGGACATCTGCCCGGGGTTTCTATGCCTGGATAAGTGGCGCTTCCATGCAGCCCACGGGCCTTTTCAACCCGATCACATAGGTATTTAGACCTCGGCCCTCTTCGCCGTCTTGTTTGTTTTATTTGCGGAGCAGGTGTTTTATAATGATTAGCGACTCCATTACGACCCCGTCCCTAAGTAGTAGGCAAACAGACAGCGCAGCCGCACGGCCCGCCCGTGCCCCTCAATGGAACCATCTGGTGACAAGGAGGGGAGAGATGGCTCTGTGTTTGGCGCCAGTGTTTGCCAATGGTCACATAATTGTGTTAAAGGGGAAAGCTGGCAGATACCAGACAGGCCACACTTAAGTGGTGTGGGTTTTTATAGAATGGGTCCCAAGTCTTTGTCTGTTTGTGGTGTTTGCATTTATCAGTTTACATTTGGCCTTCTTTTCAATTAATGGATCTTTATTTTTATTTTATTTTTGTAAAAGGGAATTATTGTGAGGCAGTGTCAATCAGTTATATACATGACCTTTCTTCAATATGTAAACAAATCGTTTTTTGGTGGGTAGGAGAACAATTTATTTGTTCATTTATGTATATAAATATCAAGATTCCCTTTAATATGTGTTCAACCATGATTTACTGCACTGAAAACATCATTTATGAATTGATTAACAAAATGTATAATTTAGGTGAGGGCTTAACTCAGATCCATCCTAAAGCCAGTGTGTTATTTATATAAAGCAGTATCTATATAAAGCCAGTGTGTGATTTATATAAAGCAGTATCTATATAACGCCAGTGTGTTATTTATATAAAGCAGTATCTATATAAAGCCAGTGTGTGATTTATATAAAGCAGTATCTATATAACGCCAGTGTGTTATTTATATAAAGCAGTATCTATATAACGCCAGTGTGTTATTTATATAAAGCAGTATCTATATAAAGCCAGTGTGTGATTTATATAAAGCAGTATCTATATAAAGCCAGTGTGTGAGTTATATAAAGAAGTATCTATATGACGCCAGTGTGTTATTTATATAAAGCAGTATTTATATAAAGCCAGTGAGTTATTTATATAAAGAAGTATCTATAATAACACACTGGCTAAAGCCAGTGTGTTATTATGGTCTGTGGGGTATTGTGTGTATACTCTCCATGGCCTCTTGGGGTTCTGCTTGTTTGTTGTAAAGGCTGTCAATGGTGATAATTATTCCAAAACAAAATGCTTCCGCCACTACACATAATTATTCCACTGATGCTAATTACTGCATAAGTTATTAATGACTCATTAAATGATTACGGTCACCGTCAACGATATGCTAATGAATTTCACATGGAACATGTATAAAAGTAACTCAGGGCCGCTGCTGGGCTGCCTCCTCGCCTGAGCAAGACCACTGTAGGGCCAGATATTGCCTGACATTGATTGAATACCTTTTAGTGCTCTTCAATGGCTTGATTAGTGTATGTACTGATGCATGTATTGTATGTTGTTGATGTTGTAGGTACACTCGACAATTCACATTTATTAGCACTATCATAAAAAAATGCTTAGTGTGCTTATCTATTTGAATTACATATTAGATTTATGTATAAAATATATGTTACCAAAGAAAATGCCATCTTCAAAAATAATGGATGGAGGGATGAATGGATGGATGGGTAAATGGATGGAGGGATGAATGGATGGAAAAATGGATGGAGGGATGCTATGTCAGTGATAAGAGCTAGTGTGTTTATGTGTGCGTGGGTGCATGCGTGCGTGTATATGCTTGGGAGATGGAAGCTTAATGACCTGGCTCTACTAATTCTAAATGATGCCTACCCTCCACAGCCCCAGAGAGGAAACCTTGGGCAAATTGATTCATTGCTCCTCTGAGCTGCTGTTTTTTTTTTTCTCTCTTCCTCCCCCCTCCAGGAGCATTATGGGTGGTTTTGAAATATTAATATGAGAGTACATTTAGTGGTGAGTTGCTTGGCTGGGTATTCTCCAGTGACTCCCCCACCCCCCTCCTCCATCCAGGTCTCAGGGGACCCCCCCCCCCCCCCCCTCCCCGCAAAAACACACTCACACACGGCTTAGCTGATTTACTCTAAATGCTGCATCCCTTTCTCTTGTAAAGCCCAGTGTAAAGTGGTATTTAGTTTTAGGAGATATGCTTTCTTTGGTTGTTGTAAACATTTGATTTGTTTGGATTTCATATGTTTAAGAAGAATAACAGACAAACCTGTGAGGACACATACAATAAGTAATATATGCATACACACTCACACACACAAACATAAACATAAACATTTTCAAATAAACACACACGTCGACACACACAAAAGCACACAAAAGCATAAGAACATGCAAGCACACACACACACACACACAAACACACACACACACACACACACACTCGCACTCACACATACAAACATGCACGCACACTTGTACACCCACACACGTACACACACATAGGTACACTCACACACATAGAAACACACACAAGCACACGCACACATACAGACAGAAACACACGCACACACAAACACACTTGCGCACATGCATGCACACACCCGTACCCACACACAAACGTACGCACACATAAGTTCTCACACACACACACACACGCACACACAAATCGCTAAGCATGCACAGAGTCAGCATGCTGCTGTGTCTTCCTGGCTGGGCCCCAGAAGAGCTCCACACAACACTGATTGGAATAGACTGGGTGTCATGTCGGGTAAAAACAAGAGACAGACAGCACCGCCCTCAGAGGGCTACAGGGACGATAGGGGATGCATACAAGAACACTCTCCACCCACCAGCTCACAAACAAACACCCGAGGTAAACATAACACACACAGGCACACAGGCACACCAAGGAAAATTACACACAGAGACACACAAAAAAACAATGTACGTTTGATACATCCTTAAGGAAACATTTGTTTATAGTTGGAAATGTATAAGGGCAAAGCAAAACGAAAATTGTTTGCAAGGGGCCATATTGAGGATCATTTCAAATAGAAATGTTATCTGTTATGTCAAAATGGCATTCGTTCAAAAGGAAGAATCATTCAGGTGTGGATGAGGTTGCTATATTCTTCAACTGAACAAGCAATGGATGCCAAGGAGCTAAATATATTTAGGGCTACACTGGCATGCAGCCCAAATGAAAAATATAAATGATCTATTGAAATATTGAATCATTACTTTATTCAGTAATGTCTTTTTAACTTAAAATGTTTCTTTCAGTTTATCATTTTTAATCAATGTGTTGATCTTATTCCGAAAGTAAATCTAATCTCCTCTCAAAATTTACACTTGTATGCAAATATAACCCTATCCCTGCACATGTATTACATATATGTAGACGTATATTAAAATCCTACAAATAAATATTAATATGCACACAATGCAAAAATCTAGAGTTGAGGAGCAGAGACAAAGCCTAGATGAACTGGGACATTGTTTGTGACCAGAGGACAGATGGACTGATATGGATCCCCTCGCTCAGCCAGCCTGTATTAAGTGTGTGTGTGTGTGTG
Organism: Lota lota; assembly: GCA_026745465.1. Lineage (NCBI taxonomy): Eukaryota > Metazoa > Chordata > Actinopteri > Gadiformes > Lotidae > Lota > Lota lota. The sequence continues at coordinate 1,785,057 of JACYXH010000087.1, read as the reverse complement.
TGTGTGTGTGGGGGGGGGGGGGGGGGGGGGGGGGGGGGGGGGGGGGGGGGGGGGGGGGTGGGGGGGTAGGATAGGAGAGGACGTACGTGTGTGTCTGTGTGTGTGTGTGTTACTGTGTGTGTGTTGATGAAAGGGAGGGGTTCTGTCCACTATTGTTGTTTCAGCTATCCTCTTTATCCCTATTTCTTCTTCTTACAAATGTCATTTCTATTATTAACAGATGATTAACGTTATCATTTACATGCTTGCTGCATGTAAATGTGAACAAATGTATCATTGAAAAGTTATACTAAAAGTTAGTAAGTGTCTAGTTGAACTGTGAATGTTTACTGTCTTGTTATGGTCAGGCAATTAGGGAAGGCATCTGAATTAAACAACAAGGTCATGTCTTATCATGTTTTACTATTCTATCAAAAAGCGAAGAGGGAAGAGATGGCGTCTCACCTCAAAGATAAGATTGCTATTGACAGATTGGCAGTATAGCACACACACACACACACACACACACACACACACACACACACACACACACACACACACACACACACACACACACACATACACACACCCACACCCCACCAGCCTCAGCCTCACATCTTTGTTTACATGTAGCAGTCATCCTTGTTGACTTGGTGGTGAAGGAAACGGTGTCGATCGGGCTGCCACACTAAACAACGTTTGACAGTTGTTTGGGCTAGCTCTGTAACATATGTGCAGCACGTAGAAAAATGGTCCTCATTTGTTAGGAACACGGTTACTTTAGCAGCTCTCGCATTTTGAGAGGGATTGAGCATGGATCTGGGTGTCATATATGCAGAGGCCATATTTCCATGTTATGACAATATATTAGTGGGTATTATTGGGTGTTGTCGTCTTAGTCTGCGGTCACTGTCCAATGGAAGGATACGGACCCACATGTTGTTTGGTCAGGTTTTTGTGAAATTATAGTTTTTTTCTGACAATTATTTTGACAGACCACAAGGATGCACCATAGTCTTGTCGAATGAGAGACTGCTGTGTTTAGTCTTGATTTTAGATTTTGGTATGAATAGCAATGTATTTTTGTAATATGCGGTACATTTAAACCTAGATCCAAGCCTTAAAATGTATTTAACGGTGGTTACACTTTAACTCACAGTGTTCTGTTGCAGCGTAATTACACTAGCTCGTAATGTGTAATAAGCAAAGTTACAACGTGTAACAGCATGTACTTCATACATTAGTAATAACGTTATGGAACAGCATGTGTGGCTAACACAATGTGGTTAGGGTTAAGATTAGGAATAGGCAAAAAGCTATTTCCATTTTATATATTACATGCTGTAGTGTGTTGTTACATTGCTCATAACATGTGTGATTGTAAAAATTTACATAAAGCAAATTAGGCACAAACATTCTGTTATAGGGTTGACATAAAACTCAATGTCCCTGTATTCTAATAGGGTTTGTTTCTTTGTGTTTATTGGAGTTGCAGTACAGACTGGTATCACATTAGTGAGAGGAAACGTGGGACCACGGCAAGCATAGATCTTTTATTGAACATCTTTTATTTGCTGTCTACAAATACAGCATCTCAGAGTGTCTTCATTTAACAACATTTGATAACAATTACAGCTTTCTTTTTTTCTTGTGAATTGCAGTTGCATTTCCACCACTTCGATTTCTAACAAATAAACATCTTCCCTATAACAAGCCCCACTTCTCATAGGAATACCCTTTGTTGTCATTCATTCTATCTCCTCCACAAAATTATTTGTAAAGGGTTGGCGGCAGAAATACAGGGCAATGCTGCCAAATTCAACAATGACAAAATGTAGTCCAAAAACAGGCTCATAAAAACACAGGGGCTTTGATGTGTGAGGTGAATTGGATTAATATCCCTTAATATACTTTGCCTTATGTATTGAATGCACTCATGTAGAAAACAAACCTATAGTTAATGTGTTGTAGCCAATAAAGATATCTAATTGTTGTAAAAAATTGTTTAATAAAACATAAAAAAAATTATGTATTTATTACTGTTGTTGTAAATAATAAGGGTAATAATATTGTTAATAATAATCATATCATATTTCTTCCCTGTTAACGTTTATGGAAATATTTCAGAACCATTTTCACCGATTTTGTGAAAGATGCACTCCAATGCCAGGCTGGATTCATGGGGACAGACAAGACAATTTTGCTCAACATTTCATTACTTTCAGTTGGAAATGTCATTGCTCACAATCCAATTGAAGTCAAACTCCCTAATATCTGTTGCAAGATTTTATACAGATGATCTGTATTTCATACTGGCACAATGAGATATGTCTCACATCTGGTACTTAGATTAATTACACTAACTGTAATTGTATATTACTACAAGGATCATGTTCATTGAAACAGTTTTTTTTTTTTACTATTGATTAGGTAGTTTGAGGTGTTTTGAACCACTTTACACGCCTCAGCTCATATGAATCACAACCAAAAACGTATTTCATAATGGCATCCTCAGAAGATTCAAACATACCTCAAAAAAAGAAAAAACACCAGCAATCATCAACATCTTACCAGTTGCCATGTATACCATTTAATGTCTTATCAAAGTTGAGCTAACTTTTCACTCAAAATTAACAAAGGAAAAGCTTGCTACTGGCTTTTATAAATTCACATCATCAGCAAGCAGATCGTAACCAGGCTCTTCCATGAGTTGGAACCGAAGGAACTAATGGATGCATTGGTGGGTTGAGTTATTTTTGTTAAATGGACAGCAACAGACAGCGAGGTTGTATCTGACTATTATACCTGCTTGTGCTGCTTCATGTGAACCACGGTTCTGTAAATAGACCCTTTGTTATTAAGGACAGGTTTTCTGAAATATACGTTTTATGTAAAAAATCAAATATATGTAATATTGTGTAAAACACATCATAGCATGGGCAAGTGAAACAATGGAAACACATATAAAATGAATACATACACTGTAACGGGAAAGCTATTTTGAAAGTCTCCCAGACACAAGCAGCCCAAGAGCTGAAAGCTTGCGTTGGATTGTTGAATTATTGAGCACACAGAGCACCAGTGATGGGGTGAGGGAAGTCAGGCAGAAGATCAGTATAGGGTGTGTGTGTGTGTGTGTGTGTGTGTGTGTGTGTGCGCGCGTGTGTGTGTGTGTGTGTGTGTGTGTGTGTGTGTGTGTGTGTGTGTGTGTGTGTGTGTACTGCCTGAGTGCTCTGTGTTGGGAAGAGTGTTAACGGGAAGGCGAGTAGCTAGGGGATGGGCAGCAGAGAATAAAGCAATCCAGGGGAATCATGGCTTATAGTCGTTGCCAATCCGATTTCTGCAAACCATTTGGAAGTGTTCTATGATGGAACATACATTTTTTGACGGGGGCTGGGACGCTTTGAAAGCCGAGACCCATATTCCCTATAAACAGCGATTGCTATCATCGATTCACATGTATTCCCAAAACACATCTGGCTGTGGATCATCATAAGAAGGCAGGCGTGCTTAATGTGCCGTTGTGTGTCGTCGATACCCCCCCCCCCCCCCCTCCCCCATTAAAGTTTCAGGCGGCATGGGCCCGGGGCTTATGCGCATTGGCGTTTGGCACTCCTGTTTTACATGACTGCTTCTCTGTAAGTGAATCAGCAGCCGCTGGAAGGCTGCCATGGGGCAACAGCATGTCGGAGCCATGCCACAGTTGGGTCTCCAGGTGCTTCAGTGGCAGATACAAGTGTCGGATTAGAGCCATGGGGAGCGTGAAGGTAGGTATGATAACACCGGCCCCAGTGCTAGTTGGATACAGGTAACAGTAGTTGAACACGGAGACCCAGAGGTCTACGCAAGGCTCACATCACTTTGCACCATTACATACACCGACTGAAAACACACGGCACAATTGAAATTACGATGAGCCAATATGTTTTCTTATGGACCTAAGTGTTACAAATATGCGCCCATTCAGCGGACAAATGGAATAGCTCCTACAAGCAAGTGTGTGTGTGTGTGTGTGTGAGTGCGTGTTTTGACTTTGGCAGTACCTTAACATTTTGAAACATCACATTATAGCAAACACCTTACCAGCAGTGCATGTTACGCTACTGTTATCTTCCTAACCCAAGTGCAGGTACCCCCCAGTCCTTGATCTAGTTCATTGCATACCTATATCTAGCCATGAAAGAAAAAGGTTTGCGTTTGTGTTCATATTTAAACAAGCTTATATTACATCTCTGTTCAACTATTGCAATTGATCTATACATATGAGTGGACATTTAAAACTATAGTACTATGACATATTTTTAAAGACAGATCAAAAGAACACACTGAAAATAAAGGCAAGCAGAGTTGAATATACTGTACACTAGCACCATAAGATAGCAATAGCTTTCTTTTACACACTCCTATGAACACACATGCACGTGCGCACACACATATGCACACAAACACACTAATACACAGACACATACACACACACACACACACACACACACACACACTGCATTACCAGAGGAAATCATATCTCTTGGTCACAGAACCATCTTTTTGAATGGACAATACTGAGGCTGTTTGAAAAGGTCTCATGAAGGACCCAGACCACACCGGTGCAGTGAAATGAAGGAAAAATGGAAACCTCCAAATTGCTACTTCAAACTCCAAGAGCTCTAAAGTGCTGTTTTCTTCCCATTTCAACCAAAATAAATGCGTGTTTTTATTAGCACATATGTCGGGAGGTGGCTAATGGGTTTGGAATAAAAGACAACGTTGTGATTCATCTATGCACCGGTGGCACATATCTGCTTTTCATATGTACTCGTCTGAAGCCTGAAGCAGGCAGCGTGGGTCCCGCCTTCGCTCCCCTATCATTGGCCCAAGTCAAAGATGACAACCCACTCCCCGTTAATGCTTTGTCTGCACTTTTTTATTTTATTATCCTGGATAGGGGCTGAATACACTAGGTATCTCATGCGAGGGTTCGCTATCACTAATGGGGGTTCACATGCTCACATTGAACATTCTTGTATTGAGTTAACTGTGGAAGGTGAGAGCTCATTCACAGAATGAATCAAATGGACCGTGGAACAATACAGGTGACTGGAAGATAGGACCCCTCATAATCACATGGCTACGCCTAAAAGAGTCATGTCTATTCAAGTAAAAGAAGATATAATCACATACGAATTCTTTACATTTTCCTCTGTTGCAGATAGAAAATGTATTATGAATTTTCCACTTATCAAGACAACAAGCAAGCATCTGCTTGATAACAACTGAGACACCCCTGGATATTCCTGTCCTGCTTAATTAACTAATGCTGGATTAAAACAAAACCAAAGCTTGCATTTGGGAGAAAAGGTGAAATAAAAGTACGAACATGTTTGAAAGTGAAATGTATCCCATTTTTATCCCCTTGTATCAAAAGTAGACCGACGACATCCACAAAGTCATGCTTTGTTCTGATAATGAACACAACCCAGATGTCCCACGGTTTAAATACATTGGTATGGGTGGGGTACTATGGAACTATTCAACATAAAAAAAAAAGATCATAATGGGAAGGCATTATTTGTATATGTCAACACAATACCTAAGGAATTGGTAATCATCCTATAACCTCCTATCTGTATAAACCAATGATGATGTCACACATACACACTCTCACACACTATTAATAAATAAAAACAGAATTATATTTATAAAAACTTTAGCGTGACAAATTGTTTTAGTCTTTGTTTATTGTATTGGTAATGGAAGTTTTCTCTATAGTGAATGGGATGCAAATATGAATATTTTTACTTAAATAAAAGATACATAAATAAAATGATCAAATTTGCTAGACTACGTCACAAAGTGGCAACCACAATATAAAATAATAAAGAGTAAACACAAAGCATAGGCCTACATGGTTACAGCCCTGTAATGTAGAACACTTTCTTATCTCAATGTGTAAAACTACTCAAATTCAAAGTCGGAGTTTAAATTATTATAGTCTATACGGTATTTCAAAATGTGTAAAGATCTTGTTTTCAATATGCCACATTTAAATGTTTTAAAGACATTGGTCAACGTGCGCTTTCAAACACTTTCCTCCACAATTCTAAATGTTAGCTCACAAGACGGTGATTTATAGCCGATGACAAGGTTCATATAAACCATGTTCGCTTCACTGATAAAAAATAAAAAATAAAAAACAAGACCGTGTCCATTGCACAAAAAGGAGTGTTGTTTCTGATAATAAAGACATGGGCCTATTACACTGTTCTCCAAAACTTCCCATGTTATCTGGCGGAGGACTCAAGAGCTCTTGAAGCTCACGCGGTGTTTGCCGAGAAGACAAATGGCGCGGAGTCGTCTTGCCTGTGATTTAGGCCGTCCACAGAGTCTCTCTCGCTAGAGCTGCTGTCTCCATTTGTCACGCGTGGCATCTTTATACACCAGCCAAGGCTAAAATGTCAAAAGTTGCTTGAAAAGTTACTTCCCTTGTGGGACTGCCATTAATTGTGTGGCCTTTTAGCGCGGAGTAACAAGCGGAGTAAAAAGAGCACTCCCCCCCCCCCCCCCCCCCCCACTCCCACCCATGCACCCACCCACCCCCCAATACCCATTTCAGAGGCTTAATTTATGCTGGTTTCCATGGCAACTATCTCCCGGTTGGGTGGGGAAAAAAAACATCCAAAGCAGTCACCTGACATCATCCATTAATAACTGTATCTTTTCCTTAAGAAAGTACATCAGTATGTCTGTATGCGTGGCGCGTCTCTACTGGTAGTCTAAACACAGCCTACTTCAGCTTTTCATTTTGCCACCTTTAAGTGATGGGTTCAAGTTTCCTAGCGCTGCGGCTTAGTGCTATTGAAAAATTGATTCTATTTAGCCTGGGGGGAAATGACGTAGTGAGGGATTCAAAGTCTGTTTAATGTTTAAACTAGTATTAGTAAGAAAGCCAGGGGACCATTATAACGGAACTTCCCATTCCAGATATCTGCTGATTCAGAGATATGAAATAAAAATGTATGGAACTACTTGAATAATGCAGGCTGTGTATGAATTACATATTGAAAATAGAAGGCTTACAGTCCAAACTTTTAACAGAACGTTCAAACAAATTGGTTCAGTGTGCTCAAACTCAATTAATGAATTACTGTAGGAAAAAAGCGGATTGTGTTGGTTTTACTATACCTATTAGTAGGCTAATTGTTGCGTATAAAACCATTATTACGAATAAACTCGAAGTGGCCATTGTTCAAAACATAGGGCCTAGCCTATGTGAAGAAATAAAGGCCTAAGCAATCAATAATGGAGAATTAGGCTCTTAACTTATTCGTGAAACTAATGTTAAATGGGCTTAAGGGAAATCATGTCAATAAGTAGTCTAGAAGTAAAGTGCTTGTCTAACTACTTTTCCTAACGATATATCAGACTGTAGGAACTTGAACAGGACATGTCCTGACGCAGAAGAATGATCAGACAGGCGACTGTTGAAGCGCATGTGAGAAAGTTAAAAACCAGGAATCAAATGCAGTTATTGTACTGTTATAGCTTTGACTCTTAACAATTAGAGACCAGGCTTTTAAAGATAAAACATATGGGTCAGCAATACAAAAATGGTATTGGTATGATAACTATTATTAATAATAATAATAATAATAATAAGTTATTTCTTTATTTTATATAATAATAATAATAATAATAATAATTATTATTATTATTATTATAGCAGAGTAGGTTATCGTTTAGAAACTCGATTTTTTTTATATCGTACATAATAAAAAATAAAGAAGATTTATGGTGGGACATGACAAGTGGGCCTACTTATCCAACAACTGAACACAAGAGAACTGTTTAGATACCGCCAACTCAGCCTCACTTGCACTAAGTTATGCCTATGTGTATGATTTGTTTATGTTGACGTAATAGTAGTGACTAATCATTAGCCCATTATAATTCCGCTCAATTAATATGAAGAACGACAAGCAGCCCAGAGTCACGCCGTGACAGTAATAGGGTGATGAGAAGGAACGCTTATTTATGCCCACATGGCCGCAAACTAGCGGCGTTTAACGAGCCTTCATTACGATGCTGTTTAGCCCGAATTAGTCAGACATGAGGACGTCTCTTTGTCTTGGTAGCTCCTCAGCCTTGGCGTCAAACTTTCAGTAGCTACAATCAATAAGGTTGCAGTGTGCCCCCCCCCCCCCCCCCCCCCCCCACACACACACACACACCCCGCACACACATAGGCACGCACACACGCGCGCACACGCACACACACATACACGTCATCATTCATGATTATTGCGTTGAGCATTATCTATACGTATTATATATAACCTACTTATATCTTATCATAATACGGTCAACACGTGATATGTAGTCTTTGAACAAAGCAGTCCAGACTACAATATATTAGCCTAATTCATATCAGGGGATAAGATCCCCCCCCCCCCCCCCCCCCCCCCCCCCCCCCACCACCACACACACACAAACACACACACACACACACCTCTCCCATTAGATTAGCAGTTGTATTTTTAACATACACACACACACACACACACACACACACACACACACACACACACACACACACACACACACACACACACACACACACTGACACCCCCTCCCCTGGCTTTAACACCAGGCTGTGTGTGATGCAGACGGCCCACCATGTGATTAGTGATGCTAACAGAGCCCATCCAGTGTAGTGGGAGGAGGGCGTCAAGTTGGGAAAAGATGAACAGCCACTCGTTGGCCCCCGCTGCAGTAAACAAACATTCATACAACTTCAATTAACACACTATGAAGATTTGTTAATTAGTAGCTACCGCTCATAGAGCACAGCCGCCCCACTCAGGCGTAATGACCGAGTGGCTGTTGTTGTTGTTGTTGTTGTTGTGTTGTTGTTGTTGTTGTTTGCAGGACCATGACGTGCGGGACAATTAGGATGTTTTGAATATCATCAAAACTGCAACTGTAGCTGATTTTGCTCAATGATTAAGCGGAACACTACAGGATCGAAAATCCTAAGGCTGTTTATCTTATTTTACATTATAAAATTTTGACTTTAGGTAAACTGGTAACTGCCTTTTGATTTATTTGTAAAATAAATCCGTAGTCTACATTTGCTCTATGTGCAACTCGTTATTACTATTGCGTGACATAAATCTATTTGTATGTGGACAACCACTATAATACAAAAAAAAAAAAGACCTGCAAAATTGTTGAAGTTGCATATTGAGAGGAACTCTCGACTGGATGCATTTGTTTCTCATTGTCATAACGCGGCAATTAACAAAAGAGAAAGAAAGAAAATAAGCGGTGAAAGTTGTAGACTCGGACATCTCGATCAGATTAGTGCTGCTTTACTACAGCCTATTGTGTCTGTGCTTTCATGGCAGCCTTTGTTTGACACCAATAGCCAGCCTACTTCTGCAGCTCTAGACTCACCGGCTTTGTAGAAATATGCCCAGTAGGCTATATGAAATCCGCAAGTGAGAACAACACCGAATTCTTATTTGCAACTAAACTTTGCATATTTATATTGCACATAAAAACACACAATTAATCACATTAGCCTATGACCAGCGCGCACCCAAATACGATTTACTCCCAAAAAAAAGTACCTATTTAAAAATGTGGTACAAGTATAAATATACTGTGACGTTCTTTTTGAATAAAATATGCACTAATAATACTTCCAAAAGATAGTGGCCTTAATAACCCGAGCGACAGCCTCGGGGCTCTCGGCTTATGACTTGTACCTAATCCTTGCTTGAGTTTGCGTGGTTCAATGTTACTGATGTCCATTCTATTGGCTGCATTTAACAGATGTCTGCATTTCTCTCAATCCGATCCCCATAGCCTACTTCTACTGCTGGTACACGAGTCAGGACTGGCAAAAGTGTTGCCTATTCGACGCGTTTGATTTGAAACGCAAGGCAACGTGTCAAATGAAACACAATTTTGATATGAGCGCGTAAATTAAAAACACAGGCCTGCATGGATCAATAAATCAATAAATTGTTTGTCAACACCGACATATATAGTCTAGCATATTAGCGGCTGATAAGGCAACATTGACTTCTAGAATAGGCCTATTTGCAGGCAATAAAGTTTGGAAACGTGACTTATTAAAAACACCTAAAAAGCACATTTAATCTTATGACGAAATTATTTATTATCTTCTTCTTTCTTTAAAGAAAATGATACTAATAGTTTAATGCTTGTTAATATAGGCTACATTATACAACAACACGGTTCGAAAAGAGACACACTTAACTTTTCGGCGGTCTGCTCCTGCTAAGTGTGAGGGTCGCAGCTACACCCTGAAAACAAGTTGAGGCTTAAACAGCAGTCTTCGCATTTAACACAGGCCTAGGTAGGCTATAGGTGGTTCAACTACATTTTACAATCCTACTCGTCAAGCGTTCGTGTGTGTGCAAAGGAAACGCGACAGCCTCTATTTAAAAAATAATAATAACGTAGACGAAATAAAAGATCATAATAATAAACAACGGAGGCTACTAGACCGTTTGGCTGCAGTCTAAATAATAAATGGTCCTTTATATGTTCTAATATTCCTGCCAGCAATCAAAACCAATATCTATAGAATATTGCGTATCCCCCTCGTCGTCCATACATACTGTGATCTCGTTTCGAGGCATGTTAGTCTTAGGTTATACCTCCGAAAATCTTTGCGTGATGGTCCTTTTGATGGGGCTTTTATTTTCAACGCATCCAGGTGTCTAGTCGCTGAATGCTGCATAGATTCAATGGCTCCTTTCTCTCCGTGGAGCAACCCCAACCCCGTGCAATTAATTGGAACTTACTGCAAGCACCATACCATTAGGGGCCAAACTGAGAACTATGTCATGACTCATCAAAATGGATGATTTAGACTTGCTAAACAGTTTCTGCACTTTATCCAAATGAGAACCCAGCCTGGCTCCAGATGGAATATATGAGCACACACACCTATATGTTACAATCTTAACAATATACATACACACATACAATTAATTCTTTAGCCATATCCTATTGTTTTTTTGTCGACCAAGCACTGACAAAATCTACAGGCATTGTATTATTCAATGAGACGGCACTTTAAAAACAACACACTGGAATGTTTTTATGTCGGCAGTAGCCTATAGAAGATAAACTATAACCCAGAACTGTTGCTAACTCAAGATACGGTTGTCTGTCACAGTCATGGGCTGTCCACCAATTGAAGACAAAAATGGCAAGTGTTCTAACAAGACCAGTGTACGGTACTCTGCTGGCCCCTTGTGGTGGAAGGTTGTTAATGCATCCCATTTTACGGTTGTGTTTGAAACATTGTGGTAGCTATGTGATCGAAAACGAAACAACAAATATCGCTTAACTCTCCTGGTGAAACGCATGTAGCTTGGTTTTCGTCCAAATGTATTCTGCATAGCTCAGTACTGCTACGTGTGCGCTTAAGTTTAAGAACTAGGTCCATTGCCTATTCCAAGAAGAATATACTTGTCGTAAACAACAACGCGATCGTGTTTGCTGCAGTAAGGCCATGGCAGAAACCCCATTTGAAGAAGTAAGTTGGAAAGCCTATGCCACGTGTAAATGTAGTATAGATGCATTTTGCAAGAGGCACTGAACTCTTTTGTCACGTGTGATTCCTATATATTGATCTGAGTTGGACAGCTGGAAGATTGCGTGACCCCAGAACTTTGTTCTGTTTCTTACGTAATGTTGTGTCTACACGTTTTAAATGACTAGTCTGTGTGTTTCTGCTGCAGTATTATTCTTGATTGTTCAGATCTGAACGATACAATTTCGCACTAATTTAGCAAATGATAGTTCAAATGATAGTTCATTAGCCCCACTAGCTATCGTATTTCACGTATCCACATAGGCCTATAGGCCTACGTGATTCTATTCCACTTCAGCAGACCTATTCCTATGTATGTGCCTGTCATTAAAGCCTATATAATACAGTAAAGATTGGCATTCATCAAAACTTTGAATATGTAAGAACTTTGTTTATATATATATATATATATATATATATATATATATATATATATATATATGCTCTCTTGTAGCTCATCACAGACGTCACAATCCTTGTCGATGAAGCGGATTACACAGACAAAAGTCAGCTAAAGGACATTCTCAGAGATTATCATTCATCAACTGGGAAAAGATGTTCCTCTAACAAAATAACCGGCTCTGATCAGGAAGTAGAAGAGCTTTTCATGAAGCTGTGTACCCTGGGGCATCGTGGCGGCAGCAGTGGGACTACAATGCATGAACCCATGGCAACTTCCATCAAAGCAACGGGTGTGGCCGCACCAGTCATGGAATACATCAAGAAAAGGCATCCCGAGGAACTAAATAAAATTAAAGGAAACCATGTCCTCACAGAGGAACAACTCGGCACAAAAGCAGATCAAATAACTCTGATCTTTAAGCCTTGCAACGGTCGTGTTAACGTAGCTCGCGTCCGTCTGGTCAGAGAGCGATTTGTCACATTCTACCAAAGAATTGCCTCAAACCTACATGTTACGAATGTGTACATCAACCAAGATCACTGCAGAGACTTGCAGAAAGTATTTCCATTGCTCGTTATCGATCCCCAACCGTTTGGGGCTACGGTGAGTGGATCTTATGCTCACATTGTGTCGTTACAGGATTTCATTGGACAGAAATACTCAGGCTCGAGGGATGGGCAGACAAGGAGGACGCATGAAGCACCAATGCATGGCAGAAACAACACTGCTAGCTGTGGGCAGTCAGATGAAGAGGAATTATGTGCAATTTGTATGGAGGTCATCTCCAAGGCAGTGAAAAAGACTCTGGGCTGCAAACACTCATTTTGCAGGGACTGCTTGAAAACGGCTTTTGAATACAAACCTGTTTGCCCTGCATGTGGAGTCCTCTATGGTACTTTAAAGGGAACGCAACCTGAAGGAGGGACAATGAGTTGCAGTAAACAAACATATTCTTTGCCTGGTTATGAGAACTATGGGACAATCACTGTGCATTACTATATTCCAAGTGGAATTCAGAAGGTAAGAATATATTTTGAAGGCCATACAATCTATGCTTGTTTAACACAATTTGTTGTAAATTATTAGCTGGAAAGATACGCCTCTTGTTCAATAATGTTTTAGGATCAGGTGTTATTATGTTATTTAATATGTTTTGTGTTGTGGATGGTACACATAAGTCTTGATACTGGACTACAATAAGACCTGCCCCCTCTTCAAAGCCAGCCTGGCACTTCAAATTAAATAATAGCCTGCATGCTCCAGTTTTATTTTTCCTTAAGACCTTTTATAGAGGTAAATATAGTATTGAGTGTATATATATATATATATATATATATATATATATATATATATATATATATATATATATATATATGTGTATATATATATATATATATATATATGTGTATGTATATATATATATATGTATATGTACACACTCATAAACTGTATACATGTGTAATTTTCCCAGCAGAGGAATTAGTACTCCACAAAATAGGGGGCAGCATATTACCAGAAAGTTATGGTGCCCAGCCCTGTTGTAAAAAGAAGAAAATGCACAATCCCCCTACACTAATGAAAACATACTTGGGGATATAATATAATCAATTTCTGCCAAACCCACTCCACTAATTCAACACACTGCACCTTTTAAATTATTTGAATTGAAAATACTCAATTGTAACATTTCATAATGTTGTTAATGTGACCTTCGGGTCAATTTAATTCATACAAATGTTGAAATGTGGCTTACTAAACTACAGGAAGACCACCCTAACCCAGGACAGGTGTATGACGGAGCGTCGCGCACAGCTTACCTGCCCGACTCGCCCGAGGGACGGAGAGTTCTGGAGTTACTCCATCGAGCTTTCAACCTACGGCTCATTTTCACTGTGGGACAATCGTCCACCAGTGGCAGAGACAATGTGGTCACGTGGAACGATATTCATCACAAAACCTCCACCTCCGGAGGACCAACTCGGTGAGCATGTTTGCATTCTACAGATGCTGTCCAAACTCAAGAACAATCGCAAATGTATTCCGTTTTATTTGTGTAATTTATGCAAAACATTCTCAAAAACCTTTTGAACATGCTTTCATGTATTTCTTATGTATTCAAATCTTGGAAGTCAGTAGCAAAATACAGCAGGCCCTCGCGTCTTGAAAAGCGCTCAATTGGTTGTCATTGTCAACTTTATCCTTCATAAATGCCAAATTCGATACTTCCATTATTTGTATTGCTTATAATTCAAATGAATGGAATTCAGCATTTTCATTAGGCCTACATTTAGCCCAAGTGATGAAAAAGTGTTTATTCTAGGGAAACTTCTTGACACAAAGTAAGTCAATTGTAAAAATAAAGGAACCACAATGTATGAGAAAGTACCAAAATAATGAAAAAGCATATATGATATAATAAACTACATAACAATGTTAATAAACTAACACAACAATATGTTAATAAACGGAGATAATATGTTAATAAACTGACATAGCAATGTTAATAAACAGAATTTTGTTAATAAACGGTTGTAAAAATATGTTAATAAACTGACATAACAATATGTTAGTAATCTAACACTCTTGTTGTTTTGCAGCTATGGTTACCCAGATCCTGATTATCTCAAGCGGGTTCAAGATGAACTGAAACTGAAAGGAGTTGAATAACGAGTCTAACAGACGGCCAGCAACTTACCAGAACAAGGCTTTATGCAAGTTAAAATTTAATGAACATAAACAAGTACATAAGCTACTATTGTCATAACTGTAATTGTAAAATGCCAAAAATAAACAATTAATTTGCAAAACAAGGAAAACGTCATAAAAACGTAATTGGAAAATTGCCTTCTTGTTGCTTCGGCAATATTTACATTATATACAATGTGTATTTTCATCCTTTTACCATTACTCCAATTTTTGTAAGGCACCAAATGCTAACACAGCATAATTGTATGTACATGTGCACAATAAAAAGTAAAATGTACTGGTTGACAATGTAGAATGCTAGCCAACAATCATAAAGTGAATGGGAAAAAAATGCCTGCACATTTAGGACTGCAAAGTAATTTTTTTGCTATTTCAAGGTGTTACATTTTTTTGATACTGTAAAGTTTTGTTAAATTGTCATTTATTTGATGAGCATGTTATATTTTATATCGGGGCCTATAGTCAAAATATATCCAAGTGTTGACTTTCAGAAAACTGAATGCTTAATGTACTGGGAATTGGAAGGAAAAATGTTAATTTGCCGTATTGATATAAATTGTTAAATTGTATTAAGAGATTAGTTTCTTGTCATGATAGGTGTTTTGCATTCTTTAACATGGTCTGAAAACTGAACTGAATGTGACGGATGACATTTGATTCCACCATGAGTGCTCTTATTACTTTATATCTTTTTTTATATTTAGAAATGATTTACATGTTTAATCTCTTTTTAAAAAGAAAAAGGATTACTATATTGCTTATAAATAATGGCAACAGGTACCAAGACTGACTTTGAGTGTAGCATCTGTAGTCGGGGGTATGTGTTGTATGTTTTGAAATAAATAATACTGGGGAAATGTAGTCACTGAAATTGTTTGTAATGTAAAGATTATAAAGGGATCATATAAATATTCAACATTGTATAAGGGTATGATTCACTATTCTATGGAACAGTATGATCTTGCTTTTGGTGCTCTTCGTCAAAATCTGTGACAGCCCAATATATCTGTGACAGCCCAAAAATCGATATAGGTAGACAGATAAAACACAATGAGCATAAGTGGCATACACAGTTCTCTGACTTGTCTTTTAAGCACAACAATATATAAAACCACTAGCAGAAAACACAATTTTATTTATTTATTTTTATAATAGAACAAAAACAGTATCTAGGATGAAAGGATCCCGTTCAGAATGCTTGTTTGTTTAATAAGGGACTTAAAGCCAGCCAAAATAAATGTTTAAAATACAATACAATGGGCTGCTTGCAACATAGCCTTTTATTGACTTTGAATCTACATTTCAGGTGTTGACTTGATTGATGGACTGTAAAATGTTGAACAGGAATGTTTGCAGTCAATCTGCATTACTACCAATCCAGCTAACAAAGGCCACCTTAAATGCAGATTTTTCTCCAGATCATGATTTGTTCAAACAAATTTTACATCAGAAAAATACAGTGCATGAAGCACTTTCTATACATAAAGAACATTGTACTTTAAAGAGTACAACTCTTTGTAAACAAGGTTGGACTGTGGCATCTTTTCTGAACACAAACCTCCCTTTTCAGCACATATTTCAAATAGCAAATCTCTCAAAATAATATTTTATTTGAAAGTGTTATAGTCTTCCAAACACCAAAAAGGTTGAATGTGACATAAACCTAAAGAGTTTCTTTCTACATAGTTGTCTATTGAATGTTCTGTTGTGAATGAAAAGTGAAATGTTCCAATGTAAAAGCCTTGTATTTAAAAGTATTTTGTGGACAATGCATACCCTTTGCTTTTCTTTCTCGTTCACATGTATAAAAGTCAACTGGGAGTTGACTGTTGGGTCAAGGGATATTTCCAGGTCCAGACTCCCGGAAGCAGGGTGCTGAATCATCCTGTGGCGGTCTGGTTACCAATCACGCGGAGGATCTCGCGGTGGATGCAATTGTCTTGAGTGTTGAGGCTAGAGTCCCCAACTTGTCCGTCTTCATAGCTTCATTGTGAAAATCAAATCAACATTGGCATTTGAAATGCTGTTATTTGAAATAAATAGTAAATGCCAGACATGTCATAGATGAACCCATTCACTCATTCACTCATTCAACTTACACAAAGAAAAACCTTGTGCAAACATGGTTGGTGCTGGGAACAACCCAGATGTCCCCATGCTTGTGCAGTTCAGGAGAAGTAATCACTGAAAAAGTCAAAATAATCTATTTTAAGCATGACCGTACCTTTCAAGACAACATGCATCCTGACTTTAGGTTAAAGCTGCTGTAGGTAAGATTCGAGAGATGCAAAGAGAGATCAGAAAAGAGCTGAAGAGAGCAAGATTCTATAATTAAACCAAAAGTAGTACCCTCCCTCTGCTCCCTCCTGTTTTGCCACCATTGAGTGTTGCATTTCATGTACCTGTGATTAGCCTGAACTGTCTCATACAGATGCAACTTGAAACAGACATTCTCACTGCGCATTCCAGTCACAAATAGCTGACAGGTGGTTAGCCATTTCTAACTAATCTCCCTCTAACAATAGCTCTTTAATCGTACCTACAGCACCTTTGAATTAGAGTTGGTGTGTATCAATTCCCGAACACCTGGTAAGAGTGTTGACATGAAAAATCACATCGGATAAGGATTGGGTTAGGTGTCCTAACTGGGTTTCGCTCTGGCAAAAAACCGGCATTTTCCAGTTTCATGGATTCATGGTTACTATCATAAACAGGTTACAATCGGGTTTGGCTTGTAATAATTTGGACCTTGTCTTACCTTCACATAAGGCTATGCACTTCAGATTACGACTCTGCAAGAACTGAGGCTGCTGTCCTTTCTTTTGTGACTGGAAATAAGAAAAAAACATGCCTAATTATGAAGCCTTTTGTCAATGTGTCTAGTTCCTCAAATGTGGTCCTAAGAAAAGACCAACATTAAACGCTGGCCACCTGCAAATGGATGTTGGTCTTGCTGCTTGCTGCCATTTCATCCTTTGAAGTAACTTTTTGTTGTCTTTTGTTCATCCCTGTTTATGCAAAAATCAAGGTGATATAAGGTTACACTTAGTTATTTGAATCAATGTTCATAACAAACTATATTTTTGGCAATTTGAATTATTGTTCTTTTCATGTCTTTTTAGATTGGGTTGTCAAAATCACCTTTGACTGTCACCAAATAGTGGTTGGAAATGGACAACCTAGTGGTTAACCAGAGACTTGCATGCATGATCATCTCAATACTCCCTCTACCCCTTTCCCAGTGAATATATGGCTACCTGGATGTTTCCACCCAGCAACATTGTGTAGGGGGTAGAGATATCTTAAGTCTGTATCATCCTCCTTTACGTAAATAAACGATTCAGTTCATTGCATTGTCTCCTTGGGTTAATATAATCACGCTCATATACACTTTTCACTAAGTGCCAGGAGGCATTTCAGTTGTTACCTGAGTAACCAAAGGATATGCTTGATAAAGGACTGAGATATATTCCATTCCCATAGATGGCACCATGTAGCTGTGTAACAGAAGAAAAGAAAAATATTTTGGTAGGATTGCAGAGGGTCACATAGATATAGAAATACAAATTGTAAAAGTCAAGTGCTGTCGAGGTGTGAGAATGTGAACAAATACCTGAAGTCTGGTGTTGGAGGCCACAACCAGTCCATTCCTCAGAATAGAGTGCCAGTTCTCTATGTGGGAGCCACTAAGCAGATGCAGTTTATTACTTCTACTTAGAGAGTAACCAAACACTTCAGGGAGAGAGCCATCTAAGTTGAACTCAAGTTAGTGCTATTGCTTTTTTTGTGCCAGGTGATGGGACTTGCCAATCAAACTAGTGTGTTTCCTTGAGGTTTCATCTCATTTTAAATCAATTTGAAACTGAGATTTTGACAGATTATAAATCACACAGTTGAATTTGTGTAGCTGTAGCTTCTTTGGAGATGTTACCAAGATGGTGTCAATGCCAATGGTAGGCTGGTTTTTGGGAATAACAGCACAAAGTGGGATCTGTAACTGTGTTGCATCTACATTGTATCTAGTATGTTGCATTCTTGTTGTTGGATACAAATACTAATAGAAAATGGTGTCAAGAGATGTGACTATGCAACCATGGCGTTTATGCCAATCAGAACTGGACACTTCATATTCAGTATAGCTATTTAACAGTATATGTTTGGTTTCTTTCCACTTTTGTTTGTCTGTGGTTTATTTGTCTAGCTAACCCTACACCATTTTTACACTTAAAAAGAAGGTCATATTTTAAGTTTATATTTACAGCAAATAGATGGCATGGCTGTACATTACCACAATAGCAAATGTGAAGACAAAGTTTTATGATGAAAGCATTCACACCTGCACAAAAAGCACATACCTCATTTTTGTAAACTTACTGGAAAGCAAACGTGCTCCCAAAGAGATTCTTGGCTGCTCTAAAGTTGGACTCTTTGGCAGGCGGGCTGCTGAGCAAGAGGAACTGGTGCGGCGTGTGCATGAACTTGAGTTGCTGAAAGCATCAGACATGTGTACAGATAAAGCCACATCTTCAATGTAGTTTTTTAGCAGGTTAGAAATACCTCTAATGCTGTATCAAAATATGCTATATACTAAAACCATTGCATTAGAATCACTTACTCTGGGTACTGGAAGTTTAACAATGTGTGACCTGTTACTGGATATTACCCTACAATGAAGAAAAGTATATTACTTTCAAAATGCAATACAAGTGCTTCTAGATGTCTTGTATTCTCATTGGATCATTAGATTAGCAAAAATATTGACTTCCGTTAGCTTGCAGTAGAGAACAATTTAGGCCATTTTCTCATCAGCAAGTAGAACAATACATTGCCGTCACTAGTGTTACATTGATGGTATTATGGAATCTTTATTCCAGTTAAAAATTGGTTTGAAAAATCATATTATTTGACAGGAAAGACGCATCAAAAGTACTTTTAGCCAGTGGCTTGTTTTCTTCTTATAGTTCTGGAGCTTACCATTGAAGAAGAGGATGTGCCAGTGGGTCGTGCTTGTCCATCTGCTTCTTTATTTCTAAGTAAGGCGCCTGTGAAGAGCAATAATTAAAAATCAATCCGGCTGCGTGATTCCAAATACTTTTATCAGCTTCATTGCACTGCAGAACACATCGTCAGATTGTACCAGCGATGGGGAAAACAAGTGGAGTGGTGCGCAACTGCTTCCAAGTTTTGCTGCAGTGCTACCTCAAATCTAACGTTGCCAAGCTGTTTCTGCAGGTTTGGACTGCCAGACTCTAGCAGAGATACCAGAAGGGGGTTACGTCCAAGCTCCAATGAGCTGCCTTCACCCCCTCCATGCACACTTTTACTACTAAAAACATATGTCCATACAACGGCATGTTTAACAGAACTACGATGCTTAATGAGAGATAACAAAGATAAGAGCTTATCTTATCTTTATATCCTGGAATGGGATTACTAGTGCATGGATTCATTCCTTACTGACTGAATCCTTTCATTCAGTCAGTAAGAGGAACAAGAGAAGGTGTTGAAGTTTAACAGCTGCCATTGTTTCTTAAAAATTCCAATAAGTTACTTATAACTTCCTTTGAATCCCTTCAGAATACCAATGTCTGAACTCACAGTCCTGTGTTCATGATCTACACACAATTTAGGGCAACCCCATTATTCCTTGCTGACATTTCCGAGCTTGAATCCCACACTGTTAATAGGTCTGCTCATATAATTGTCAGCTTGATACTGAAATATACATTTAATAATGATAATGCTATGACATTTATTAAGACTACTAGATAGCTTTGATCTAACCCAAAACATCACTCCCCCATCAACACTTGCCTTGTTAGTCAAACTAGGCCAGCTGTAATTCTTAGTCTAAAAAAAAAGAAAAATATATTTAAAATCGATTTGCTTTATACTTTCCCCACATTAATTGACCAGGGACGTCAACTTGCTAGGACGTTCTGTAAGCTCTATGACAAATGTCTGACTGCAATACAAAATCATAATAAAAATATATAGCATTCTAAAATGAAATAAACACAGTAGAAGACATTAACAGATAGGAACGATGAAAACACAACATGGCTAAAATATGTCAAACTATATAAAGATAACCCAAATCCACCCAAGAATGGTATGACACAAGTAATGAATGAATGAATAAATAAATTAAATACATAAGAGAGTAAGGCAAATTAAGATAAAAGTGGGATCACATTCAGTAATTTGGGGACCTAACGGCAAAACCCCAGTCTCCTTAATTTATATCTTAAGATATCTAGAAAATACTTTCAGAATTCAAGTCACATAAGGATTTATGAAATCTGATATGTAGTCTGATATGTTTTTTTAAATAAATATAAGACAATGTGCAATATGCAATATGCATGTCTTTACCTATCAGTACTAGAACCATTAGAGAAGTCAAATCCCAAATGGTTAAGTTGTTTTCAGACCTATGACAGTTATTACCTTTTTGGAGACGTTAACTCAAAAAAGGTTGGGGACGTGTCAAGAACTGCTAAATACAACAAAGACAATCTTAGTCTGTTTTATCAAAATCCAGACTGAACTAGGTTATTTTACATTCAATATGACTATATGACTAATCATTTTGGTGAGCCCAAAAATAAAATAAAATAAAATAGAAAGATGAAGATGAAGTAGACATTTATTTTATGTATTATTTATTAATTAATAATGAATGTATAATTTATTAATAATAACAGTCAACATGGTAATATGTACACATTTAAAACCAAAAATGCAAGGGAAACTTACTAACTTATCTCCATTTAACTTATCTCCACTTATCTAACTTATCTCCACTTATCTCCATAAGGAGATCTTCACCTTTGTATAAAATATGCTTATTATGGAGTTATGAAGATACCTGGGTCATCTCTCGGATGGATGTAAGGCTGTCAAGGGCTCGCATCACCCGGTCATAATCCTTCTTCTACAAAATACAAAAAGACTAATGATTTTCAAACAACTACATAAATTCTGTTTTTGCATTGCATATGCATTTTCACAATTCTATACAATTGTATTGATTGGCTATTACAGCCAAATGAATTACTAATGACAAATATGATGATTATAATTTCTTTTATAGAATCAGTTTTGGGGATTTTTCTAGATTCAGACACTTACCCTTGGATTGAAGGCTAGGGTCTGAGGATCATTGGGGTCCACAACAGAGGGATATGGCTCGAAAATAACAACTTTCCTGGGTGACTCCAGCGCTGAGCGACACATCGACACTAATAGATCCACCACCTGTGGAATTGAAAGAACTCCATGCTTAGTTCAAATGAAATCCATTCGTGAGATTACATGCAGGGATAAACATTGCATAAAATATAGCGTTTCTTAAAACTATGGCTCGGTACCCAAAATGGGTACCGAGCCAGACCTGACAATTCACAGAACCCTCAGGAAACTGGAACTGGTGACCCTGTCGTGTGCGGCGGTTGGGTCCCACGGACTCACTGAAATTGACTTTTGGGTCCCAAGATGAAAAAGTGTGAGAGAATGACGGGTGCAGTACCTGCGCACCGGTAGCTATCTCATCTGCAGCTTCGTTCATCACGCCCAAGGTTTGGAATGCAAACACACAGAGCTCCCGCTCGCATACTGTCGGCTGGGAAGGGAAGAATCCAAGCACAATGACAAAACCAACAAAATATCTAAATGCATTCAATTTTAAGAAGGTTGGGTTACTATATTAAGCATTCACCAACATTTGAAAAGGTTAGGAGAGTGTGGCTGAGCAGTACTTCTCGTATGGGGATATTTGGGCTTTTGACCCATAGCATGATCTGAAAAGGCCTTAGCACTACCAACTGCACTACACTGGAACCCCGTTGCTTTTATCAAACTCAAACTTATTTAACTAAAGACTGGATGTTTCTTCTTGGTTACTCACCCTGAGCATTGGCCCGTTCTCAAACACATGAGGTTCATCACAGACCACACAGAACTCATTCAACACTGGAATCCTCTGCTCCGCATACCCCATTATCTGCAATGACATCATCCGCATAAGCACACCAGAACCAAGTGGTGATCCACTGATAATGTTTTCTTTATTAACTATGTCTCATATGTGAACAATATGAATATATGAATGTATATGCTTAGCTCATTTAGAAGGGATATACAAAAACAACAACACTTGTTGGATTTAAGGTATGTTGGTTAACTTCAATGTTTCACTTGCTCACTTTAAATCATGGATTCTTGCTTGAACATGCTATTTAGTCTCTCATAATTGTGGTTTAAACTGAGAAGAAGCATCATACTTTTTTCTAAACAAGTGCTCATTGAACGCTTGCCCAATTGGAACAAAAACACAATGTTCTGAATCAAAAGTCTTGGGCTCCGCTTCGTACTTAGTTGTTGTTCCATGTTTCGTATCTACACCTTGTGAGGACCCATGGGCGCATTAATAATATCATGGACGTTCTATGTTATGATCTGTTCTCTTCAGTCCAGTTTCTCCTCTCTCCTATGCTGTGTGGTGTGAAAATGGATGACTGGGTGTTACAGGTTTTTGGCTGTGTGTGTGGATCGAGGAATCTCTGTATGTATGTATGTACTTTATGTATGTATGTATGTATGTATGTATGTATACTCTGTATGTATGTATGTATGTACTTTGCATATCTCTAGAACTGTTCATCTGATCTACTTCACACTTGGCGTGTGTATTGCTGGGGACCCGAGGAAGTGCAGTGTCTACTTATTTGGACACACGACACGTTCAATATTAATAAACTTTGAACAAAACAAACAACCAGCAGCGCTCTGTGCAGCAGTGGGGGCGGGGCTTCAGGGTTTCTGCAGTACAGCAGCACACTTGGTCCCTGTACTTGAATGCTGAATATGCAACCGGTTTACTCTAACTATAATTATACAAAAGTCGGACATGAAGGAGCATGACGTTACGCAGCTGTCGTTATTGCTGTTGGATGTGGATCTTACAGATGTTGATGGTTAAATGTGAATGTATGCTGATGATGAAGAGCAAAAGTAATAATTGGATGGAAGATGCTCATGTCCATTTCCCGCCCTTTGGATGTAAATAGAATGCTGTATATGCGCATTGGAAGTTGAATGCATTTACACCTGTGTCCGATGTGGTCGGAGCACCTCCGGATGTGGTTTGTCCGATCACAAATGCGTCCTGGGTGCATTAACACCTGGATTTGTATGCATTTTGGCGATATCCGACTCATAGCCGATTGCCCAAAACACATGTTAATGCTGGGTAAAAAGGGTGTCTTATTCGCATGTTTTTATCTTTTATCTGGTTGCAGCATTTCATTGTTGAAAATGTGTCCTGAGAGTGAAATGAGAGTAATGCTTCATAGGCGTGTTATG
Organism: Lota lota; assembly: GCA_026745465.1. Taxonomy (NCBI): domain Eukaryota; kingdom Metazoa; phylum Chordata; class Actinopteri; order Gadiformes; family Lotidae; genus Lota; species Lota lota. The sequence continues at coordinate 1,760,974 of JACYXH010000087.1, read as the reverse complement.
GAAAAAAGTCCAGTCTGCAGAACTCTCAAAATAGACAAGGGTGACACTTCCCCTTTAACAGGTGGTATCCACATATGTCAGAAAGGACATCCTTTGTGGTTTTGCATGATCAAAACACATTCAAAACCATGACAGTTTTTGCAAGCTTTTGCAAGTTGTTATGTGACACGCCATGTGTGAAGCCATTAGGATGATTTATTCGATGAAGAATATAGCAACTGGGCTACAAGAACCGTCATCGTGTACCCAAGTTGATTGTTCTTATTCAGCACAACACTTCTTCTGAGATGATCTGATGTTACAAAAAAAGTAACACCGGTATTTTTGGAATATATTACACCTAGGAAAGATTGAACTGCCTGTGTCTTTATCTGTATCTTTGAAGTGCAGTAGAAACACGTGTTGCCAACGACACTTACCTGTACCAGAAAGCCTTTGTCTCCAATGGGTACCAATTTGGCACCATTGTTTGGCTACATAAAAAGCAAAATATCAAATTAGTGGAAGAGTTTATACAAACAAAGACATAAAGATTATAAATTGAAAAGGTTTAACTGATAACCCAAAATATATTTTTATATATAATAATAATAAGGATCATTTTAAACTGTATATAGGCTCTGAAAGAGCAAGGATGCATCATCTAATGAATCATCATTATGACTTAATTATACATTTGACTTCGAATGTGGGACTGCGCTTAGGCGTCCAATGAGTTTGTTTGTTACAATATAGATGCGGTAATGTATTTGAGCCATTATTTACCGCTGGTGGCATGGCGAGTGAGGGGGCCAAGATACCAATGAGCCCTGAGGTAAGAGAAAGTCGCCTGACTTCAGGCACAGAGTCCTTGAATATGTCTGCTCTTCCCATCTTGGTGCTGCTGGAGTAGGAGCGGCTGAGCAGCCGGTGGTGGTGCTTCAGCCCGTCCATTTCCTCCGTTTTGATGGAACCCGAGCAGGAGCGGCTCAGCAGCCTTTGCGCCTTCAACCCGCCTCCCCCCACCCCGAGAGCCGTGCTGATGCCCCCGCTGAGCCCGCCCACGCTCACCCCTCCGCCCGCCGCATCGCAGTGAGGGTCGCCGGAGCACGAGCGGGAGAACAGCTTGCCAGGGGCCGGCCTGAGCCCCGACGTGCAGTCCTCAGGCTTGATGGCTGCTGCAGGACAGGGATCGCGCCCCAGAAGGCGGTGAGACTTTAGGGGACCGGGATGAGCCAGCTCCACGCGCAGGTTGCCGGACAGCGAGTGGCCCAAGAGCTTGTGTGCGGTCTTGCCGGGGCCGGGGCCGGGGCCGGGGCCGGGGCTGAAGCCGTCCACCTCCGCCTGCTGTTTGACGGAGCCGGAGCAGCTCCTCCGGAGGAGCCGGTGGGACTTGGACACGCCATCCTGCTCAGGCTTGAGTTTCTTTTTGCTCTTTATGCACCCCGGCGGGGGGTAGCTGGGAGATCTGAGGAGGAGTGCAGTGGGGAACGAGGGAATAAGAGAACCGCGTGTTAGGGTCCATTTAAGACGATGTGAAATGTGTGAAATCTGAATGTTTTTTAACCGTTTTCTGTAAAAAACAAACAAAGTAAAACACGGTTACAATATATATGTATATATATTGTATATACATATATGTATATATATTGTAACTGTGTTTTACTTTTTATGCTGCTTGTCTTTACCAGGTCTAACTTGAGATTTTTTAACATCAATAAGTCTAAGCAGGTGAAACATAGGATAAATACAAAAAAATTAACAAACCACCTTCAATGCCACGGATATAAGTTTGAAATATATCTGTCAAGGCAGATTTGTGTGTAATGCAAATGTTTACCTCTGCTTCTTGCTGTCCATTTACAGTGTTTTAAGAAGGCCATATTATTATATGCTAAATATTAATAAATACATGACATCCATGCGTTTTGGACAACAATGGGAGACTATAGCACTACTAGCAATACCTTCAGTATATCTCAGGAATGAATCAGGAAATAATATAAAACAAAATGTTAGAAAAATGAATCCGTTTCTAGCAATAACTAATATTGTTAGTATTGAGATATTTATAAATCAGTTGAATTTTTTTGGTGTTGTTTATTCTCTAACCTGCGAAGAGTTGAGAAGATGTGAAGTGGAGACTTGACCTTCTTGTCATTAAGCTTTTTGCTGTGTGAGCAGTTGAGCTTCTCTTTACTCTGGGTCTTCCACTGCTGGGTGACAAATGTTTGCATGATCCTGACAAAAAACAAGAAGACATCAGAAAAACCTGTAATCACACAGAAGGCTTGCATTTTTCAAACATTAGTTATTATCCAACAAAAGCTGCTATCAGCAAAAAAAAATTCACTTTAATAAAAACACAACCTTGGGCCAGTAGTCAAACCAATACAAGAGAACCTGTGAGGGAGCAACATTTATTCTCGCACTAATCAGGGTCTGCCATCTCTGAAAGGACACGAACATGTGAATGCTCCCTTTACGATTAATCAGACCATCCCAGCCGGCAGATAAGAAGGGGGGGAATTATGATAATTATTCTTTTTCAATTTAGTATTCCAGCTCAATAGAACCATGAGACTCAATCAAAACACAGTTTAATCAAAACCAAAAATTGCTGAGGGTATATTGTTTTACATTAAATGGTTTCATTATAGCACCGTCAAGATTCGAGGTCACCATTAATATATATACATTAGGGGTGACCTCGAATCTTGATGATTTGATAGCCATGTCAGTCATGAAAAAAGCTCAAATGAGCCAATAGTATATATGATAAATATGTTCATTGTGTTAACAGCCAATGTTTCATGCTGATGATTACAATTGCACCATTTAGCTAATTGTCCATAGAAAAAAAAATATGTTCATGGTTTGCTTGTTCCGTCAAAACGAAACTTCACACATGCACGTAGCTCTGTAAGCAATTGTGCTTGCCATCAGGACGTGAAAGAACACACATCAGAACAACACCACAAAATAACCATGTCACACCATAAATTTACATTTTCCCTCACTTTTTAAGCTGATGTCCCAGTCCAAATCTATCCTTTGTTGATGCCTGGAAGACATCAACTGTTGGGACTGTAAAAATAAGAGAAAAAAGTTACATTGGTGTTTGAGGGCTTCATATTTATAATGAAAAATATGAGCTGAAAGAGCTTTCTAGAAGACCAGTTTTGGTGTCCTCACCGGTTCCATTTAGGTACTGTGTCAGTGAACAGTGAAGTCGCACTATAACTGGTTCTCTCCTGACTACGTCCCATGCCAGTGCAATCTCTTCCTGAATGACAGCATTGAGAAAATAATGTAAGTGAAAATATATACAAGACGTTTGTCTTGTATATATTATATATATATTTCTTTGAAATACTTTTGCTGTCCAGGCACCCCCAGCTAAAATAAATATAAAAAAATAAAGACAAAGGTCCCTTTGCTGTCAAGGGGTTTAGGTTATCAGAACATAAACAAATACATATCATATAATTAAGTAATAACAGACAAAAGGGAGTGCTGCCAGATGGGCCTATGCCGCATCACAGATGTGCCAATATTCCCATTGCACTACCTCCAGTATGTTATTGCTTTTATACAGTAGCTTCTAAGTCGTTGAAAAACCACAGATGGAAATGAAACTGTTTGAATTGGTTAGATTAGGCTACATTTATTTCCCCTGCATTTATTGCACAATCAAGAATTATAGTTCCCCAATTGTTCACCATTGAGCAAGTGTTGTGGTAAACACACCTAGCAGGGAAAGCTATCCTTAGCTTGTTCGTTATTAAAGTGTAAGTGAACACTCTGTTTCAGCTCGAATTCAAACAATGTGAAAAAAAAATAATGTTTTGAAAGAAAATAGGAGTGTTAGTCCTATGGATATCAGGATTTTACTCCAGTTTCTTTCTTAATTACCGTCTTATTTTAGTAACAGTGACAAAAGGTTTTCGGTTCACAACACACCCCTTTAATATCATGATCTCAGGAACATCATTATCATCATAATCATATCATTATTAGAGTGAAAAGCATTTCAAAGATGCCAAAAATTCCAAAGAGTACAAACACAGAGTGATACATTCACAGGTGAAATACCCATTCATATATATTGGATATGGCCACAACTGGTTAGGTGCTTGATTAATCACAATGTGTGGTCAAATTGAACTTTTGTTTAATAGTCATTTTAAAATGTTACTTTCAATTGTATTTCAGTTGTATAAGTGCTACAATCAGAGGGCGGACCCAAACACAGACACAGACAATGGAAGAAGTAGGATTGTAACAGGAAAAGATCAACTTGAATACATCATTCAAGTAGCCGTTACTAAGAATCTACCACTGTGGTTGAAACAATGATCTGGCGATGAGTGAGTGAAGAACCAGGGTAGATACACAGCAGAGGTGATGAGCTGGAGATGTATAACAGGTGTGCGGCTTGGAACAGTTTAACTATATGTATAGTAATCAGTGAGCCGGGGAGAATGAATGGACTGCCACACCCACCGCACACACACACACACACACACACACACACACACACCCAGAGAAAGAGACAGCGGAGAACACAGGACGCACAAAGGAGAGAAAAAACACAAGAAACACAAGGACTGACAGGAGGCATGACCGTAGCCGTGACAATAAGAATGTCAATACAGATACTCACGTCTAAGAAGCTAACATCAATGTGCAGATCAATGTCCACATCATCAATGGCACCATATTCCCTGTAGAACGACAGAAATGCATTGGCTAAATATGTAGTGTGTGTGTGGGTATGTGCGGTCAAAGATTCAGTGAACCTCCTACAAATAAGACATAAATTATAGGATGAGACTGTCAGTATTAGACTACACTAAATCAAGTGACCAAAAGTCAATTTAGAAGTGCGGCTTGTCTGACAACAAAAGTATCCTGCATGAAGTTATCGCGGCAGTGCAGTGGTCAACACAGCTTATGCAGCTTATGCACACATTCACATAAAATACATAAACGTTTGACATGCATTGGTATGAGGTTTATTATTTACCCTCTCCAGCTAATCGCAAAAAATATTAAGACCTCTATCGGAGACTTCTTAATACTTTTAATATCGCCGCGGGTACCCTGCCACAGTTCTGTGTACGTAACAGGGATGTCAACACAAATAAATATTAAGTGAAGAACTGTTTATTGAGATGTTTTCGTCTGGGTAAGGTTCATTGTGTGTCCACCTGTGCTCTGATACTGCAATTTGAAAACACATATTTACGTCCACGATGCGCATAGTGACATTCCACGACAGCTTTGCATCGCAATGATTCGTGTCACGATGCATCGCTACACCCTTAGAAGCCACCTTAAGACATTAACATAGCGATCAGGTAGGCATTATGGCAAAATCGGACTAAGTATCGCTATACTCACAAACTGCCGTGCCATTCCAACATATTGATTTAGCATGCAATGTTGTCAAATTAGGGTTGTGATCTCTAGATGAACATAGGATTTCCTATGGGAAGAACAGGGTAGGGCTGTACCTGAGAGACACTGCATGGGTTCCATATAGTTCCTTTACTGCCTGCAGGTCTGCCTCAAGCTGTGGATGCTTGTGGAGTTCACCGTCATAGTTCACCTACCAGAAGGCGAAGCAAGTTAGCTGAAAGAAAACCTATCTCAACTAATAGATATATCTGAACAAAACATTCTGGTTTTTGTATATTCATCAATGATACCTGCGTTTTTTTTACATCTCGCCAACACTAAAGATCCCCCCATGTATAGTTTGTTTGCATATGTATGCAGACAGCTTAGTAGCTGCTACCCTGGATTATTACATAATGGTACTGCCATTATGTAGAAAATAAGTGGAAGATAAATCTGAGATTTTTGGGAAGCTATAAATTAGTCAACAGCACATTGAAACCGAAAGTAATCTATTAAATTATCTAAGTAAATTGAGATAAGAAATGGCTACATAGGTATCTGGCAGGCTACCCAGATTACCTTGGTTCAGTTACTGGGGTTGTACATATTTCTGAGATTTCTATGGAATGGAGAAGCGTGAATAGAGTTTTCGAGCCATGTGGTGATACTTATGCTGCCAAGCAGTTGTAACAAGTTAAGGTTGGTTGCACATTACTGCTCCATGTTAGTGCAGTGTTTCCCATACATTGATTTATTTTTGCACGCAAACATGTGTGCACCCCTACACATCAAACCCATCTGTGAATAACCCCTCCTTTCCGAGCACACTCTGAATAAACATGATCATGTTCGGGAGGAAGGATTGTTATTGGTTTTTCCTTGCAGAGAAGACGGCATGCCAAATTCCTTAATATAATTAATCTGGAGGTCACAAATTGTATTAGAGATGCAAGTTTACTGGTATGCCTTCATAATTAAGTTAATGAGCCAAACCTGTTTTCACCCCTACTTTTACACCTCTGTAATAAAGGCCTATTGGCTGATTACAGAAATCAAACTACTGGCTGTGTATCAATTGCAAGGCTTCCTTATTAGGTACCTACTTTGTGAAAGGGGTTGACAAAGTGAGACAGCTTAACTAAGTAGAATCACGTGACCGCAAATAAATCGGGACAGCAATATGCCGTCATATTACCTATATTTGCGACCTATTTTAGAAGCATCCTTGCAATTATGAGAAACAGGCTGTTGCATGTTGCTATTACACTACTGTTGAGCTGTGTAAGCAATGATGTGCTATGCCTGTATTGCTATCAGGTATCTCTTGCATGAGATTTACCAGAGCAAATACTGAATACATACTTCTACATCACATTTTTAGTACAGACAGTCTGAGACAAGTACACTGAGTAGCTTTTACTACATCCCTGCTTTTCCTTACCTGACCTCCATAGTAAAACTCCTCAGAGTCATTGTCACCCTCTGAGTCTTCTTCTATGGCATGATACTGAACAACAAAAACACAAGATTCACAACGGAAAAGTTATAACAAAATTATTGAAAAGTATGTTTGCATCTGTACAATATTATATATTATACTGTCATAATAAGATACTGCAAAAGGCACTGTGCACTTTTAACATGATATATAGACACTGAAAAGGTGAAATAATTTCAATCCCACCTGGTTTTTGTCAAGCTGAAGTTTAGACTTGGCAAACAGATTGTTAGCAGGGTCGATATTTGGCCTTATCTCTGTTGATAACACATTAGGAAAATGTTAAAGTAACAAAATAAATCGATTGTCTACTGTTATTTCAGTATTACACAAAGTAACAGTTTTTGTTGCATAGCTTTGTTGCCCACATTTTATTAATGGAAACATCTTCTTTTATTCCTCTTTGTAGCGAATAGAAGGTTACCGCAAGTGCTCTATTAGCAAGAAAGATAATACAAATAATTTCCTCAGGAGTCAATAAAATAATCTGTATCTCTAGCTGTAACTGCTAACCAAATCTGTGAATACTTACATTTAGCATGACATTTACTAGTTTGATTAATTTGGAGGTCCTGCATTTTCTAACCAAAATTAAGCTATGGCAATATAGATGGATTTTTTTTCTTTAGATTAGACCTAAATCTCAATGGTTCGACTTTATACTTCATCACAAATGCTTGACATGGCCGATATCTTGTACAAAATTGTCAGCCAATAAGGGATTTGTAGAGGGCATTCTGGGAAGATATGGTTTTGTGTATACTTTGTATCACACCGATAATTTGAAGTTTCTTGTTCATCAGCAAGGCATAACTGTCAAGTACCTAAAAGGGTGCAACACCTTTGGAAACATTTGTTTTCATTTGCTTAACGTTTATATTCCAAAAGAAAAAACATGCTAAAATGCTTCATGAATTACTCCACAAGCCATTACAGCGAAATTATGAAGTGTTTTCTCACCTGATGCAATTCGATGAAAAATGACAGGAATGGCATCTGTTGTGATTAAAACATCATCGTTGTTATCAGAGTTTGACACGTATGTGTTGTCTGTAAAAAAAGAAAAAAACAAGAGAAGAAACAAAGAAATAAAGACAGATTCAACTCTGCATTTTAGTTAGGATCCACTCCAACTGATGGAAAAACAACTGGCAAAACAAAGGATGCGAGCCCCCATCTGCACAAGATTTAAAAAAGCGCAAGATGAAATGCCAACTAAGGCCACAGGGAAGCCTGCAGTTCTGCAAACCGAAGACCGCAGAACTGCCATTAAACCCAGCTTCGCCAGATAGAAGCTTTCGCTGGAGCGAAGGAGATCAGTCATGATAGCACCAATGTGACATATAACTGTGTTCTGTCTGGATATATTATATATAATATATTAAGTACACCAAATATATTGAATGTCTCTTAAACTAATATGTCACTCAAATTGTACAATATAAGGCCTACAGGCCTAACACTAAATAAGATTACTGTGCCGTTTTGTGTCTGAAACGCATTGCAATTCAAGCAGAGTATGGGTAATGTTCTCAACAGCTTGATTCGTTATTATTCGTTCCTTCCTTTAAATATATAATGAATAGATTAATGATGGTTTGGAAAGAAGCGCACCGCAGTGATTTCAGTTAGAGATCATTTGCTTGCAAAACAAAATAGCTTGTTGAAAAAGTACAGATTTCTTTCAGGTTAGTCTTGTTCTAAAGACTGGACATTGGACAATATTTCACACTATTAGATTGCTGATATTGATATTCAACGTGTATTTCCCCTAGGACCTCGTTTGGCAATTAGGGAAATATGTGTGAAACATTGTCCAATGTGTAAAGTAAACTAATCTGAAAGAAATCGGCTCTCAATGACCAGTATAAAGCAAAAGAGGGGGAATATTGAAATTCAAACTGAATTCATCATTGCGGGTATGATTGTGTGTTCCGTGTTAAACAAACCAAATATGTAAAAATGTCTCATGAACAAATGTAATCTGATTTTAGCAAAGGCTTTAATGTAAATCTATGTAGGCCTACAATGACTTTCTGTGTTGTTGTTTCTGATACACATTGGCATGGAATTCTCAACTGCTTGAATTGTTATTATTTGTCCGCTCATATAATTATAATAGTAGTCTACCAGTGTTGACTTGTCTCTCAAACAAATATGTCTCTCAAATTGTACAACATAGCCTATAAGACAAATGTAAGGAAATGTCCATAAGACATGTTGTTTGCAAGACACTAAGACACTGAGACCCTTTAGTTATTATCTATAGTAACCATTTCACTGTTTGTACCGTGCTTATCGCCCTTGAGGGGAACTGAGACAGCCTCGGCTGACTGAGACAGCCTCGGCTGACTCAGACGCAGCAATACCACGAGCTATATTGCTGAGATGGCCGAAGGGAGTAGTGGCATCCCTATCTGCAGCTGTGCCCTCAAGGACGTTTTCCTGCTCTTAACACGGGAGTGTACCCACTGTTTGGGGCACAGTACAGCGCTTCAACCTTTGTATGCTTGTCGTGTTGTGTGGTCTCTCTGCAGAGACTACTTTTATTTTATACTATTTTTACCCTTTATTACAATCGACTCTTTACGTTTATTCTGAGTTGCGTTGTCAATACAGTTTGAAGAATTTCCACCACACTAACTAGTTGTGTGTTTTCTTGTTTCAGACACACGTCGCCACACGCCATTCCTCAATGCACGCTTTATTCCCTACAGCAAGAATGTGTCAGGCTGCGACCTGATATTTGGTGGCGGTTCAAACAGGTGAATGTTGTTGTTTTTTTGCATCCAAGCACGTCCAATTTCTTAAAAAGGTTTCCTAAACTAACGTTACAACCCATCATTGTTAGAAAGGCTCCATTCACGTGTCTATTTGTCTCTAGTCGTGAACATCATTCGGGCGCGACCCTCTCTGATAGTCTGAGAAAAAAAAGTGTAAAGAGAAAGGGTAGCAATATTTTCCTCAGACTTCCTCCTCAGATGAGCCTCACCTGGTCTGGGTACGTATGCGTCCACGATACTTGTAAGTCTACCCCCGTTTATCCTTCATGTAGTATATACTGTCCGACTTGTTGTGTTACCTAGTTTAACAGCCAGTGAACCCACTGTTTAATTTTCCCGGAAGCCTAACCCTCACTCGGACGAGGACATTAAATCAACCGCTGCTCAGACAGAGCTTCACCATCCGCACACACCTTAGCACACTGTGTGTGTCCGGGAAGCCTAACCCTTATTTGGACGCAGGCATGAAATAAATTGCTGCTCAGCCGGACCTTCACCATCACACACACCGTGGTGTTATAATCTAAATGTCTGAAAAGCTCAACTTTTTCTCGGACGCCACAGTCAACCGCTGCCCAGACCGAGCTTCACATGTCCACACACACACCGCGCCGCCGGTGCCCCTTGGTCATGACGTCTAGAGTTCCTAGGAAAAGGCCCTCAGATGTTATGAAAAGAACGCCGCAAGCGTTTGCAGCAGAGTGGAACGTCACAAAGTGTTTTGGGGAGAATGGCTTTTAGGATTTTACCCCTTTATTTCTAAATTGGGGACTTATTTCAGTAACAGTGATAAAATGGCATAGATTACTATGTTGATGATCATAGAATACAAATTGTGTTAAAAACACAAAAACGAATACAGCTTTGGGTTCAGTGGATTTTTAAGAATATATTTGTCTGCTAGCAACGGAGTAATTAGCCCGCTAGCTCAAGCCCTCTCCTTCAGTACAGTGTTTAGCCAGTGCAAAATACCTAGGTATTGTGTGTTTGTTCGTGCTGTTATATTGGGTTCGTTTGGTGATGAGGCTAATCTGTGTGCTTATTTATTGCTCATATTTCCTTAATTTGTATGCCTATTTGGTCCATTTGTTCCGTGCGGCATGGGGTGCGCATGACTAGCTATATTTCGGAGCGGCAGTTGTTGGCAGCCCGCCTTTGAAGGGAACGCCAGCTATCACTACAAAACCCAACCTATACAGTCCTTTAAAGTCCCTCCACAACAAGTGTAATGTTTTCAGCTTTGCAGATATGGCTCGTAGAATCAGCGATTTCTTTACAAAGCGAGTTTGCGAGGAGGAGAATCATAAGGGCAGGTGAAACAGTGCAGACATCATCTGATGTTAAGGGCAGTTAAAAAGTAATAATCCATGTTACTGACGACATGCGGTAAACATGTCAGGTCTGGAAGAAGCAAGAGAGTCTGCTCGCAGGGCTCCACTACCCCTCTCAAAGGTAGTGCACAACAACAAGAAGAGGAAGGGTCAGGGGATAGAGATGGTCAGAGTCAGGATGCAGGAGGCGAGGGGCGAGGGTATTCAGTTGCCAAATCATTAGGAGTGTATTAACGCAAAGCTGACATTAACGTCGTAGTAATATAATAATAATAATATGCTCCCAGAATGAGCACAAACATTTTCGGCACATTCTCCACTCTGTCTGCAAAATGCGCCTGGGTACAGACTCTGCCTCATTTTCAGCCAGGAAAAACCCCGCATATGCCATGTATGTCATTATTATCGGATCTTTCATGTAATTCTATAATTAAAAAGACTAATGTCATTTGTTGCCATTGTTATTATATCCTACCTTGTCTCTTACTCAACAATGTTGGCCTTTCCTTGTTTAACCCCTCAAATGAAAAACACTACAGCCATTCTGTCTGGGGCAAAAGAAAAATCGCCACACAAATAAAGAAAAAACAATAGCTGGGTTGGGGGTGTCCTTGCGGTGTCGCCCTCGTGTGCGTGTAGCATCGAAGCATTGGTAGTCGCTCAGTAGTCGTACTCTCGCACGTTTTAGCCCTTGCCCATCTTTAGTTATATATACATATATCTTAACTAGGTGTGGTTGTTTTGGCATCATCTTTCAAAAATGACATTTTTAGTAGCTAAAAGTTACCACTTAATTTGTAGCCGTTTGTAGGTTTAAAACTAAATTTGTGCACGTTTTAGTTTGTTTGCACTTGTAACATGTGATATGCTTGCTCCTGCAGTGTTGATCTGGCCATCAGGCATACCGGGTGGGCCGCCACATCGGTGGGCAGACCAAAAAAATCTGTAACGTTTTTGCCGGCCTTGTTCTGACTATTTACCTGCCCTCTCTGTGGGCCTGTCGTTCGAGGAGTGCATGAGATTGTGCTGTGTGCGTGTTCTGGGACTGGGCTCACTGGCCAATCAAAACTAAGTTAGTTAATGCGCAAAACATGCAAAAAAGAATGCAAAAGGAGAGCGCAGCAGTGAGAGGGCCAACAAAAGCCATGGACAAGAAAATGGAAAAAAGTAGACGAGGGGCCGATCCCAGTGGAAGTCCAGGGCCGGAATTCTTTCCAAGTACACCCCGTCCACACAACATTTCCTAAATAATAAATACTGTGCTTTTCATCTGACGGCCTCAAGACCATAGGTTTTCCTCCACACTAGAAATTTGAACATAGAATATTTCTTATCACCACTTTCTTTGAATTTGACTGGTTTAGTAAACTTTGTCACACCTATGGTGTTCCAGGTCTCAAATGACCACCGTATGGAATTAACGGTAAAAGACTACATTATGTTTATCCAGCAGATGGAAAACATCCCCATACACACACACTCCCCCCCCCCCCCCCCCCCCCAACACACACCACCACCTCACCCCCGCCCCCACACACAAAGACCGGTCAACACTAATATGGGGGGGGGGGGGGAGAAATTGACACTGTAGAAAGGTATAACAAATTGGAAGAATCTGTATTCAATGCAAATTCTCCGGTATCCAACTAGAGAGAAGGTGGCATTAAGTTTCCCTCTGCCAATTATATGTTATACATAAAGTATTCATGCTTTGTCTGTTATACAAATCCTTACCTGGATAATCATCTGAAACATGCACAGCATAGGTAACCCTAAGGGATTAGAAAAATTGTGTTATCGTAGTATTATTAATTATATGAAAGACAAATGGGGTGTGGGTGTCTCACTAGACTCAAAAGAGGTCTTTATGGATAGAATTTCACACATTTGAGTTTGAATGTTACCAACACATTCATAGAAACACATACCACTTTAGAACAGAGTGCATGCACTGCAGCCTATATTACCACTTATTTATTTCAAAGGAATATTACTAGGGCCAGTTGTAGGCTACAGCAACACCGCAAATCAAAGATGCATGTCAAAATGTGCTTCTCCCGGAAATCTCTTCAGATACCATATTGCATTCTAACATGAACAAAGTGATGAACAACATTACAAAGTGAATGAAAAGTGTTTTATGACTGAAGTGACTGGAGTTATAAATATCATACCTTTTAGATCCTTTTGCATATATGAATGTGAATGTGGAGTCAGTGTATCTAAAATCTGCAAAATGGATAGAATAGAATAGATGAATAATATAGAATAAAATAATAGCATCAAATAAAATAACAAAATGATTATAACTCGTATGGCTTTAGGAAAATATCACAAGTACAGTTTCCATGGCAACAACAAAAGGGGTTCGAGGCAATTCTAGTGGACAAATAAAATAAGGCATACAAAATTGTGCAGCTTCACTGCATTAAAATGAAATCATTAGGCACTCTTATGACTAAAGATTGTTTGAAGGCATATAATCGGGCAGTATGCAATGCCAATGTCATGTGTGTTACGTTTAGGCTGTATTCGTAAAAAAAACAACATGTCATGGCCTATCCGTCCTTTGGTAAATACAAATATTGCAAACGGAGCCAGGGTATTCTGTTGCCTTATTAATATTGATCTAGGCCTGGGTTAACGCTATGTGTGCACCGACACTCGGGTGTGATCAAGTGTACGTGGAACGCCCGTGACCGGAGCGAATGAAACTCACCGGAGAAAGGGCAGTCTTTTTCTGCCTTGCACCTTTGTAGAACGATGTCGACGTCTTTTTGTATTCTCTCCTGCCTTGAACACATCCCCATGAAATAAAGCCCACTGCGATGACCGGCGTCGTTATTTCGTTTCTTCTTCGTCTCAGGCTGAAACACAAGAACAACACATTCGCAGAGTGGGCTCTTATGTTGCAGAATCCAGAGGCTGAATTTTAGATCGAGCGTGGCCAGCTCGCTTGAGGCCGTTATGGTAGGGCAGGTGTGTCCCACCACGCACAGAATCAGTCTCGGTTTGACGATGCTATCATCTCGGACCACGACAGATTGTGGTTACTTGAGCTGCAGAGTACACCTGAATGTCGATCAATTCCACAAAGTATTTTTTTCACAAGGGAATCCCCGATCTCTGCTCCTCATCCCTCTGCTAAACCGAACAATGGCGGTGTTGAATGGCGTTAAGCGATAGAGGTCCCGCCAGCCTTAAAGTGAAATCAACATCATTGGCCGATAAAGGTGGATGCACATTATTATAACCAAGAAGTAGGTTCCCTGTATTGTGCTGTCCCCATAGCTTGATTACACAGCCAGCAACAATGTATTATCAGATTGGAGTCACAATAGATTTTCTGCAGTTTTAATGACTTCATGAATAATTCCAACAAACAGAGAAAACAAGAAATAATAATGATTCTCTTAAAATGCTAAACTCGGATCTATTAAATAATTCGTGAAGATTGCGTTTTTAATATTATGACGTTTATATAAAATACTTGATAAGTACCGGCATGTATTCAAAATTCACAATAACGCTGAAGAGTAAAAGGACGAGACACAAACGTTCCCATATTATTTTAAATAGTCTCAAACACACACACATACATAAAGGTAGACAGGAACTATAACTAAAATACTTACAGGCAATGCCATTGAAGGCGAAACCGTGAAAATCTTGCAAAATATACAGAAATGCAAGCGGTCTCATGTACGAATCTTTTTACTTTCCCTTTTGCTTCACTTTCTGAGTTTCTGAGTCTGAGTTTCTCGTGACCAGTGGGGGATTTCTTTAGTGGGGGAACGCCTTTTTTTAAAGACATAATCACAAAGAATGCCGCGCGCGCGCGCGCGCACACACACACACACACACACACACACACACACACACACACACACACACACACACACTCAAAAGTACATTGAGTAGAATTATTAAATAATCGCCAGATACAGAAACCACTTGCGCTTACTTTAGCTACTATATTACAAAAAATTACATTATCAACAACATTCATAATGTGTGTGGTATTGCTTCATTTTATCACACACAAAGCATGCCAATTCATAACAATAGAGCAGACACACAGGATCCATGAACTAATTCACACCAAATGCATACAGTCAAGTATGTATAGCTAATTACAGGCGGAGTCTCTCCAAGTTTGAGGGGGCGTCATATCATTGCCGTCACTTATTATTCAACATCACTTACATTGGTTTACTGTAACGTTACCAGAGTCATTTTGATTACATAAAATTCAAAATGTATAGTTTAGTTTGTAATCCCTAAAACATTCTGTAATAATCGGAGTCGTTTTGATAAACGGAAGACACAGACTTTAGAACGAACCGAAGGGGTTTATTTATTTTTACCACCATCAGCTGTCCCCAGCAACCCATGCATCCAATACAAAGTCCTGGAGGTGCAGAGGAAGGTGTCGTTGGTGCCTCGGTGGCACTGTGTACTCAGGTATCACAACAGGGGAAGTGTCCAATCCAGGGTTTGGCTCAGCACCAGCTGGTCTCTCATCGGTATTGGCGAGGGGCTGGTAGGGTGCCAGCCGGTCACGATGGAGGACCGCCCTGCGGCCTCTCACCAGCTGCACCCTGTAGACAACATCTGTCAGTTTGGCCAGCACTGTGCATGGTCCAGTCCACCGGTTGCTGAGCTTTGGGGAGACTCCTTCTTCCTTTCGGGAGCGTATACCCACACGCGGGAGTCATAAGCCCGCTTTTGTGCTATAGGAAAAGGACCCAGGATGTCAACTCCCACTCCATATGGGCCCCCACGTGGTACTGCTGTAGGGGAGCATGTGAGCGTTGTGTGGGCCCCTTACACACGGTGCAGCTGTCACACTTGTGGAACAACAGCTCAACATCCTGGTGGCAGTTCGGCCAATAGAAGCAGCCACGGAGTCGCCTCAGGGTCTTGGAGACCCCAAAGTGGCCTGCCCCCACCAAGCCGTGAACCAGCTGGAGAGCCTGGGAGTGAAGGGGTATCAGGAGATGTCAGACCTGGTGGCCTCCCCTAGGTGCTTGCCAACTGTGGTACAGCAGACCATTGAGCAGGGAGAGGTTAGCTCACTGTGAGTAATAGGCCTTGCTCTCCTTGTCCAATGCTGAAACAAAAAGCCATTCTGGTTGCTGACCCGCTGACACCGCACCCGGTTGAGTCACCCTCTTGGTCACGCCGCAGGTGCTGAGGATCGATGGTCTCATAGGCCACCTCCCCTGGATCAGCAGGTCGAGCAGGTCGGCTTGGGTCTGGCTACGCCAAGACTAGGGCCCTGGTGAGCGATGTCCGCAGCAGGTCAAAGGCAGTGTTGCACTGCTCATCCCATAACAATGCCTGCCCCTTGTGGGTCAGATGATGTAAGGAGCTAGCAAGGGTGGCAAAGTCCTTGTGAAACGGCGATAATAAGATGGCAGGCCCATTAAGCTCCTCAGCTCTACAATGTTATGAGGGACTGGCCAAACTCTCACCAAGGCCACCTTGGCCGTGTCAGTGGCCACCCCCTGGCCGCTGATGACATGGCCCAGGAACCCCGTCTCTCGTTGAAGCAAGTGGCACTTTCCCGTGTGGAGGCGAAGGCCAGCTTGGCGAATGACTGCGAACACCTCACATAGGCTGGCCAGGGCCCCCTCAAAGTCTGCTGTGGGTCAAGGTGATCATCAAGATAAATGAAGCAGCAACTCTAAGGGACATTAGCGAGACTCTCAATCAGATGTTCAAAGGTTTTTAGGGCTTTAAAGAGGACAAAGGGCATGACCGTGAAATGCCACAGCCCTTGCCCGATAGAGAAGTCTGTCTTAGGTCGAGCATCTGCAGAGAGTTCAACCTGCCAGAACCAAATGCGGAGGTTTAGTGAGCTGAACTTCTTCTCAGCACCATCCCGCTTGGTCAAGGGCAGTCAACAAGGGCAGAGATGGACAGGGTGTGCATCACCAGTGTCATTCTGATGTTGAACCAAGGTGGCATGGGTGCAGTCCTGGTCTTTTGGTGTCTAATCACATGGTAAGAAAACAATGCGCACCAGTAGCCTAATGGATAAGGCACTGGCCGCCTAAGCCAGGGATTGTGGGTTCAAGTCCCGTCTGGGGTGATATCAAGCGGAGTGGCGCAGCGGAAGCGTGCTGGGCCCATAACCCAGAGGTCAATGGATTGAAACCATCCTCTGCTAGTATTGTACATTTTCAAAGCTTCAGTCCAAAAATGAATTGCATTTAGCGTTCATCTCCAAACTTCCATGCAAGAATTAGGATTTCACCACACATTGTTCCAAGATCCGAAGTCATGGTGGATGCTAAAAGATGTTTTTAATGAAGATTAATACATTGCATGAGCCAGGGTTTACAGGTTGACTCCATTTTTTTTTTGTTACTGCAAAGCAGAGTGGCGCAGCGGAAGCGTGCTGGGCCCATAACCCAGAGTTAGATGGATCGAAACCATCCTCTGCTAGTAGCTTAACCTTTCAAAGATTCAGCCCTCAAAATGAATTGCCTTTTTAGTCCAGCCTCCCTTGCTAGCATAAAGAGGTTCTCCTCACATTGCTGCATCATTAGAAATTGTAGCAGAGATTCATATCAAGAGTTTTAAAACCTTTAGCCGCATATATACTTCATAAAGTTACTTACAATTGAGCCAAGGATTGTAAGTTTGACTCCGTCCTTTTGTACTTCAAAACAGAGTGGTGCAGCGGAAATGTGCTGGGCCAATGAAAAGGTATAATGCCTTCATGTTCTCGTTGGAATTTTTGTTTTAACACTGGCAAAACAGAACATACATATACAGTATTCTTTTGTATTTTAAACCTCGCTAGCGCTTGTTTGGCCATACTTTTTTTTAGGTGTCTTATCAGATGGTTAGCAAAAATGTGCCCCAGTGGCCTAATGGATAAGGCACTGGCCTCCTAAGCCAGGGATTCTGGGTTCGAGTCCCGTCTGGGGTGATATCAAGCAGAGTGGTGCAGCGGAGGCGTGCTGGGCCCATAACCCAGAGGTCGATGGATTGAAACCATCCTCTGCTAGTATTGTACATTTTCAAAGCTTCAGTCCAAAAATGAATTGCATTTGCCGTTCATCTCCAAACTCCCATGCAAGAATCAGGATTTCACCACACATTGTTCCTAGATCCGAAGTCATGGTTGATGCTAAAATATGTTTACAATGAAGATTAATAGATGGCATGAGCCAGGGTTTACTGGTTGACTATATTTTTTTACTACAAAGCAGAGTGGCTCAGCGGAAGCGTGCTGGGCCCATAACCCAGAGGTCGATGGATCGAAACCATCCTCTGCTAGCATTGTACATTTTCAAAGCTTCAGTCCAAAAATGAATTGCATTTGACATCCAAGTCCAGACTCCCATGCAAGAATTAGGATTTCACCACACATTGTTCCTAGATCCGAAGTCATGGTGGATGCTAAAATATGTTTACAATGATAATGGCTAAGGTACTGGCCTCCTAAGCCAGGGATTGTGGGTTCGAGTCCCGTCTGCAGTAATATCAAGCAGAGTGGCGCAGCGGAAGCGTGCTGGGCCCATAACCCAGAGGTCGATGGATCGAAACCATCCTCTGCTACTAGCATAACCTTTCAAAGATTCAGGCCTCAAAATGAATTGCCTTTTTAGTCCAGCCTCCCTTGCTAGCATAAAGAGTTCTCCTCACATTGCTGCATCATTAGAAATTGTAGCAGAGATTCATATCAAAGAGTTTTGAAAGCGTAAGCCGCATATATACTTTATAAAGTTACTTACAATTGAGCCAGTAATTTGTAGTTTGACTCAGTCCTTTTGTACTTCAAAACAGAGTGGTGTAGCGGAAATGTGCTGGGCCAATGAAAAGGTATAATGCATTTATGTTCTCGTTGGAATTTTTGTTTTAACACTGGCAAAACAGATCATACATATACAGTATTCTTTTGTATTTTAAACCTCGCTAGCGGTTGTTTGGCCATACTTTTTTTTGGTGTCTAATCAGATGGTAAGAAAACAATGTGCCCCAGTGTCCTGATGGATAAGGCACTGGCCTCCTAAGCCAGGGATTGTGGGTTCGAATCCAGTCTGGGGTGATATCAAGCAGAGTGGTGCAGTGGAGGCGTGCTGTGCCCATAACCCAGAGGTCGATGGATCGAAACCATTCTCTGCTAGCATTGTACATTTTCAAAGCTTCAGTCCAAAAATGAATTGCATTTTCCATTCATCTCCAAACGTCCATGCAAGAATCGGGATTTCACCACACATTGTTCCTATATCCAATGTCATGGTGGATGCTAAAAGATGTTTACAATGAAGATTAATAGATGGCATGAGCCAGGGTTTACTGGTTGACTATATTTTTTACTACAAAGCAGAGTGGCGCAGCGGAAGCGTGCTGGGCCCATAACCCAGAGGTCGATGGATCGAAACCATCCTCTGCTAGTAGCATAACCTTTAAAAAATTCAGGCCTCAAAATGAATTGGCTTTTTAGTCCAGCCTCCCTTGCTAGCATAAAGAGTTCTCCTCACATTGCTGCATCATTAGAAATTGTAGCAGAGATTCATATCAAGAATTTTGAAAGCGTAAGCAGCATATATACTTTATAGAGTTACTTACAATTGAGCCAGAAATTTGTAGTTGGACTCAGTCCTTTTGTACTTCAAAACAGAGTGGTGCAGCGGAAATGTGCTGGGCCAATGAAAAGGTATAATGCATTCATGTTCTCGTTGGAATTTTTGTTTTAACACTGGCAAAACAGAACATACATATACAGTATTCTTTTGTATTTTAAACCTCGCTAGCGCTTGTTTGGCCTTACTTTTTTTTGGTGTCTAATCAGATGGTAAGAAATAAATGTGCCCCAGTGGCCTAATGGATAAGGCACTGGCCTCCTAAGCAAGGGATTGTGGGTTCGAGTCCCGTCTGGGGTAATATCAAGCAGAGTGGCGCAGCTGAAGCGTGCTGTGCCCATAACCCAGAGGTCGATGGATCGAAACCATCCTCTGCTAGCATTGTACATTTTCAAAGCTTCAGTCCAAAAATTAATTGCATTTGACGTTCAAGTCCAGACTCCCATGCAAGAATTAGTATTTCACCAAACATTGTTCCTAGATCCGAAGTCATGGTGGATGCTAAAATATGTTTACAATGATAATGGCTAAGATACTGGCCTCCTAAGCCAGGGATTGTGGGTTCGAGTCCCATCTGGGGTAATATCAAGCAGAGTGGCGCAGCGGAAGCGTGCTGGGCCCATAACCCAGAGGTCGATGGATCGAAACCATCCTCTGCTAGTAGCATAACCTTTCAAAAATTCAGGCCTCAAAATGAATTGGCTTTTTAGTCCAGCCTCCCTTGCTAGCATAAAGAGTTCTCCTCACATTGCTGCATCATTAGAAATTGTAGCAGAGATTCATATCAAGAATTTTGAAAGGGAAAGCCACATATATACTTTATAGAGTTACTTACAATTGAGCCAGTAATTTGTAGTTGGACTCAGTCCTTTTGTACTTCAAAACAGAGTGGTGCAGCGGAAATGTGCTGTGCCAATGAAAAGGTATAATGCATTCATGTTCTCGTTGGAATTTTTGTTTAATCACTGGCGTTATATAAAAAAAACAGAACATCCATATCCGGTATTCTTTTGTATTTCAAAACTTGCTAGCGCTTGTTTGGCCATTTTATGTTTTTGGTGTCTAATCTGATGGCCAGGAAAAACAGTGCCCCAGTGGCCTAGTGGATAAGGTACTGGCCTTCTAAGCCAGGGATTGTGGGTTCGAGTCCCATCTGGGGTGATTTCAAGCAGAATGGGCCAGCAGAAGCGTGCTGGGACCATAAACACAATGTCGATGTATCGAAGCAATCTTATGCTAGTATTGTACATTTTCAAAGTTTCGGTCCAAAAATAAATTAAAATTGACATACAACTACAGACTCCCATGCAAGAATTAGGATTTCACCACATATTGTTCCAAGATCTGAAGTCATGGTGAATGCTAAAAGATGTTTACAATGACTATTAATAGATGGCTTCAGCCAGAGTTTATTGGTTGACGTCATATTTTTGTACTACAAAGCAGAGTGGCGCAGCGGAAGCGTGCTGGGCCCATAACCCAGAGGTCGATGGATCGAAACCATTCTCTGCTAGTAGCACATCCTTTCAAAGTTTCAGGCTACAAAATGAATTTTAATTTTAGTTCAGCCTCCCTAGCTAGCATAAAGAGTTCTCTTCACATTGCTGCATCATTAGAAATAGTAGCTGAGATTCATATCAAGAATTTTAAAACCTTTAGCCGCATATATACTTCATAAAGTTACTTACAATTGAGCCAGGGATTGTAAATTTTACTCCGTCCTTTTGTACTGCAAAAAAAGAGTTGTGCAGCGGTAGTGTGCTGGGCCAATGAAAAGGTATAATGCATTCCTGTTCGAGTTGGGATTTTTGTTTAATCACTGGCGTTATATAAAAAAAACAGAACATCCATATCCGGTATTCTTTTGTATTTCAAAACTTGCTAGCGCTTGTTTGGCCATTTTATGTTTTTGGTGTCTAATCTGATGGCCAGGAAAAACAGTGCCCCAGTGGCCTAGTGGATAAGGTACTGGCCTTCTAAGCCAGGGATTGTGGGTTCGAGTCCCATCTGGGGTGATTTCAATCAGAATGGGCCAGCAGAAGCGTGCTGGGACCATAAAAGCAATGTCGATGTATCGAAGCAATCTTATGCTAGTATTGTACATTTTCAAAGTTTCGGTCCAAAAATAAATTAAAATTGACATACAACTACAGACTCCCATGCAAGAATTAGGATTTCACCACATATTGTTCCAAGATCTGAAGTCATGGTGAATGCTAAAAGATGTTTACAATGACTATTAATAGATGGCTTCAGCCAGAGTTTATTGGTTGACGTCATATTTTTGTACTACAAAGCAGAGTGGCGCAGCGGAAGCGTGCTGGGCCCATAACCCAGAGGTCGATGGATCGAAACCATTCTCTGCTAGTAGCACATCCTTTCAAAGTTTCAGGCTACAAAATGAATTTTAATTTTAGTTCAGCCTCCCTAGCTAGCATAAAGAGTTCTCTTCACATTGCTGCATCATTAGAAATAGTAGCTGAGATTCATATCAAGAATTTTAAAACCTTTAGCCGCATATATACTTCATAAAGTTACTTACAATTGAGCCAGGGATTGTAAATTTTACTCCGTCCTTTTGTACTGCAAAAAAAGAGTTGTGCAGCGGTAGTGTGCTGGGCCAATGAAAAGGTATAATGCATTCCTGTTCGAGTTGGGATTTTTGTTTTATCACTGGCGTTATATAAAAAAAACAGAACATCCATATCCGGTATTCTTTTGTATTTCAAAACTTGCTAGCGCTTGTTTGGCCATTTTATGTTTTTGGTGTCTAATCTGATGGCCAGGAAAAACAGTGCCCCAGTGGCCTAGTGGATAAGGGACTGGCCTTCTAAGCCAGGGATTGTGGGTTCGAGTCCCATCTGGGGTGATTTCAAGCAGAATGGGCCAGCAGAAGCGTGCTGGGACCATAAACACAATGTCGATGTATCGAAGCAATCTTATGCTAGTATTGTACATTTTCAAAGTTTCGGTCCAAAAATAAATTAAAATTGACATACAACTACAGACTCCCATGCAAGAATTAGGATTTCACCACATATTGTTCCAAGATCTGAAGTCATGGTGAATGCTAAAAGATGTTTACAATGACTATTAATAGATGGCTTCAGCCAGAGTTTATTGGTTGACGTCATATTTTTGTACTACAAAGCAGAGTGGCGCAGCGGAAGCGTGCTGGGCCCATAACCCAGAGGTCGATGGATCGAAACCATTCTCTGCTAGTAGCACATCCTTTCAAAGTTTCAGGCTACAAAATGAATTTTAATTTTAGTTCAGCCTCCCTAGCTAGCATAAAGAGTTCTCTTCACATTGCTGCATCATTAGAAATAGTAGCTGAGATTCATATCAAGAATTTTAAAACCTTTAGCCGCATATATACTTCATAAAGTTACTTACAATTGAGCCAGGGATTGTAAATTTTACTCCGTCCTTTTGTACTGCAAAAAAAGAGTTGTGCAGCGGTAGTGTGCTGGGCCAATGAAAAGGTATAATGCATTCCTGTTCGAGTTGGGATTTTTGTTTAATCACTGGCGTTATATAAAAAAAACAGAACATCCATATCCGGTATTCTTTTGTATTTCAAAACTTGCTAGCGCTTGTTTGGCCATTTTATGTTTTTGGTGTCTAATCTGATGGCCAGGAAAAACAGTGCCCCAGTGGCCTAGTGGATAAGGGACTGGCCTTCTAAGCCAGGGATTGTGGGTTCGAGTCCCATCTGGGGTGATTTCAAGCAGAATGGGCCAGCAGAAGCGTGCTGGGACCATAAACACAATGTCGATGTATCGAAGCAATCTTATGCTAGTATTGTACATTTTCAAAGTTTCGGTCCAAAAATAAATTAAAATTGACATACAACTACAGACTCCCATGCAAGAATTAGGATTTCACCACATATTGTTCCAAGATCTGAAGTCATGGTGAATGCTAAAAGATGTTTACAATGACTATTAATAGATGGCTTCAGCCAGAGTTTATTGGTTGACGTCATATTTTTGTACTACAAAGCAGAGTGGCGCAGCGGAAGCGTGCTGGGCCCATAACCCAGAGGTCGATGGATCGAAACCATCCTCTGCTAGTAGCACATCCTTTCAAAGTTTCAGGCTACAAAATGAATTTTAATTTTAGTTCAGCCTCCCTAGCTAGCATAATGAGTTCTCTTCACATTGCTGCATCATTAGAAATAGTAGCTGAGATTCATATCAAGAATTTTAAAACCTTTAGCCGCATATATACTTCATAAAGTTACTTACAATTGAGCCAGGGATTGTAAATTTTACTCCGTCCTTTTGTACTGCAAAAAAAGAGTTGTGCAGCGGTAGTGTGCTGGGCCAATGAAAAGGTATAATGCATTCCTGTTCGAGTTGGGATTTTTGTTTAATCACTGGCGTTATATAAAAAAAACAGAACATCCATATCCGGTATTCTTTTGTATTTCAAAACTTGCTAGCGCTTGTTTGGCCATTTTATGTTTTTGGTGTCTAATCTGATGGCCAGGAAAAACAGTGCCCCAGTGGCCTAGTGGATAAGGTACTGGCCTTCTAAGCCAGGGATTGTGGGTTCGAGTCCCATCTGGGGTGATTTCAATCAGAATGGGCCAGCAGAAGCGTGCTGGGACCATAAAAGCAATGTCGATGTATCGAAGCAATCTTATGCTAGTATTGTACATTTTCAAAGTTTCGGTCCAAAAATAAATTAAAATTGACATACAACTACAGACTCCCATGCAAGAATTAGGATTTCACCACATATTGTTCCAAGATCTGAAGTCATGGTGAATGCTAAAAGATGTTTACAATGACTATTAATAGATGGCTTCAGCCAGAGTTTATTGGTTGACGTCATATTTTTGTACTACAAAGCAGAGTGGCGCAGCGGAAGCGTGCTGGGCCCATAACCCAGAGGTCGATGGATCGAAACCATTCTCTGCTAGTAGCACATCCTTTCAAAGTTTCAGGCTACAAAATGAATTTTAATTTTAGTTCAGCCTCCCTAGCTAGCATAAAGAGTTCTCTTCACATTGCTGCATCATTAGAAATAGTAGCTGAGATTCATATCAAGAATTTTAAAACCTTTAGCCGCATATATACTTCATAAAGTTACTTACAATTGAGCCAGGGATTGTAAATTTTACTCCGTCCTTTTGTACTGCAAAAAAAGAGTGTTGCAGCGGTAGTGTGCTGGGCCAATGAAAAGGTATAATGCATTCCTGTTCGAGTTGGGATTTTTGTTTAATCACTGGCGTTATATAAAAAAAACAGAACATCCATATCCGGTATTCTTTTGTATTTCAAAACTTGCTAGCGCTTGTTTGGCCATTTTATGTTTTTGGTGTCTAATCTGATGGCCAGGAAAAACAGTGCCCCAGTGGCCTAGTGGATAAGGTACTGGCCTTCTAAGCCAGGGATTGTGGGTTCGAGTCCCATCTGGGGTGATTTCAATCAGAATGGGCCAGCAGAAGCGTGCTGGGACCATAAACACAATGTCGATGTATCGAAGCAATCTTACTGCTAGTATTGTACATTTTCAAAGTTTCGGTCCAAAAATAAATTAAAATTGACATACAACTACAGACTCCCATGCAAGAATTAGGATTTCACCACATATTGTTCCAAGATCTGAAGTCATGGTGAATGCTAAAAGATGTTTACAATGACTATTAATAGATGGCTTCAGCCAGAGTTTATTGGTTGACGTCATATTTTTGTACTACAAAGCAGAGTGGCGCAGCGGAAGCGTGCTGGGCCCATAACCCAGAGGTCGATGGATCGAAACCATTCTCTGCTAGTAGCACATCCTTTCAAAGTTTCAGGCTACAAAATGAATTTTAATTTTAGTTCAGCCTCCCTAGCTAGCATAAAGAGTTCTCTTCACATTGCTGCATCATTAGAAATAGTAGCTGAGATTCATATCAAGAATTTTAAAACCTTTAGCCGCATATATACTTCATAAAGTTACTTACAATTGAGCCAGGGATTGTAAATTTTACTCCGTCCTTTTGTACTGCAAAAAAAGAGTTGTGCAGCGGTAGTGTGCTGGGCCAATGAAAAGGTATAATGCATTCCTGTTCGAGTTGGGATTTTTGTTTAATCACTGGCGTTATATAAAAAAAACAGAACATCCATATCCGGTATTCTTTTGTATTTCAAAACTTGCTAGCGCTTGTTTGGCCATTTTATGTTTTTGGTGTCTAATCTGATGGCCAGGAAAAACAGTGCCCCAGTGGCCTAGTGGATAAGGTACTGGCCTTCTAAGCCAGGGATTGTGGGTTCGAGTCCCATCTGGGGTGATTTCAATCAGAATGGGCCAGCAGAAGCGTGCTGGGACCATAAACAGCAATGTCGATGTATCGAAGCAATCTTATGCTAGTATTGTACATTTTCAAAGTTTCGGTCCAAAAATAAATTAAAATTGACATACAACTACAGACTCCCATGCAAGAATTAGGATTTCACCACATATTGTTCCAAGATCTGAAGTCATGGTGAATGCTAAAAGATGTTTACAATGACTATTAATAGATGGCTTCAGCCAGAGTTTATTGGTTGACGTCATATTTTTGTACTACAAAGCAGAGTGGCGCAGCGGAAGCGTGCTGGGCCCATAACCCAGAGGTCGATGGATCGAAACCATTCTCTGCTAGTAGCACATCCTTTCAAAGTTTCAGGCTACAAAATGAATTTTAATTTTAGTTCAGCCTCCCTAGCTAGCATAAAGAGTTCTCTTCACATTGCTGCATCATTAGAAATAGTAGCTGAGATTCATATCAAGAATTTTAAAACCTTTAGCCGCATATATACTTCATAAAGTTACTTACAATTGAGCCAGGGATTGTAAATTTTACTCCGTCCTTTTGTACTGCAAAAAAAGAGTGTTGCAGCGGTAGTGTGCTGGGCCAATGAAAAGGTATAATGCATTCCTGTTCGAGTTGGGATTTTTGTTTAATCACTGGCGTTATATAAAAAAAACAGAACATCCATATCCGGTATTCTTTTGTATTTCAAAACTTGCTAGCGCTTGTTTGGCCATTTTATGTTTTTGGTGTCTAATCTGATGGCCAGGAAAAACAGTGCCCCAGTGGCCTAGTGGATAAGGTACTGGCCTTCTAAGCCAGGGATTGTGGGTTCGAGTCCCATCTGGGGTGATTTCAATCAGAATGGGCCAGCAGAAGCGTGCTGGGACCATAAAAGCAATGTCGATGTATCGAAGCAATCTTCTGCTAGTATTGTACATTTTCAAAGTTTCGGTCCAAAAATAAATTAAAATTGACATACAACTACAGACTCCCATGCAAGAATTAGGATTTCACCACATATTGTTCCAAGATCTGAAGTCATGGTGAATGCTAAAAGATGTTTACAATGACTATTAATAGATGGCTTCAGCCAGAGTTTATTGGTTGACGTCATATTTTTGTACTACAAAGCAGAGTGGCGCAGCGGAAGCGTGCTGGGCCCATAACCCAGAGGTCGATGGATCGAAACCATTCTCTGCTAGTAGCACATCCTTTCAAAGTTTCAGGCTACAAAATGAATTTTAATTTTAGTTCAGCCTCCCTAGCTAGCATAAAGAGTTCTCTTCACATTGCTGCATCATTAGAAATAGTAGCTGAGATTCATATCAAGAATTTTAAAACCTTTAGCCGCATATATACTTCATAAAGTTACTTACAATTGAGCCAGGGATTGTAAATTTTACTCCGTCCTTTTGTACTGCAAAAAAAGAGTGTTGCAGCGGTAGTGTGCTGGGCCAATGAAAAGGTATAATGCATTCCTGTTCGAGTTGGGATTTTTGTTTAATCACTGGCGTTATATAAAAAAAACAGAACATCCATATCCGGTATTCTTTTGTATTTCAAAACTTGCTAGCGCTTGTTTGGCCATTTTATGTTTTTGGTGTCTAATCTGATGGCCAGGAAAAACAGTGCCCCAGTGGCCTAGTGGATAAGGTACTGGCCTTCTAAGCCAGGGATTGTGGGTTCGAGTCCCATCTGGGGTGATTTCAATCAGAATGGGCCAGCATAAGCGTGCTGGGACCATAAACACAATGTCGATGTATCGAAGCAATCTTACTGCTAGTATTGTACATTTTCAAAGTTTCGGTCCAAAAATAAATTAAAATTGACATACAACTACAGACTCCCATGCAAGAATTAGGATTTCACCACATATTGTTCCAAGATCTGAAGTCATGGTGAATGCTAAAAGATGTTTACAATGACTATTAATAGATGGCTTCAGCCAGAGTTTATTGGTTGACGTCATATTTTTGTACTACAAAGCAGAGTGGCGCAGCGGAAGCGTGCTGGGCCCATAACCCAGAGGTCGATGGATCGAAACCATTCTCTGCTAGTAGCACATCCTTTCAAAGTTTCAGGCTACAAAATGAATTTTAATTTTAGTTCAGCCTCCCTAGCTAGCATAAAGAGTTCTCTTCACATTGCTGCATCATTAGAAATAGTAGCTGAGATTCATATCAAGAATTTTAAAACCTTTAGCCGCATATATACTTCATAAAGTTACTTACAATTGAGCCAGGGATTGTAAATTTTACTCCGTCCTTTTGTACTGCAAAAAAAGAGTGTTGCAGCGGTAGTGTGCTGGGCCAATGAAAAGGTATAATGCATTCCTGTTCGAGTTGGGATTTTTGTTTAATCACTGGCGTTATATAAAAAAAACAGAACATCCATATCCGGTATTCTTTTGTATTTCAAAACTTGCTAGCGCTTGTTTGGCCATTTTATGTTTTTGGTGTCTAATCTGATGGCCAGGAAAAACAGTGCCCCAGTGGCCTAGTGGATAAGGTACTGGCCTTCTAAGCCAGGGATTGTGGGTTCGAGTCCCATCTGGGGTGATTTCAATCAGAATGGGCCAGCAGAAGCGTGCTGGGACCATAAAAGCAATGTCGATGTATCGAAGCAATCTCGTGCTAGTATTGTACATTTTCAAAGTTTCGGTCCAAAAATAAATTAAAATTGACATACAACTACAGACTCCCATGCAAGAATTAGGATTTCACCACATATTGTTCCAAGATCTGAAGTCATGGTGAATGCTAAAAGATGTTTACAATGACTATTAATAGATGGCTTCAGCCAGAGTTTATTGGTTGACGTCATATTTTTGTACTACAAAGCAGAGTGGCGCAGCGGAAGCGTGCTGGGCCCATAACCCAGAGGTCGATGGATCGAAACCATTCTCTGCTAGTAGCACATCCTTTCAAAGTTTCAGGCTACAAAATGAATTTTAATTTTAGTTCAGCCTCCCTAGCTAGCATAAAGAGTTCTCTTCACATTGCTGCATCATTAGAAATAGTAGCTGAGATTCATATCAAGAATTTTAAAACCTTTAGCCGCATATATACTTCATAAAGTTACTTACAATTGAGCCAGGGATTGTAAATTTTACTCCGTCCTTTTGTACTGCAAAAAAAGAGTGTTGCAGCGGTAGTGTGCTGGGCCAATGAAAAGGTATAATGCATTCCTGTTCGAGTTGGGATTTTTGTTTAATCACTGGCGTTATATAAAAAAAACAGAACATCCATATCCGGTATTCTTTTGTATTTCAAAACTTGCTAGCGCTTGTTTGGCCATTTTATGTTTTTGGTGTCTAATCTGATGGCCAGGAAAAACAGTGCCCCAGTGGCCTAGTGGATAAGGTACTGGCCTTCTAAGCCAGGGATTGTGGGTTCGAGTCCCATCTGGGGTGATTTCAATCAGAATGGGCCAGCAGAAGCGTGCTGGGACCATAAACACAATGTCGATGTATCGAAGCAATCTTACTCTAGTATTGTACATTTTCAAAGTTTCGGTCCAAAAATAAATTAAAATTGACATACAACTACAGACTCCCATGCAAGAATTAGGATTTCACCACATATTGTTCCAAGATCTGAAGTCATGGTGAATGCGAAAAGATGTTTACAATGACTATTAATAGATGGCTTCAGCCAGAGTTTATTGGTTGACGTCATATTTTTGTACTACAAAGCAGAGTGGCGCAGCGGAAGCGTGCTGGGCCCATAACCCAGAGGTCGATGGATCGAAACCATTCTCTGCTAGTAGCACATCCTTTCAAAGTTTCAGGCTACAAAATGAATTTTAATTTTAGTTCAGCCTCCCTAGCTAGCATAAAGAGTTCTCTTCACATTGCTGCATCATTAGAAATAGTAGCTGAGATTCATATCAAGAATTTTAAAACCTTTAGCCGCATATATACTTCATAAAGTTACTTACAATTGAGCCAGGGATTGTAAATTTTACTCCGTCCTTTTGTACTGCAAAAAAAGAGTGTTGCAGCGGTAGTGTGCTGGGCCAATGAAAAGGTATAATGCATTCCTGTTCGAGTTGGGATTTTTGTTTAATCACTGGCGTTATATAAAAAAAACAGAACATCCATATCCGGTATTCTTTTGTATTTCAAAACTTGCTAGCGCTTGTTTGGCCATTTTATGTTTTTGGTGTCTAATCTGATGGCCAGGAAAAACAGTGCCCCAGTGGCCTAGTGGATAAGGTACTGGCCTTCTAAGCCAGGGATTGTGGGTTCGAGTCCCATCTGGGGTGATTTCAATCAGAATGGGCCAGCAGAAGCGTGCTGGGACCATAAAAGCAATGTCGATGTATCGAAGCAATCTAGTGCTAGTATTGTACATTTTCAAAGTTTCGGTCCAAAAATAAATTAAAATTGACATACAACTACAGACTCCCATGCAAGAATTAGGATTTCACCACATATTGTTCCAAGATCTGAAGTCATGGTGAATGCTAAAAGATGTTTACAATGACTATTAATAGATGGCTTCAGCCAGAGTTTATTGGTTGACGTCATATTTTTGTACTACAAAGCAGAGTGGCGCAGCGGAAGCGTGCTGGGCCCATAACCCAGAGGTCGATGGATCGAAACCATTCTCTGCTAGTAGCACATCCTTTCAAAGTTTCAGGCTACAAAATGAATTTTAATTTTAGTTCAGCCTCCCTAGCTAGCATAAAGAGTTCTCTTCACATTGCTGCATCATTAGAAATAGTAGCTGAGATTCATATCAAGAATTTTAAAACCTTTAGCCGCATATATACTTCATAAAGTTACTTACAATTGAGCCAGGGATTGTAAATTTTACTCCGTCCTTTTGTACTGCAAAAAAAGAGTTGTTGCAGCGGTAGTGTGCTGGGCCAATGAAAAGGTATAATGCATTCCTGTTCGAGTTGGGATTTTTGTTTAATCACTGGCGTTATATAAAAAAAACAGAACATCCATATCCGGTATTCTTTTGTATTTCAAAACTTGCTAGCGCTTGTTTGGCCATTTTATGTTTTTGGTGTCTAATCTGATGGCCAGGAAAAACAGTGCCCCAGTGGCCTAGTGGATAAGGTACTGGCCTTCTAAGCCAGGGATTGTGGGTTCGAGTCCCATCTGGGGTGATTTCAATCAGAATGGGCCAGCAGAAGCGTGCTGGGACCATAAAAGCAATGTCGATGTATCGAAGCAATCTCTGCTAGTATTGTACATTTTCAAAGTTTCGGTCCAAAAATAAATTAAAATTGACATACAACTACAGACTCCCATGCAAGAATTAGGATTTCACCACATATTGTTCCAAGATCTGAAGTCATGGTGAATGCTAAAAGATGTTTACAATGACTATTAATAGATGGCTTCAGCCAGAGTTTATTGGTTGACGTCATATTTTTGTACTACAAAGCAGAGTGGCGCAGCGGAAGCGTGCTGGGCCCATAACCCAGAGGTCGATGGATCGAAACCATTCTCTGCTAGTAGCACATCCTTTCAAAGTTTCAGGCTACAAAATGAATTTTAATTTTAGTTCAGCCTCCCTAGCTAGCATAAAGAGTTCTCTTCACATTGCTGCATCATTAGAAATAGTAGCTGAGATTCATATCAAGAATTTTAAAACCTTTAGCCGCATATATACTTCATAAAGTTACTTACAATTGAGCCAGGGATTGTAAATTTTACTCCGTCCTTTTGTACTGCAAAAAAAGAGTGTTGCAGCGGTAGTGTGCTGGGCCAATGAAAAGGTATAATGCATTCCTGTTCGAGTTGGGATTTTTGTTTAATCACTGGCGTTATATAAAAAAAACAGAACATCCATATCCGGTATTCTTTTGTATTTCAAAACTTGCTAGCGCTTGTTTGGCCATTTTATGTTTTTGGTGTCTAATCTGATGGCCAGGAAAAACAGTGCCCCAGTGGCCTAGTGGATAAGGTACTGGCCTTCTAAGCCAGGGATTGTGGGTTCGAGTCCCATCTGGGGTGATTTCAATCAGAATGGGCCAGCAGAAGCGTGCTGGGACCATAAACACAATGTCGATGTATCGAAGCAATCTTACTGCTAGTATTGTACATTTTCAAAGTTTCGGTCCAAAAATAAATTAAAATTGACATACAACTACAGACTCCCATGCAAGAATTAGGATTTCACCACATATTGTTCCAAGATCTGAAGTCATGGTGAATGCTAAAAGATGTTTACAATGACTATTAATAGATGGCTTCAGCCAGAGTTTATTGGTTGACGTCATATTTTTGTACTACAAAGCAGAGTGGCGCAGCGGAAGCGTGCTGGGCCCATAACCCAGAGGTCGATGGATCGAAACCATTCTCTGCTAGTAGCACATCCTTTCAAAGTTTCAGGCTACAAAATGAATTTTAATTTTAGTTCAGCCTCCCTAGCTAGCATAAAGAGTTCTCTTCACATTGCTGCATCATTAGAAATAGTAGCTGAGATTCATATCAAGAATTTTAAAACCTTTAGCCGCATATATACTTCATAAAGTTACTTACAATTGAGCCAGGGATTGTAAATTTTACTCCGTCCTTTTGTACTGCAAAAAAAGAGTTGTGCAGCGGTAGTGTGCTGGGCCAATGAAAAGGTATAATGCATTCCTGTTCGAGTTGGGATTTTTGTTTAATCACTGGCGTTATATAAAAAAAACAGAACATCCATATCCGGTATTCTTTTGTATTTCAAAACTTGCTAGCGCTTGTTTGGCCATTTTATGTTTTTGGTGTCTAATCTGATGGCCAGGAAAAACAGTGCCCCAGTGGCCTAGTGGATAAGGTACTGGCCTTCTAAGCCAGGGATTGTGGGTTCGAGTCCCATCTGGGGTGATTTCAAGCAGAATGGGCCAGCAGAAGCGTGCTGGGACCATAAACACAATGTCGATGTATCGAAGCAATCTTATGCTAGTATTGTACATTTTCAAAGTTTCGGTCCAAAAATAAATTAAAATTGACATACAACTACAGACTCCCATGCAAGAATTAGGATTTCACCACATATTGTTCCAAGATCTGAAGTCATGGTGAATGCTAAAAGATGTTTACAATGACTATTAATAGATGGCTTCAGCCAGAGTTTATTGGTTGACGTCATATTTTTGTACTACAAAGCAGAGTGGCGCAGCGGAAGCGTGCTGGGCCCATAACCCAGAGGTCGATGGATCGAAACCATTCTCTGCTAGTAGCACATCCTTTCAAAGTTTCAGGCTACAAAATGAATTTTAATTTTAGTTCAGCCTCCCTAGCTAGCATAAAGAGTTCTCTTCACATTGCTGCATCATTAGAAATAGTAGCTGAGATTCATATCAAGAATTTTAAAACCTTTAGCCGCATATATACTTCATAAAGTTACTTACAATTGAGCCAGGGATTGTAAATTTTACTCCGTCCTTTTGTACTGCAAAAAAAGAGTTGTGCAGCGGTAGTGTGCTGGGCCAATGAAAAGGTATAATGCATTCCTGTTCGAGTTGGGATTTTTGTTTAATCACTGGCGTTATATAAAAAAAACAGAACATCCATATCCGGTATTCTTTTGTATTTCAAAACTTGCTAGCGCTTGTTTGGCCATTTTATGTTTTTGGTGTCTAATCTGATGGCCAGGAAAAACAGTGCCCCAGTGGCCTAGTGGATAAGGTACTGGCCTTCTAAGCCAGGGATTGTGGGTTCGAGTCCCATCTGGGGTGATTTCAATCAGAATGGGCCAGCAGAAGCGTGCTGGGACCATAAACACAATGTCGATGTATCGAAGCAATCTTACTGCTAGTATTGTACATTTTCAAAGTTTCGGTCCAAAAATAAATTAAAATTGACATACAACTACAGACTCCCATGCAAGAATTAGGATTTCACCACATATTGTTCCAAGATCTGAAGTCATGGTGAATGCTAAAAGATGTTTACAATGACTATTAATAGATGGCTTCAGCCAGAGTTTATTGGTTGACGTCATATTTTTGTACTACAAAGCAGAGTGGCGCAGCGGAAGCGTGCTGGGCCCATAACCCAGAGGTCGATGGATCGAAACCATTCTCTGCTAGTAGCACATCCTTTCAAAGTTTCAGGCTACAAAATGAATTTTAATTTTAGTTCAGCCTCCCTAGCTAGCATAAAGAGTTCTCTTCACATTGCTGCATCATTAGAAATAGTAGCTGAGATTCATATCAAGAATTTTAAAACCTTTAGCCGCATATATACTTCATAAAGTTACTTACAATTGAGCCAGGGATTGTAAATTTTACTCCGTCCTTTTGTACTGCAAAAAAAGAGTTGTGAAGCGGTAGTGTGCTGGGCCAATGAAAAGGTATAATGCATTCCTGTTCGAGTTGGGATTTTTGTTTAATCACTGGCGTTATATAAAAAAAACAGAACATCCATATCCGGTATTCTTTTGTATTTCAAAACTTGCTAGCGCTTGTTTGGCCATTTTATGTTTTTGGTGTCTAATCTGATGGCCAGGAAAAACAGTGCCCCAGTGGCCTAGTGGATAAGGTACTGGCCTTCTAAGCCAGGGATTGTGGGTTCGAGTCCCATCTGGGGTGATTACAAGCAGAATGGGCCAGCAGAAGCGTGCTGGGACCATAAACACAATGTCGATGTATCGAAGCAATCTTATGCTAGTATTGTACATTTTCAAAGTTTCGGTCCAAAAATAAATTAAAATTGACATACAACTACAGACTCCCATGCAAGAATTAGGATTTCACCACATATTGTTCCAAGATCTGAAGTCATGGTGAATGCTAAAAGATGTTTACAATGACTATTAATAGATGGCTTCAGCCAGAGTTTATTGGTTGACGTCATATTTTTGTACTACAAAGCAGAGTGGCGCAGCGGAAGCGTGCTGGGCCCATAACCCAGAGGTCGATGGATCGAAACCATTCTCTGCTAGTAGCACATCCTTTCAAAGTTTCAGGCTACAAAATGAATTTTAATTTTAGTTCAGCCTCCCTAGCTAGCATAAAGAGTTCTCTTCACATTGCTGCATCATTAGAAATAGTAGCTGAGATTCATATCAAGAATTTTAAAACCTTTAGCCGCATATATACTTCATAAAGTTACTTACAATTGAGCCAGGGATTGTAAATTTTACTCCGTCCTTTTGTACTGCAAAAAAAGAGTTGTGCAGCGGTAGTGTGCTGGGCCAATGAAAAGGTATAATGCATTCCTGTTCGAGTTGGGATTTTTGTTTAATCACTGGCGTTATATAAAAAAAACAGAACATCCATATCCGGTATTCTTTTGTATTTCAAAACTTGCTAGCGCTTGTTTGGCCATTTTATGTTTTTGGTGTCTAATCTGATGGCCAGGAAAAACAGTGCCCCAGTGGCCTAGTGGATAAGGTACTGGCCTTCTAAGCCAGGGATTGTGGGTTCGAGTCCCATCTGGGGTGATTTCAATCAGAATGGGCCAGCAGAAGCGTGCTGGGACCATAAACACAATGTCGATGTATCGAAGCAATCTTATGCTAGTATTGTACATTTTCAAAGTTTCGGTCCAAAAATAAATTAAAATTGACATACAACTACAGACTCCCATGCAAGAATTAGGATTTCACCACATATTGTTCCAAGATCTGAAGTCATGGTGAATGCTAAAAGATGTTTACAATGACTATTAATAGATGGCTTCAGCCAGAGTTTATTGGTTGACGTCATATTTTTGTACTACAAAGCAGAGTGGCGCAGCGGAAGCGTGCTGGGCCCATAACCCAGAGGTCGATGGATCGAAACCATTCTCTGCTAGTAGCACATCCTTTCAAAGTTTCAGGCTACAAAATGAATTTTAATTTTAGTTCAGCCTCCCTAGCTAGCATAAAGAGTTCTCTTCACATTGCTGCATCATTAGAAATAGTAGCTGAGATTCATATCAAGAATTTTAAAACCTTTAGCCGCATATATACTTCATAAAGTTACTTACAATTGAGCCAGGGATTGTAAATTTTACTCCGTCCTTTTGTACTGCAAAAAAAGAGTGTTGCAGCGGTAGTGTGCTGGGCCAATGAAAAGGTATAATGCATTCCTGTTCGAGTTGGGATTTTTGTTTAATCACTGGCGTTATATAAAAAAAACAGAACATCCATATCCGGTATTCTTTTGTATTTCAAAACTTGCTAGCGCTTGTTTGGCCATTTTATGTTTTTGGTGTCTAATCTGATGGCCAGGAAAAACAGTGCCCCAGTGGCCTAGTGGATAAGGTACTGGCCTTCTAAGCCAGGGATTGTGGGTTCGAGTCCCATCTGGGGTGATTTCAATCAGAATGGGCCAGCAGAAGCGTGCTGGGACCATAAAAGCAATGTCGATGTATCGAAGCAATCTTCTGCTAGTATTGTACATTTTCAAAGTTTCGGTCCAAAAATAAATTAAAATTGACATACAACTACAGACTCCCATGCAAGAATTAGGATTTCACCACATATTGTTCCAAGATCTGAAGTCATGGTGAATGCTAAAAGATGTTTACAATGACTATTAATAGATGGCTTCAGCCAGAGTTTATTGGTTGACGTCATATTTTTGTACTACAAAGCAGAGTGGCGCAGCGGAAGCGTGCTGGGCCCATAACCCAGAGGTCGATGGATCGAAACCATTCTCTGCTAGTAGCACATCCTTTCAAAGTTTCAGGCTACAAAATGAATTTTAATTTTAGTTCAGCCTCCCTAGCTAGCATAAAGAGTTCTCTTCACATTGCTGCATCATTAGAAATAGTAGCTGAGATTCATATCAAGAATTTTAAAACCTTTAGCCGCATATATACTTCATAAAGTTACTTACAATTGAGCCAGGGATTGTAAATTTTACTCCGTCCTTTTGTACTGCAAAAAAAGAGTGTTGCAGCGGTAGTGTGCTGGGCCAATGAAAAGGTATAATGCATTCCTGTTCGAGTTGGGATTTTTGTTTAATCACTGGCGTTATATAAAAAAAACAGAACATCCATATCCGGTATTCTTTTGTATTTCAAAACTTGCTAGCGCTTGTTTGGCCATTTTATGTTTTTGGTGTCTAATCTGATGGCCAGGAAAAACAGTGCCCCAGTGGCCTAGTGGATAAGGTACTGGCCTTCTAAGCCAGGGATTGTGGGTTCGAGTCCCATCTGGGGTGATTTCAATCAGAATGGGCCAGCATAAGCGTGCTGGGACCATAAACACAATGTCGATGTATCGAAGCAATCTTACTCTAGTATTGTACATTTTCAAAGTTTCGGTCCAAAAATAAATTAAAATTGACATACAACTACAGACTCCCATGCAAGAATTAGGATTTCACCACATATTGTTCCAAGATCTGAAGTCATGGTGAATGCGAAAAGATGTTTACAATGACTATTAATAGATGGCTTCAGCCAGAGTTTATTGGTTGACGTCATATTTTTGTACTACAAAGCAGAGTGGCGCAGCGGAAGCGTGCTGGGCCCATAACCCAGAGGTCGATGGATCGAAACCATTCTCTGCTAGTAGCACATCCTTTCAAAGTTTCAGGCTACAAAATGAATTTTAATTTTAGTTCAGCCTCCCTAGCTAGCATAAAGAGTTCTCTTCACATTGCTGCATCATTAGAAATAGTAGCTGAGATTCATATCAAGAATTTTAAAACCTTTAGCCGCATATATACTTCATAAAGTTACTTACAATTGAGCCAGGGATTGTAAATTTTACTCCGTCCTTTTGTACTGCAAAAAAAGAGTGTTGCAGCGGTAGTGTGCTGGGCCAATGAAAAGGTATAATGCATTCCTGTTCGAGTTGGGATTTTTGTTTAATCACTGGCGTTATATAAAAAAAACAGAACATCCATATCCGGTATTCTTTTGTATTTCAAAACTTGCTAGCGCTTGTTTGGCCATTTTATGTTTTTGGTGTCTAATCTGATGGCCAGGAAAAACAGTGCCCCAGTGGCCTAGTGGATAAGGTACTGGCCTTCTAAGCCAGGGATTGTGGGTTCGAGTCCCATCTGGGGTGATTTCAATCAGAATGGGCCAGCAGAAGCGTGCTGGGACCATAAAAGCAATGTCGATGTATCGAAGCAATCTTATGCTAGTATTGTACATTTTCAAAGTTTCGGTCCAAAAATAAATTAAAATTGACATACAACTACAGACTCCCATGCAAGAATTAGGATTTCACCACATATTGTTCCAAGATCTGAAGTCATGGTGAATGCTAAAAGATGTTTACAATGACTATTAATAGATGGCTTCAGCCAGAGTTTATTGGTTGACGTCATATTTTTGTACTACAAAGCAGAGTGGCGCAGCGGAAGCGTGCTGGGCCCATAACCCAGAGGTCGATGGATCGAAACCATTCTCTGCTAGTAGCACATCCTTTCAAAGTTTCAGGCTACAAAATGAATTTTAATTTTAGTTCAGCCTCCCTAGCTAGCATAAAGAGTTCTCTTCACATTGCTGCATCATTAGAAATAGTAGCTGAGATTCATATCAAGAATTTTAAAACCTTTAGCCGCATATATACTTCATAAAGTTACTTACAATTGAGCCAGGGATTGTAAATTTTACTCCGTCCTTTTGTACTGCAAAAAAAGAGTGTTGCAGCGGTAGTGTGCTGGGCCAATGAAAAGGTATAATGCATTCCTGTTCGAGTTGGGATTTTTGTTTAATCACTGGCGT
This sequence comes from Lota lota, assembly GCA_026745465.1. Lineage (NCBI taxonomy): Eukaryota > Metazoa > Chordata > Actinopteri > Gadiformes > Lotidae > Lota > Lota lota. The sequence continues at coordinate 1,722,463 of JACYXH010000087.1, read as the reverse complement.
TATATAAAAAAAACAGAACATCCATATCCGGTATTCTTTTGTATTTCAAAACTTGCTAGCGCTTGTTTGGCCATTTTATGTTTTTGGTGTCTAATCTGATGGCCAGGAAAAACAGTGCCCCAGTGGCCTAGTGGATAAGGTACTGGCCTTCTAAGCCAGGGATTGTGGGTTCGAGTCCCATCTGGGGTGATTTCAATCAGAATGGGCCAGCAGAAGCGTGCTGGGACCATAAAAGCAATGTCGATGTATCGAAGCAATCTCGTGCTAGTATTGTACATTTTCAAAGTTTCGGTCCAAAAATAAATTAAAATTGACATACAACTACAGACTCCCATGCAAGAATTAGGATTTCACCACATATTGTTCCAAGATCTGAAGTCATGGTGAATGCTAAAAGATGTTTACAATGACTATTAATAGATGGCTTCAGCCAGAGTTTATTGGTTGACGTCATATTTTTGTACTACAAAGCAGAGTGGCGCAGCGGAAGCGTGCTGGGCCCATAACCCAGAGGTCGATGGATCGAAACCATTCTCTGCTAGTAGCACATCCTTTCAAAGTTTCAGGCTACAAAATGAATTTTAATTTTAGTTCAGCCTCCCTAGCTAGCATAAAGAGTTCTCTTCACATTGCTGCATCATTAGAAATAGTAGCTGAGATTCATATCAAGAATTTTAAAACCTTTAGCCGCATATGTACTTCATAAAGTTACTTACAATTGAGCCAGGGATTGTAAATTTTACTCCGTCCTTTTGTACTGCAAAAAAAGAGTGTTGCAGCGGTAGTGTGCTGGGCCAATGAAAAGGTATAATGCATTCCTGTTCGAGTTGGGATCTTTGTTTAATCACTGGTGTTATATAAAAAAAACAGAACATCCATATCCGGTATTCTTTTGTATTTCAAAACTTGCTAGCGCTTGTTTGGCCATTTTATGTTTTTGGTGTCTAATCTGATGGCCAGGAAAAACAGTGCCCCAGTGGCCTAGTGGATAAGGTACTGGCCTTCTAAGCCAGGGATTGTGGGTTCGAGTCCCATCTGGGGTGATTTCAATCAGAATGGGCCAGCATAAGCGTGCTGGGACCATAAACACAATGTCGATGTATCGAAGCAATCTTACTCTAGTATTGTACATTTTCAAAGTTTCGGTCCAAAAATAAATTAAAATTGACATACAACTACAGACTCCCATGCAAGAATTAGGATTTCACCACATATTGTTCCAAGATCTGAAGTCATGGTGAATGCGAAAAGATGTTTACAATGACTATTAATAGATGGCTTCAGCCAGAGTTTATTGGTTGACGTCATATTTTTGTACTACAAAGCAGAGTGGCGCAGCGGAAGCGTGCTGGGCCCATAACCCAGAGGTCGATGGATCGAAACCATTCTCTGCTAGTAGCACATCCTTTCAAAGTTTCAGGCTACAAAATGAATTTTAATTTTAGTTCAGCCTCCCTAGCTAGCATAAAGAGTTCTCTTCACATTGCTGCATCATTAGAAATAGTAGCTGAGATTCATATCAAGAATTTTAAAACCTTTAGCCGCATATATACTTCATAAAGTTACTTACAATTGAGCCAGGGATTGTAAATTTTACTCCGTCCTTTTGTACTGCAAAAAAAGAGTGTTGCAGCGGTAGTGTGCTGGGCCAATGAAAAGGTATAATGCATTCCTGTTCGAGTTGGGATTTTTGTTTAATCACTGGCGTTATATAAAAAAAACAGAACATCCATATCCGGTATTCTTTTGTATTTCAAAACTTGCTAGCGCTTGTTTGGCCATTTTATGTTTTTGGTGTCTAATCTGATGGCCAGGAAAAACAGTGCCCCAGTGGCCTAGTGGATAAGGTACTGGCCTTCTAAGCCAGGGATTGTGGGTTCGAGTCCCATCTGGGGTGATTTCAATCAGAATGGGCCAGCAGAAGCGTGCTGGGACCATAAACACAATGTCGATGTATCGAAGCAATCTTACTCTAGTATTGTACATTTTAAAAGTTTCGGTCCAAAAATAAATTAAAATTGACATACAACTACAGACTCCCATGCAAGAATTAGGATTTCACCACATATTGTTCCAAGATCTGAAGTCATGGTGAATGCGAAAAGATGTTTACAATGACTATTAATAGATGGCTTCAGCCAGAGTTTATTGGTTGACGTCATATTTTTGTACTACAAAGCAGAGTGGCGCAGCGGAAGCGTGCTGGGCCCATAACCCAGAGGTCGATGGATCGAAACCATTCTCTGCTAGTAGCACATCCTTTCAAAGTTTCAGGCTACAAAATGAATTTTAATTTTAGTTCAGCCTCCCTAGCTAGCATAAAGAGTTCTCTTCACATTGCTGCATCATTAGAAATAGTAGCTGAGATTCATATCAAGAATTTTAAAACCTTTAGCCGCATATATACTTCATAAAGTTACTTACAATTGAGCCAGGGATTGTAAATTTTACTCCGTCCTTTTGTACTGCAAAAAAAGAGTGTTGCAGCGGTAGTGTGCTGGGCCAATGAAAAGGTATAATGCATTCCTGTTCGAGTTGGGATTTTTGTTTAATCACTGGCGTTATATAAAAAAAACAGAACATCCATATCCGGTATTCTTTTGTATTTCAAAACTTGCTAGCGCTTGTTTGGCCATTTTATGTTTTTGGTGTCTAATCTGATGGCCAGGAAAAACAGTGCCCCAGTGGCCTAGTGGATAAGGTACTGGCCTTCTAAGCCAGGGATTGTGGGTTCGAGTCCCATCTGGGGTGATTTCAATCAGAATGGGCCAGCAGAAGCGTGCTGGGACCATAAAAGCAATGTCGATGTATCGAAGCAATCTTACGCTAGTATTGTACATTTTCAAAGTTTCGGTCCAAAAATAAATTAAAATTGACATACAACTACAGACTCCCATGCAAGAATTAGGATTTCACCACATATTGTTCCAAGATCTGAAGTCATGGTGAATGCTAAAAGATGTTTACAATGACTATTAATAGATGGCTTCAGCCAGAGTTTATTGGTTGACGTCATATTTTTGTACTACAAAGCAGAGTGGCGCAGCGGAAGCGTGCTGGGCCCATAACCCAGAGGTCGATGGATCGAAACCATTCTCTGCTAGTAGCACATCCTTTCAAAGTTTCAGGCTACAAAATGAATTTTAATTTTAGTTCAGCCTCCCTAGCTAGCATAAAGAGTTCTCTTCACATTGCTGCATCATTAGAAATAGTAGCTGAGATTCATATCAAGAATTTTAAAACCTTTAGCCGCATATATACTTCATAAAGTTACTTACAATTGAGCCAGGGATTGTAAATTTTACTCCGTCCTTTTGTACTGCAAAAAAAGAGTGTTGCAGCGGTAGTGTGCTGGGCCAATGAAAAGGTATAATGCATTCCTGTTCGAGTTGGGATTTTTGTTTAATCACTGGCGTTATATAAAAAAAACAGAACATCCATATCCGGTATTCTTTTGTATTTCAAAACTTGCTAGCGCTTGTTTGGCCATTTTATGTTTTTGGTGTCTAATCTGATGGCCAGGAAAAACAGTGCCCCAGTGGCCTAGTGGATAAGGTACTGGCCTTCTAAGCCAGGGATTGTGGGTTCGAGTCCCATCTGGGGTGATTTCAATCAGAATGGGCCAGCAGAAGCGTGCTGGGACCATAAACACAATGTCGATGTATCGAAGCAATCTTACTCTAGTATTGTACATTTTCAAAGTTTCGGTCCAAAAATAAATTAAAATTGACATACAACTACAGACTCCCATGCAAGAATTAGGATTTCACCACATATTGTTCCAAGATCTGAAGTCATGGTGAATGCGAAAAGATGTTTACAATGACTATTAATAGATGGCTTCAGCCAGAGTTTATTGGTTGACGTCATATTTTTGTACTACAAAGCAGAGTGGCGCAGCGGAAGCGTGCTGGGCCCATAACCCAGAGGTCGATGGATCGAAACCATTCTCTGCTAGTAGCACATCCTTTCAAAGTTTCAGGCTACAAAATGAATTTTAATTTTAGTTCAGCCTCCCTAGCTAGCATAAAGAGTTCTCTTCACATTGCTGCATCATTAGAAATAGTAGCTGAGATTCATATCAAGAATTTTAAAACCTTTAGCCGCATATATACTTCATAAAGTTACTTACAATTGAGCCAGGGATTGTAAATTTTACTCCGTCCTTTTGTACTGCAAAAAAAGAGTGTTGCAGCGGTAGTGTGCTGGGCCAATGAAAAGGTATAATGCATTCCTGTTCGAGTTGGGATTTTTGTTTAATCACTGGCGTTATATAAAAAAAACAGAACATCCATATCCGGTATTCTTTTGTATTTCAAAACTTGCTAGCGCTTGTTTGGCCATTTTATGTTTTTGGTGTCTAATCTGATGGCCAGGAAAAACAGTGCCCCAGTGGCCTAGTGGATAAGGTACTGGCCTTCTAAGCCAGGGATTGTGGGTTCGAGTCCCATCTGGGGTGATTTCAATCAGAATGGGCCAGCATAAGCGTGCTGGGACCATAAACACAATGTCGATGTATCGAAGCAATCTTACTCTAGTATTGTACATTTTCAAAGTTTCGGTCCAAAAATAAATTAAAATTGACATACAACTACAGACTCCCATGCAAGAATTAGGATTTCACCACATATTGTTCCAAGATCTGAAGTCATGGTGAATGCTAAAAGATGTTTACAATGACTATTAATAGATGGCTTCAGCCAGAGTTTATTGGTTGACGTCATATTTTTGTACTACAAAGCAGAGTGGCGCAGCGGAAGCGTGCTGGGCCCATAACCCAGAGGTCGATGGATCGAAACCATTCTCTGCTAGTAGCACATCCTTTCAAAGTTTCAGGCTACAAAATGAATTTTAATTTTAGTTCAGCCTCCCTAGCTAGCATAAAGAGTTCTCTTCACATTGCTGCATCATTAGAAATAGTAGCTGAGATTCATATCAAGAATTTTAAAACCTTTAGCCGCATATATACTTCATAAAGTTACTTACAATTGAGCCAGGGATTGTAAATTTTACTCCGTCCTTTTGTACTGCAAAGAAAGAGTTGTGAAGTGGTAGTGTGCTGGGCCAATGAAAAGGTATAATGCATTCCTGTTCGAGTTGGGATTTTTGTTTAATCACTGGCGTTATATAAAAAAAACAGAACATCCATATCCGGTATTCTTTTGTATTTCAAAACTTGCTAGCGCTTGTTTGGCCATTTTATGTTTTTGGTGTCTAATCTGATGGCCAGGAAAGACAGTGCCCCAGTGGCCTAGTGGATAAGGTACTGGCCTTCTAAGCCAGGGATTGTGGGTTCGAGTCCCATCTGGGGTGATTACAAGCAGAATGGGCCAGCAGAAGCGTGCTGGGACCATAAACACAATGTCGATGTATCGAAGCAATCTTACTCTAGTATTGTACATTTTCAAAGTTTCGGTCCAAAAATAAATTAAAATTGACATACAACTACAGACTCCCATGCAAGAACTAGGATTTCACCACATATTGTTCCAAGATCTGAAGTCATGGTGAATGCGAAAAGATGTTTACAATGACTATTAATAGATGGCTTCAGCCAGAGTTTATTGGTTGACGTCATATTTTTGTACTACAAAGCAGAGTGGCGCAGCGGAAGCGTGCTGGGCCCATAACCCAGAGGTCGATGGATCGAAACCATTCTCTGCTAGTAGCACATCCTTTCAAAGTTTCAGGCTACAAAATGAATTTTAATTTTTTGTAAGATAGCTAGCATAAAGAGTTCTCTTCACATTGCTGCATCATTAGAAATAGTAGCTGAGATTCATATCAAGAATTTTAAAACCTTTAGCCGCATATATACTTCATAAAGTTACTTACAATTGAGCCAGGGATTGTAAATTTTACTCCGTCCTTTTGTACTGCAAAAAAAGAGTTGTGAAGCGGTAGTGTGCTGGGCCAATGAAAAGGTATAATGCATTCCTGTTCGAGTTGGGATTTTTGTTTAATCACTGGTGTTATATAAAAAAAACAGAACATCCATATCCGGTATTCTTTTGTATTTCAAAACTTGCTAGCGCTTGTTTGGCCATTTTATGTTTTTGGTGTCTAATCTGATGGCCAGAAAAGACAGTGCCCCAGTGGCCTAGTGGATAAGGTACTGGCCTTCTAAGCCAGGGATTGTGGGTTCGAGTCCCATCTGGGGTGATTACACGCAGAATGGGCCAGCAGAAGCGTGCTGGGACCATAAACACAATGTCGATGTATCGAATCTATCCTATGCTAGTATTGTACATTTTCAAAGTTTCGGTCCAAAAATAAATTAAAATTGACATACAACTACAGACTCCCATGCAAGAATTAGGATTTCACCACATATTGTTCCAAGATCTGAAGTCATGGTGAATGCGAAAAGATGTTTACAATGACTATTAATAGATGGCTTCAGCCAGAGTTTATTGGTTGACGTCATATTTTTGTACTACAAAGCAGAGTGGCGCAGCGGAAGCGTGCTGGGCCCATAACCCAGAGGTCGATGGATCGAAACCATTCTCTGCTAGTAGCACATCCTTTCAAAGTTTCAGGCTACAAAATGAATTTTAATTTTAGTTCAGCCTCCCTAGCTAGCATAAAGAGTTCTCTTCACATTGCTGCATCATTAGAAATAGTAGCTGAGATTCATATCAAGAATTTTAAAACCTTTAGCCGCATATATACTTCATAAAGTTACTTACAATTGAGCCAGGGATTGTAAATTTTACTCCGTCCTTTTGTACTGCAAAAAAAGAGTGTTGCAGCGGTAGTGTGCTGGGCCAATGAAAAGGTATAATGCATTCCTGTTCGAGTTGGGATTTTTGTTTAATCACTGGCGTTATATAAAAAAAACAGAACATCCATATCCGGTATTCTTTTGTATTTCAAAACTTGCTAGCGCTTGTTTGGCCATTTTATGTTTTTGGTGTCTAATCTGATGGCCAGGAAAAACAGTGCCCCAGTGGCCTAGTGGATAAGGTACTGGCCTTCTAAGCCAGGGATTGTGGGTTCGAGTCCCATCTGGGGTGATTTCAATCAGAATGGGCCAGCATAAGCGTGCTGGGACCATAAACACAATGTCGATGTATCGAAGCAATCTTACTCTAGTATTGTACATTTTCAAAGTTTCGGTCCAAAAATAAATTAAAATTGACATACAACTACAGACTCCCATGCAAGAATTAGGATTTCACCACATATTGTTCCAAGATCTGAAGTCATGGTGAATGCGAAAAGATGTTTACAATGACTATTAATAGATGGCTTCAGCCAGAGTTTATTGGTTGACGTCATATTTTTGTACTACAAAGCAGAGTGGCGCAGCGGAAGCGTGCTGGGCCCATAACCCAGAGGTCGATGGATCGAAACCATTCTCTGCTAGTAGCACATCCTTTCAGAGTTTCAGGCTACAAAATGAATCTTAACTTAAGTTCAGCCTCCCTAGCTAGCATAATGAGTTCTCTTCACATTGCTGCATCATTAGAAATAGTAGCTGAAATTCATATCAAGAATTTTAAAACCTTTAGCCGCATATATACTTCATAAAGTTACTTACAATTGAGCCAGGGATTGTAAATTTTACTCCGTCCTTTTGTACTGCAAAAAAGAGTTGTGCAGCGGTAGTGTGCTGGGCCAATGAAAAGGTATAATGCATTCCTGTTCGAGTTGGGATTTTTGTTTAATCACTGGCGTTATATAAAAAAAACAGAACATCCATATCCGGTATTCTTTTGTATTTCAAAACTTGCTAGCGCTTGTTTGGCCATTTTATGTTTTTGGTGTCTAATCTGATGGCCAGGAAAAACAGTGCCCCAGTGGCCTAGTGGATAAGGTACTGGCCTTCTAAGCCAGGGATTGTGGGTTCGAGTCCCATCTGGGGTGATTTCAATCAGAATGGGCCAGCAGAAGCGTGCTGGGACCATAAACAGCAATGTCGATGTATCGAAGCAATCTTATGCTAGTATTGTACATTTTCAAAGTTTCGGTCCAAAAATAAATTAAAATTGACATACAACTACAGACTCCCATGCAAGAATTAGGATTTCACCACATATTGTTCCAAGATCTGAAGTCATGGTGAATGCTAAAAGATGTTTACAATGACTATTAATAGATGGCTTCAGCCAGAGTTTATTGGTTGACGTCATATTTTTGTACTACAAAGCAGAGTGGCGCAGCGGAAGCGTGCTGGGCCCATAACCCAGAGGTCGATGGATCGAAACCATCCTCTGCTAGTAGCACATCCTTTCAAAGTTTCAGGCTACAAAATGAATTTTAATTTTAGTTCAGCCTCCCTAGCTAGCATAAAGAGTTCTCCTCACATTGCTGCATCATTAGAAATAGTAGCTGAGATTCATATCAAGAATTTTAAAACCTTTAGCCGCATATATACTTCATAAAGTTACTTACAATTGAGCCAGGGATTGTAAATTTTACTCCGTCCTTATTTACTGCAAAAAAAGAGTTGTGCAGCGGTAGTGTGCTGGGCCAATGAAAAGGTATAATGCATTCCTGTTCGAGTTGGGATTTTTGTTTAATCACTGGCGTTATATAAAAAAAACAGAACATCCATATCCGGTATTCTTTTGTATTTCAAAACTTGCTAGCGCTTGTTTGGCCATTTTATGTTTTTGGTGTCTAATCTGATGGCCATGAAAAACAGTGCCCCAGTGGCCTAGTGGATAAGGTACTGGCCTTCTAAGCCAGGGATTGTGGGTTCGAGTCCCATCTGGGGTGATTTCAATCAGAATGGGCCAGCAGAAGCGTTCTGGGACCATAAACACAATGTCGATGTATCGAAGCAATCCTATGCTAGTATTGTACATTTTCAAAGTTTCGGTCCAAAAATAAATTAAAATTGACATACAACTACAGACTCCCATGCAAGAATTAGGAATTCACCACATATTGTTCCAAGATCTGAAGTCATGGTGAATGCTAAAAGATGTTTACAATGGCTATTAATAGATGGCTTCAGCCAGAGTTTATTGGTTGACGTCATATTTTTGTACTACAAAGCAGAGTTGTGAAGCGGTAGTGTGCTGGGCCAATGAAAAGGTATAATGCATTCCTGTTCGAGTTGGGATTTTTGTTTAATCACTGGCGTTATATAAAAAAAACAGAACATCCATATCCGGTATTCTTTTGTATTTCATAACTTGCTAGCGCTTGTTTGGCCATTTTATGTTTTTGGTGTCTAATCTGATGGCCAGGAAAAACAGTGCCCCAGTGGCCTAGTGGATAAGGTACTGGCCTTCTAAGCCAGGGATTGTGGGTTCGAGTCCCATCTGGGGTGATTTCAATCAGAATGGGCCAGCAGAAGCGTGCTGGGACCATAAAAGCAATGTCGATGTATCGAAGCAATCTTATGCTAGTATTGTACATTTTCAATGTTTCGGTCCAAAAATAAATTAAAATTGACATACAACTACAGACTCCCATGCAAGAATTAGGATTTCACCACATATTGTTCCAAGATCTGAAGTCATGGTGAATGCTAAAAGATGTTTACAATGACTATTAATAGATGGCTTCAGCCAGAGTTTATTGGTTGACGTCATATTTTTGTACTACAAAGCAGAGTGGCGCAGCGGAAGCGTGCTGGGCCCATAACCCAGAGGTCGATGGATCGAAACCATTCTCTGCTAGTAGCACATCCTTTCAAAGTTTCAGGCTACAAAATGAATTTTAATTTTAGTTCAGCCTCCCTAGCTAGCATAAAGAGTTCTCTTCACATTGCTGCATCATTAGAAATAGTAGCTGAGATTCATATCAAGAATTTTAAAACCTTTAGCCGCATATATACTTCATAAAGTTACTTACAATTGAGCCAGGGATTGTAAATTTTACTCCGTCCTTTTGTACTGCAAAAAAAGAGTTGTGCAGCGGTAGTGTGCTGGGCCAATGAAAAGGTATAATGCATTCCTGTTCGAGTTGGGATTTTTGTTTAATCACTGGCGTTATATAAAAAAAACAGAACATCCATATCCGGTATTCTTTTGTATTTCAAAACTTGCTAGCGCTTGTTTGGCCATTTTATGTTTTTGGTGTCTAATCTGATGGCCATGAAAAACAGTGCCCCAGTGGCCTAGTGGATAAGGTACTGGCCTTCTAAGCCAGGGATTGTGGGTTCGAGTCCCATCTGGGGTGATTTCAATCAGAATGGGCCAGCAGAAGCGTGCTGGGACCATAAACACAATGTCGATGTATCGAAGCAATCTTATGCTAGTATTGTACATTTTCAAAGTTTCATTCCAAAAATAAATTAAAATTGACATACAACTACAGACTCCCATGCAAGAATTAGGATTTCACCACATATTGTTCCAAGATCTGAAGTCATGGTGAATGCTAAAAGATGTTTACAATGACTAGTAATAGATGGCTTCAGCCAGAGTTTATTGGTTGACGTCATATTTTTGTACTACAAAGCAGAGTGGCGCAGCGGAAGCGTGCTGGGCCCATAACCCAGAGGTCGATGGATCGAAACCATCCTCTGCTAGTAGCACATCCTTTCAAAGTTTCAGGCTACAAAATGAATTTTAATTTTAGTTCAGCCTCCCTAGCTAGCATAAAGAGTTCTCCTCACATTGCTGCATCATTAGAAATAGTAGCTGAGATTCATATCAAGAATTTTAAAACCTTTAGCCACATATATACTTCATAAAGTTACTTACAATTGAGCCAGGGATTGTAAATTTTACTCCGTCCTTATTTACTGCAAAAAAAGAGTTGTGCAGCGGTAGTGTGCTGGGCCAATGAAAAGGTATAATGCATTCCTGTTCGAGTTGGGATTTTTGTTTAATCACTGGCGTTATATAAAAAAAACAGAACATCCATATCCGGTATTCTTTTGTATTTCAAAACTTGCTAGCGCTTGTTTGGCCATTTTATGTTTTTGGTGTCTAATCTGATGGCCATGAAAAACAGTGCCCCAGTGGCCTAGTGGATAAGGTACTGGCCTTCTAAGCCAGGGATTGTGGGTTCGAGTCCCATCTGGGGTGATTTCAATCAGAATGGGCCAGCAGAAGTGTTCTGGGACCATAAACACAATGTCGATGTATCGAAGCAATCCTATGCTAGTATTGTACATTTTCAAAGTTTCGGTCCAAAAATAAATTAAAATTGACATACAACTACAGACTCCCATGCAAGAATTAGGAATTCACCACATATTGTTCCAAGATCTGAAGTCATGGTGAATGCTAAAAGATGTTTACAATGGCTATTAATAGATGGCTTCAGCCAGAGTTTATTGGTTGACGTCATATTTTTGTACTACAAAGCAGAGTGGCGCAGCGGAAGCGTGCTGGGCCCATAACTCAGAGGTCGATGGATCGAAACCATCCTCTGCTAGTAGCACATCCTTTCAAAGTTTCAGGCTACAAAATGAATTTTAATTTTAGTTCAGCCTCCCTAGCTAGCATAAAGAGTTCTCCTCACATTGCTGCATCATTAGAAATTGTAGCAGAGATTCATATCAAGAATTTTAAAACCTTTAGCCGCATATATACTTCATAAAGTTACTTACAATTGAGCCAGGGATTGTAAATTTTACTCCGTCCTTTTGTATTGCAAAAAAGAGTTGTGCAGCGGTAGTGTGCTGGGCCAATGAAAAGGTATAATGCATTCCTGTTCGAGTTGGGATTTTTGTTTTATCACTGGCGTTATATAAAAAAAAACAGAACATCCATATCCGGTATTCTTTTGTATTTCATAACTTGCTAGCGCTTGTTTGGCCATTTTATGTTTTTGGTGTCTAATCTGATGGCCAGGAAAAACAGTGCCCCAGTGGCCTAGTGGATAAGGTACTGGCCTTCTAAGCCAGGGATTGTGGGTTCGAGTCCCATCTGGGGTGATTTCAAGCAGAATGGGTCAGCAGAAGCGTGCTGGGACCATAAACACAATGTCGATGTATCGAAGCAATCCTATGCTAGTATTGTACATTTTCAAAGTTTCGGTCCAAAAATAAATTAAAATTGACATACAACTACAGACTCCCATGCAAGAATTAGGATTTCACCACATATTGTTCCAAGATCTGAAGTCATGGTGAATGCTAAAAGATGTTTACAATGACTATTAATAGATGGCTTCAGCCAGAGTTTATTGGTTGACGTCATATTTTTGTACTACAAAGCAGAGTGGCGCAGCGGAAGCGTGCTGGGCCCATAACCCAGAGGTCGATGGATCGAAACCATCCTCTGCTAGTAGCATAACCTCTCAAAGTTTCAGGCTACAAAATGAACGTTAATTTTAGCTCAGCCTCCCTAGCTAGCATAAAGAGTTCTCCTCACATTGCTGCATCATTAGAAATTGTAGCAGAGATTCATATCAAGAGTTTTAAAACCTTTAGCCGCATATATACTTCATAAAGTTACTTACAATTGAGCCAGTGTTTACTGGTTGACTCCCTATTTTTGTACTGCAAAGCCGAGTGGTGTAGCGGAAGTGCGCTGGGCGTGTAACCCAGTGGTTGATGGTTCAAAACCATTTCCCTGGTATGGATGACGTTAGATTTTCTGCACACATTGCGCCAGCATCAGAAACTGCGGTAGAGGTCCATATCCATCTTTTTGAAACCATTAGTCCCTCATTTTAGTCAAAAGTTTTTTTCATACTTGTTTAACAAGTGGATCGAGCCAAAAATAAGGAGTATGACTCCATATTTTGGTACTGCAAAGCAGAGTGGCACAGCGGAAGAGTGCTCGGCCCATAACCCAGAGGTCGATGGATTAAAACCATCCTCTGCTAGAAGTATGATGTTTCTGGCCTTTAATGTATTTGCCGATTAAGTATAAGTTAAGACTACAATGCTGCCATAAGTATTTCTCAACACATTGCGTCAGTATCAGAGACCGTAGTAGAGGTTTGTTACCACCTTTTTGAAACCATTAGCTTGTCCTTTTAGTCAAAAGGAATTTATCACACTCAATTTACTCATCAAGTAGATCGAGCCAGAGATTGGGAGTATGACTCCACCTTTTGGTACTGCAAAGCAGAGTGGCACAGCGGAAGCGTGCTGGGCCCAGAGGTTGATGGATCGAAACCATCCTCTGCTACAAGTATAATGTTTCAGGCCTTAAAGGTATTTCCCTGGTATGGCAAGCATCATTATTTCACCACACATTGCGCCAGCATCAGAAACTGTGTTAGAGGTCCATATCCACCTTTTTTAAACCATTAGCCCTTCCTTTTAGTCAAAAGGATTTTCACAGGTAGATCGAGCAAGAGATTGGGAGTTTAACTCCATCATTTGGTAGTGCAAAGCAGAGTGGCACAGTGGAAGAGTGCTGGGCCCATAATCCAGATGTCGAGGGATCAAAACCATTCTCTGCTAGAACTTTTCAATGTTTCAGTCCAAAATTGAATTGCAGTTTATGTTCTTTACAGTAACATTTAAAAGGTGGATTGAGCCAGGGTTTATTGGTTGACTCCATATTTTTGTACTGCAAAGCAGAGTAGCGCAGCATAAGCGTGCTGGTTCCATAACCCAGTGATCGGTTGCTCGAAACCATCCTCTCCTTGAAGTATAATGTTTCAGGCCTCAAAGTTTATTGACGTTGAAGTTAAGGCTAGCATGAAAATCAGTCAAAATGTTTTTTATACTTTCATTTAACAGGTGGATCGAGACAGAGATTGGCAGTTTTAGTCTGTCTTTTGTTACTGCAAAGCAGAGTGGTGCAGCGGATTATCTATATATTGATTATACTTTTTTATTTTATAACAATTAAAACAATATTGTTTCTGTCACACATGTAAACTACCTCAAGCCAGTGATCATTGGCAGACAATTTCATCTCATAAGTACATGTGGGTGTTTTATATCAGTTAAATTAATAAGGTGACAAGTGGATTTAAATCACTGAGTATCTCACTGCCTAACATCTGATATAACTTTAATGTTTAAGATGTCAATCCAGTACGTTGTTATCTACTGAAAAGCCGTAGAAGGAGGATAAGTGTATGTGCAGTTAATGGGGAATTGGGGACAGGGGACATGGGAGGTGCCTAATTTCTAGGCCCAATGCATAGTGTTGTGATTGGTCAGTACATGTAGGAGTGATCCACACATTTTGGAAAGATAACATAAAGCCTACTTCCAGAACGGGAGTTCTTTGCAAACCAACTCAGGTTTTGTTGTTACTTGTTTACAAGTGATAATAAAGTCTTTATCTTTCAAACTTTGGCTTTCTCGACCAGTTGTGTTTATCCACGACAGGTTCATCTATGGATATTCGATAGCTAGCTAGCTATAATGTTTAAGCTAGCTAGTTGAACTTAACCTTACAAGGCAGCCTGATTCGCGAGATTATGTTCCCTCAAGAATCCATCTTGCCATGCTTCAAGTTATGCATTTGTGTCCATAATCAGCGTCCTATGATGACCTCAACAAGTTTGTTCAACGGTGGAGGGTGCTGGACACGTGATAGAATACAGAAAAAGTTCTGGAACAATCACAGCGATGCTGCCAGTGACCATGCAGGACTTCACCAAACTTGAATCTTTTGCTCCTCACTGCTGGCATAGCCATTTCACAACGCAATTGTAAATGGCCTATATGTAATGTCATTATATCATTTAAATGTAGGGAATTAAAGGTCCAGTATGTATAATTTTGTAGCAACTAGCGGTGAGGTTGCAGATTGAAACCAATCGTATACCCCTCCTTTTTAACGACGACGTATTGTGTACGGTGCCAGTAGGTGTTTCCAATTTGGAAAAAATGCAACCTTGATTTGAATCGCACCAAGGTCGTTTTTTGACGACTCTAGCCTGCGAATAAATCAGTTTAACTAATCACAATCAGGTATCTTTGTCACTGGTCAACATGGTCACTGTACATGTTGTAGGACATGTTGAAGGTAGGTCTACTTTAAAGCCTATTTACGTTTCTCAACACACAGTCCTCTTATTGCAGCCATAGTGGTAAACTACATTCCTAGACCAATAATTATCGCAATCTGTTCTATGCATTGATCAATAATCTTGATAGCAGTCGGTGCTACAAGCCAATGTTTACCTTCATTGTGGTACGTGAATATAGGAAGCTTTTGATAATATAATGGTGTGCAGTTGTATCGAAAGAGTTTGGTTTTGGATACCAACTTTCTCCAAAAGAGTGATAGCCTACTTTTAGTTATAGGAACAGGGCAACAAAACATCCTAAAAACGTCTCCAAAACATGGATGTAATTAAGAATGAATACCAATTTATCATAATCCCTACCATCCGCAAACTGCTACTCGCTAGACTATTTACACTTGGATTAAAGAGAGTTTGAAACTCTTATTAAAATGGAGTCCTCTAAATATATATTTTGGTGACAGCGCATGCATATGAGGCATGTCCGAGAGAGGGTTAAAGGTATAATATGTCATATTTGCTGCAAGGGGATGCTCAATCAAAACAATAATAAAAGATGTAGGTTGAGGTCGAATAGTGTTTTTTGCTTAGGAAGGTTCCTAACTGAGTGAAATGACTCGGAAGTGTCTAAGTGGCTGCCATGATAAGAGCTTCCGAATTCTCCAAATGCTAAGGAAAGGTGCTTCAATGCTTCTTTTCTTATCTCCTTTAGCATAGGGTACACTGGACCATCCTTTACGAGAAGAAAGGAGATAATGCCATCCCACAATTCCTTGCGGCAGGAATATTTAAAGTGATGCACCATTCAGCCGAAAACAAACGATCAACATAACCGACAATTATTTTCATTCAATCATACTAATGGGATAACTGGGATTCATGTCGATAATATGAGTGGACAGGATGGGGAGCGTTAGCAAACGTTTAAAATGTGACAATTTCGTTTCACTTTTGAGACTGGGAGCCTACATTCCTTGTTTTTATTTAAATTACATTCAAGTTATATTTTTCACCGAGTTGTCCAAGGTTATATAGCCTGCATGAAACAACACAGTGAGAACCCACGGGGCGATGTATCTAAGATGTACTTTTAGTGGTTCATCTTCGGAACATTGTAGTTTCGCTATGGCAGACCCACGTCCATAGCATCCACGTCGCATAATGACGTAGCCTAGCGTCGGTGCAATCAGATTCTCTTAGCATTGCGGTTGTCTTTTACTAAGTCCTTCTCCTTCACATCTTTCTTTGACCTCATGACGTTTTCCATTGAGGTCAAGGAACAGTGGTTCGAAAAGAACATAAGACGTAATTATTTTGACTATTCGACCATAGCCATAATTTGATGGCGTCATGAAGTAATGTGGGATCATGGGAGTTGTTGTCTTCCCCACCATTATCGCTGAAAATGACTCAGGCAGATATCCTGTTCACGGACGAGTTAACGTATTCAAGTTTAAGTCACATTACATTTGATCACGTTATGTCCATTCATTCTAATGAAATTATCGCAAGTAACGTAACGTTAACTTGCTAACTTATCATTTGATGAGTTGACTACCCAAACAGCTGTAGATAATGTTATGTAGGGTACTATTATTTGGGGTAGTTTGCGGCTGTAGATAATGTTATGGGGGGTATTCAATCGTGGGGAAGCCCGGCCCTGTTATCCATAGTCAAAACAGTCATACAAAAAAAAAAGATTATGAGCATGTGGAACGTGGTAACTTAATAACATTACCGTACACATTACAGTGTTTCCCATACAATTATATTCTACTTGTGGTGTAGCTGACAGGGGGGCTGAACATGTCTGATTTTTCTTTAAGATGTTGGATATTCAACAGATCTTCACACTCTGAATATCAGCGATGTGACGCAGGAACGAAAGACTTCATCGCGTTTCCACGGAAGTTAGGGGGTAAAGGACATATGACGACATGCGACCGTTACCTTGAATAAAACTATGGATATCTCTGTGTTTGACTATTGTTGGAAACAATTTGGATAATAACTTACAAATATATAACATAGGTCTAGGCGATTTTAGATATTTTAATGTGGAAATGTTACATATTATGTCTTTAAGCTTTTCAGGCACTTATAGTTCTATAACGCCACGATATGTGTGGGATGTGTGGATCTCCATCTGGCCAGCAGTTGATTTTGATGTCCACGTCCAAGAGAGGGTAAAGCTTCTCGGACACTTATATATGACGCCACTGTGTGTGTGTGTGTGTGTGTGTGTGTGTGTGTGTGTGTGTGTGTGTGTGTGTGTGTGTGTGTGTGTGTGTGTGTGTGTGTGTGTGTGTGTGTGTGTGTGTGTGTGTGTGTGTGTGTGTGTGTGTGTGTGTGTGTGTGTGTGTGTGTGTGTGTGTGTGTGTGTGTGTGTGTGTGTGTGTGTGTGTGTGTGTTTGGAGCTTTGTCTGACCAGTGGTTGATTTTGATGTCCGCGTCCGAGGGGGGGGGGGGGGGGGGGGGGGGGGGGGGTTAGGCTTCCCGGACCCCTATAGTATAACGCCATGCTGTGTGTGGATGTGTACCTTTTGATGCCTGCGTCCGAGAGAGGGTTAAGTGTCTTGGACACTTAGTATAACGCCCCGGTGTGTGAAGCATTTCATTCGACATATCGCTCATTATAATACACAACAATGGTACTAAAAAATTATCACAAATGGGTCGTAGACTCGTAGCCATGGGGATAACAGAACAAATAAGGTGTATCAGTTTAAATAAGCTATTGCATTAACAACAGTAAATCAAAAATGTTATTCTCAAGTAAAATACATATTTTACTCAACAGTACAGCAGGCTCGCTAGCGGTTGATGTTACTTTGGCAACTTTCCTTTACTACTTCACTGTAGCATCTCATGTACACTTTGTCCACTGCAATAATTCCATATTATGTTAAGTCAAGTCACTAAATAAGCTACAGGAAGACTGTTGAATATAAACCGCATTTAGCAGATTGAAACAGAAATATATTTGTTACGGAATTAGTTACTTTTATATAGCTACTGTTATAGTATTAACTTTGTATGAAAATACAAGAATAATAACTGCCTACAACTCAGCGGGAACATTTGTGTGCTAACAGTGTGGTATTTAAAGAGGTGAACACTCAAATTACTGTTATAGTCAAACCAAAAAATATTTAGTTGGCAACTGTGACTTTTTCGAACATTTGCATAAGCTCTTCTTTTTTTTAACAGAAACGATGTAACGTGTTAAATAAATAATAAGAATGAACCTCTGGTTGGTTGGTCATGGGCTACTTGTATATAAAATATAAAAATATATCTTAACAAGCGACCACGTGAAGTGAACGTGTCGGACGGACAGCGTGACATCATTGTAACTGCCCCCCTCTGATGTCATCGGCAGGGGACAATAATACATTTTGTAGTGCGAGACGAAACTTGACTATTGTGCTCACACAGTGCATACATAAAGTGAGGGGGGTTACATCTCGGGTAAAGGGGAAGGGTTGTGTGGGGGGTGAAGGCTAGAGAAGAGGGTTTAAGGTTTGGATCTGTACTACTGAACTTGGCTTCTCGCTACCTGCAGTACAATACCTGCAGCAGCTGTCAACTCATTTGAAAATAGTGGTACACAGTGCAATACCAAAATAAAGAGAGGCATTGTATGCTTTAATTTCAAAGAAATATATACAGTAAGAATTTGATTCAGTAAAAAAAAATATATACATTTATTTTATACAGAAATATTCCAATGACAATGAAAATATCTTTAAATTAGCAAGGTTGTGTCAGTCATATGGAAAATCTGATAGAATATAATAAGGATGTATGAAGCTTAACCTCACTGCTTTACTAATCTGTTAAAAAAAACGGCATGTCATTTTCCTTTTTATTTAAATGTACACTAAGCTAGTTAGATAAAAAAAAACAATACATTCGGTCACCTCATTTCAAATACACACCTTTTACAAAGAAATTCAACTTACAACGACGCAGACAAATAATTACAAGATATTATTTACTAATAATTAATGAGTATATAACGTTTGATGGCAAAAAGTCCTGTCCCAAGATAAATAAAAAAAAGTCCGTTCATTTTGTCATTATGATTTCTTTGGCCTCGCGCGGCTCGTGTAAAGTTTGTTCCTGGAATGGCCAGGCCAATCATGTCTCTTACACAGTAACTCGTCACGAAAAAGGATCAAAACAATGCCGTAGAAGCAACATGGATACATTAAGGTGAAAACTGGATCTGCATATTCATGAGAGATCAGAAGCTGTTAAGGGAAAATATAACAAAAATAAACAGCAGACAGTATAATATGGTATGTGTGTCAAACACTTTAATTCTAAATTCATCATGAATAGCCCCTGTGTAAATTGTATTTTTTTGGGCAAATAAATCCATTACAATATATTATTTAACTGTAGCACGCACTGGCACAAAGTCTGATATTGGACATCGCTGACGTTTTGTACAAAGTACATCATTATAGGTGGAATGAAAAAATGTCAAAGTTGACAATTGGGTGCTCTTTGTTGATCCATCTTCGGCAAGTTACCATTGGTAATTCCTGGTCATGATGTTCCCACTTTGTAGAAAAGTTACACAGATGTCCTTGGCTTGCGTATGACAAGGTGCACAGGACCATCGCCGGCAGTCTTAATGAGGTTCCAGGCATCATAGTGCATGAGGCCTTCAAGGGGGTGGCTATTGATGGCAAGGACCTCATCCCCTACATCAATGGCCCGGGACAGCTCTGCAGCACCTCCTGTTGTGGGCAAAGTACTCTAGGTTACGGATGCATTTGCAATAAACCATTTCACCTTAAAGGGTCACATTCTGCCATTTTCTATTATAAGAGAGTACTGCTTCATAAACATTTTGTGAAACTAAATGGGTCTGCAACAAACTCACTTACTGCAAAAAGTTGGACCAATGACATTATTGGTCCAGGTTTGCGTAATTTCGTGGAATAATTACGTCCAATAGTCCAACATCAAAGAATTGATGTTGCAGGCCGCAATTTTTTCACAATGCGCATATGAAGCAGTACTCTCTTGTTTTCAAAAATTGCCCAGCATGACGATCCCCTTTAATTTGACTGCTTAATATTATTATGACCATCAAATATAGCCTACTTTGAAATAAGAGCTATGGATGGAGGACAACACAACAGTGACCCTAGGGATACATAACAGAGACAGGTCTGTCATCGCTTTAGTAAAAATGTATATATATATTTAGTTTTAATATGATTAATATCTCATAATTATGAGACATTTTCTTGTCTAAAGATTGTATGTATCTCATAATTACAAAGTATTTCTGTGCATGCCTAATTATGACATTTTTGTATCAAATCTTTCCACAAATGAATGCAATACACTTCTGTAGAATTCTCGTGATGCAAAGGAAAAGCAAAAAAGTGGGGAAAGCTTTTTACCTTTAAAAATGCGTTTGACATGCAGGGGTCTGTCTCCCTGGGCCGAGCCTCTTCCCCCCTCCAGACTAAAGCCCAGCCCAGCAGAAGTCTTCGGAAGTTCTACCTTCAGAGCCCCATCAGGACCTACTTCAACTACTGACCAAATAATGAAAGGTATTCAGTGTAAGATCAGGACACATGAATTCAGACATGCTGTTAGATAACAATTTGATTGTCATGGGGAAAAGTTGAAACATTGAAGCACCCAAGTCACCCAGTTTTATGTTAAAACTTAAAACTGGGTGAAAATTAATCAAACAACTACCAAACACATTTAAGTTATCAATCATGTGATTTATGATCCTTTTGATTGAAAAGTGTTGAATTAAGATGATGTTGAATCTTTGTGGAGCAGTGTCACTGGGGCCTAGTGTTTGGCTTTCTAACTTCACTTGATGCATGTGTCCTCATGCACTACCATACTTGTCATAATATAATCATAATCCAACACATAATCCAATGTTTTGATTGGAAAATGAACATCTGACACTTTAAAAGTCTGTATTTTATGGTTATATTTCTTAAAATAATTATTCTTCTTTACAAGTTTGTATTTGCACACATTGGCCACATCTCACGTTATTCTGACCTGCTCCAGCCTCCATTGAGTTCTTCTTGGTGCACAGAGAGGGCTGCCTTGGCTGATGTAAAATGTCAAGGCACGGAGAGCCACTGTGTTCCCTTTCTTGGCCTCTGCAAATGACAACTATGGTCTGGGTGAACATCCGGGCTTGATGGAGATGGAACAATGCTTCTCCGTGGGTGGTGCCTTCCAGGCTTCTGCCATTTATGGAGAGGATACTGTCCCCCCTGCGAATGGTGCCCTCAAGACTAGCAGTCCCTTTGGTGAACACCCGGTGAACCTTCCCAAAAATAACATGTACAAATAATTCATATGTAGATTATCCCTGTTAATTGTTAAATGAATAATTTACACAGACTTTTGTTGACTTTTGTGTTGAGTGAGATTGAGATTGGGTTTGAGCAAGATATCCAAGTCATACCTGGTCCTTAATGACATATACTGTAGCTGATTACCCTCTAAGGCCCTTTGGATAACGGCATTTGCTAAATTACTAAATAGTCAATATTTTGTTAGTAATATTTGTCCTTACGGTTATAGATTTCTGCTCAAGGTCCACTCCACCAGCAATACTAAAACCCAGCCCTGAGCCCTCTTCTTTGACGAGGACAACAAAGAAAGTATCAACTTTAACCTGTAGAGAGTGAAAATCCAGGTCACGTCCAATTACTTTGCTAAGGTCATTAAGGCATTATACTTATAAAATAATGGTAGAAATGAATGGCTTGAATAATGGTAGCTATACCACTCTGTGAATGAAATAGTTACCTCAGATAGAGCCTTAGTATCTTGGAGAAGGGATAGCACATCAGATGTACTCTTCAACAAGGACAGTACTGCCTGAACCCTGCTCTGGTCCAGAGGGGAATTTGCCAACTCCTTTAGACTGCAGGAGTTGTAACAAGACACCACTTCAGGAAAAATACAAACATTTTCTGTACTTCGATTCATAAATACATATATTAATTGCACATCCAACCTGGTGGCAGGACTTCGTTTTATCCAAAGATTCTCATACATTTTTTAATCAGTTTCAACATCAGTACTTGAAACATCAGATTAATCTTACCTAATTGACCAACTGCTGAGATCTGGGTGGTGGCCATCTGTTCTGGAGTGTTCCTGAATCGATTTTTTAACGGCCCATGGATTACCTTCTATAACAACCACCCCTGTTTCAGTTTGGTCAGAGCACTTGTCCATGCAGGATTCCATCAAATCAGTAGGCTGTATCCCTGGGTCAGTTTTAAAATACACTGCACTTGGATTGCTGCTGAAGTCCTCTGTGCATAGCTTGTCTAGTTCAGGCATGCTGAGCGCCCTGAGCTCCCGCATTTTGATGCGGGAAAGGTTGGCATGCCCCCTTGCATGCTTCCGTCTAAAGACGGGTGGTGTTGTTGGGATGAGGCCATCAGTAGGTTTCGGAGCTACATCCATTATCTTGTCCTGGGAAGCTGTGTTGCAGTCTACAGGGAGATCAACGCTAGTCAAAGTAAAGCTTGAAGGAGATTTGGTGAGACATAGTGAGGAAGGTGAGGAAAGGTTGAGGTTCTCCACACCAGAACTCAAACTCCTCTTCAGTGTGCGACCGTCGATAGCACTGACTAAACCCATATAACCAGATAACCTCTGGTTAAGTGAAGGTCTGCAACTTAAAGCGTAAGATGAAGGAATGTCAATGCCTTTAACTACTGGCTTTTCAAAACTTGCCAAATTCTCAAAAGACTTTATCTTTTGTTGGACTGAGAAGGGATTATGGTCCACAGAAAATGCACCATCTGTAGAAAAACTTCGTCTTTCCATTGCTTTTAAATACAGTCTTGACCGACTGGACTTAAAGCTCTCATCCGTCTCTGGTGTTTTGAAAGGTTTAGTACTACTGTTACTTGAATGCATCTCATTTATAGACTCTGTTGATTTGACTGCTGTCTTACTGCCAATGCCATTTGATTTGGCCACCCTAAGGACGGGGCATGGCAATATAACCATTGGAGATACACTACCATTTGGGCTTCCAATAATTTTGTCATGCAAAACTGTGCTTTCAGTTGTGTACGTCTGCTTTATAGTCATAGGTTTGTTATGTGTCTGAACAGGTGTGGGAGATGAAGTGGAAGACAATCGGACCTCTATAAATGTCCTCTGTGTTGCAGATGTCTCTTGTTTACCACATGTTTTGGCAGAGACTCGATATCCTTGCTGTAGTTCACACTCTTTTGCCTTATTGTTAAATGGTGCTACCTCTAATGTTCTACCAGGAAGACTTGACTTGCCTTTAGCTTGGCCTATATTTAATTTGGGAGACGCAGGACAGGTTATCTCCAATTGTTTAGCAACTCTTAACCTACTGGAAACATCAATTTTCTTGGGTTGTAGTTTGGGTGACTGACGAGGGGAGCAGTTAGCACTTCTAGTAACAGGGCTTTGTGCTTTGGTGGGTACAAGTGGCTCCTGGTGCTTATTTTTACTCTTAATCATCGGAGCAATGGTGTTTGGTCTATTTTGAGATTTCTCCTGGGGTTTAGTTTTGCCTGAAATGTTGACACAATTTGATTCTGTTGCCCTTTGCGGTGGACTTGTGGTAGTATTTGATATAGTCCTGCAGGTGGGAAGACCTTTTTCCCTTTCATTGTCTCCTATTGACTGAGAACTTGACAGTGTTGTTTGTGACCTGCTGTTGTCTGAGCCGGTAGACTTTGAATCTGGTGATGCCATATTGTTCACTCTTTGTTCATCATGTCTCAATGAAATTGCAGTTTTTGATGGTGACTTCTCCATCTCTTCAGGATTTGACACTGGGAATTGCTGGATATTCAATGTTGGGACCGGAGTGCTACAAATGCTAAAACACACAGCACTTGACGTCTCAACTTTGGAACCTGAGGAGATATTGCTGTGGCCCTCTGAAAACTCCAAGGGCACTGGAATTGAATCTGTGGAAAACTTGCATGAATCATGGCAAAAGGAAAGACTAGATTCCCCAGACAAAGTGACCCCTGAGGCATGGGAAATATTTAAATGATCTGTCAGGATTGAAGCAACATCTTTGCTTGTCAGTGAAATTAATTCAGGGTCCTCCAGTAAACGAGAGGTCTGAGCAATGTTTTGCTCAACATTTTGGCCAGTATTCTGAGGAGACAAAGTCCCTTTTATTAACTTTTCCATCTGATCTGCTTTACGAAAGCAAAGTTCAACTTCCTCCACATCAGAGTCCAGTTCTTGGGATCCTTCAAGGTTGGCAATTATATCCGCAGAATGACCGTCAGTGTTGGAGTCGCTTTCTGAATCGCTATCCATTCCAATATTGTACATGTGTTTAGAGCCGTCATCTGATCCCTCTCTATTTGAGTGATTAGAAAGTAGAACATTGTTCTCTTCGAACTGGCCAAAATTTCTGGAGTAACTGTTTAAGAATCTTGTCCCCACAATCTGTAGGCAACCCTTATTACTTCCTGTGTCCAGGTTGGAAAGGTGCACACTGGGCTGTGTTGGTACTGGAACACCAACACTCCCGAGTGGGTTGGGGCAAAAGGGAACAGGGTCATTGCCTGATGGTTCGGCAGGGGAGCCAGAGGATTCACTTGTAACATCAGAGGTCCCCAAGTCACCTATTATAATGGCTGTATTTGTGACTGGTATTTGAGAATCTTGATTTGGATGAACTATGGGGCTGGGATTCGTTCCTGGATTTTCCATTGCTGTTGGGCCATCGTTTTCTTTCTGGTGGAGTCTGGGTACATTGTCTTTATTGGCTCCATCATAACCTCCTGATGACATTATCAAACTTGAAAGCCGGTTTACAGCTGTGTGGAAAAATGGAAATTGGAAATTGTTATTTCATTAGTTGTTCATTAGGACCAACCAATACCTGATACTTAATCAAGACGTTAATCATTGAAATTAGATTCACATTAAACTGTGTCTTTGTGACGTCAAGTCATGTACAGAAATCAAGTTTAGCCACAGCAATAGGAAATACTACACAACACAGTTATAAAGGAACTGGAATGGATTGTACATCACCAATATACACATTTTAAGCAGGAATGCTTGTTAAAGAGGTGATAATAGGATAATAAGGAAGGATAATATCTAAATTGTCAAATGGGTTGCTACTTTTTGCTACTAGGCTACTTTATAAAGGTACCTAATATTATACTAGGCATATGGCGTGTAAAACAACTAGGTAATCTACCATTGACTACTACGGGCAAAATGCGGAAGATAGTCACCATGGATACAAAGGCAGCTGCTCGCAGTTCCCTATTTGGGAGCGAAGGGTACTGGCAGCAAGGGAAGTGTGATCCTACTTGTTAGTAAGACAAACTGCTCTACGGTCTCAAAATGGTAATTTCTTACGTCGAAACACGTTTTCTGTTTATGCTAATATTTTCCTCAATTATCTATCATTCAGTGTTTGATTTTTTAATTAGAAAAACCTTTCAACTTAGTACATTAATGGTGAATCCTATTTGAGACAAGATATATTATATCTGAGAGCTAGATAAGCCAGATTTCTTTAAGGTATTTTCTATGACACTGGGGCTACATGTACATGTGAAACAGTAGACCTAAAATCACCAGACCTTAAATCCCAGGGTCGAGAAGATTTTCTAGATTCATACCTGATACAGGTCTCTTGATTTCCAAGGAGAGCATTTCAGGGAGGTTACACATGAGGTCACATATATCCTGATAGCTTGATGCGCAGACCTGCAAGTCCCCAATCACCACTATTTCATCTCCAACGCTAATTTTGCCATTGGATTCCTGGAAAAAGAACAGAATTGCACAGATTAAAGGCAATCATCATAAAACCCTTATCCACCAACACTAGGAACAAACTAGTCTGTAGAAATGAAGCATCCTGAAATAATGAAATGGCATGATGATCCCATCAGGAATATGAATCCTTTTAAAGTAGACCAGTTCTATTTCTGAAACATGTAAGGCATTTTCGATTTTAGGCATCAGATGTTTTGCTCAAAACAGAAACATTGTCTATAAGGCTCTGGATCATCTATATGATTCACAAAGTGTTGGCATTAGGTTTACCACCCACCGACAACTTGAAGGATTAAAATTGTCAAAAGTAAACACATACCCTTTCAGCAGCCCCTCCTGGTCTTAACGCAGTGATGACCACCTTCAGGGGGGATGACTTGATCTCCAGATCAAGGCCAAAGGTTTCTTCCTTGCTCTTCCTCAAGACTACCTTGTCAATGGTGCACACACCGGCCAGTTCGCCGCCCTCTGCTCTCCTGCAAGGCCATGCTGGGGTCCTAGCCAGTGCCCCACCTGATGGTGTGTCTTGGGATTGGGAAGGGGAAGACGCTGAAGTCAGAGGAAGATCCTCGCCTCCTTTGAGCTTTGGTGGCTGGCCATTTTTGGGCACCTCAATGCTCATCATGCTCTTGACACGCATCACCGCTTTGTGCTCCAGCTTCGGGGAGCGCTTTGACTCCAGCTGTCCACCGTCTCGGCTGATTTGAGTGTCTTTCTTTACATCCAGCTTACCGGACACAAAGCCAACGTCAGCCGTTTTGCATGCTTCGAGGTCAAAGGGACCGCGTATGGGTATGAAAGGGGACTCTGAACCGGAGGTCACAGCAACGCTTTCCTCGGACTCCAGGGAGCTGCTGTAGAACGGCGTGGGGGCCTCACTCCTCCAAAGCTGTCGCAGATCTCCCCCATCCTGGCTGTCTTCGTCCACCTCTACAGATGACGTTGCAATAAGAATCTCAGAGTTAGTCTCAGGTGCATGGGATGCCTGGGAGATGCAAGGGTCAGCAGTCCGGTTGTTGGTTGTCCTGCGCAACGGCAGCGAGCCTTTAGCCTCTTGGGGGTTCTCGTTGTCATCGTTGTCATCGTCGCTGTGGTCCTCCTCGTAGCAGATAACGCGGCGCTGGCGTAGGAGAGGGCTCCTCACCGAGGAGGGGCTGCTGGTGAGACTCTGCTGATGCTTTAAGTCCACATGGTGGTTTGTTATCGTAGGGCTGCTGTTCTTGAGGTCTGATGCCTGGTACATGAGACCACTCTCTGCTTCTGTTTAAAGAGGCCATGGGGACGATGAAAAATCAATTTTTAGTAGTTATACAAGTAACTATAATGAACCAAAATACTTAAAAATCAAACATCTTATCAAGCTTTCAAATGAGTATATTTACTATATATACTATATGTATTTGAACCAATGGAATTTTATAACCATGGATCACTGATCTGTATATATATATATATATATATATATATATATATATATATATATATATATATATATATATATATATATATATATATATATATATATATATATATATATATATATATACAATTTGTATAGTAACGTTTCTAATAAATCACAAGTTTTGCCTTTCTATGAATCAGAATCAGAGTTGCTTTTATTACATCTTAACGTACAAGTACGCAAGAGTAAAATTCTTAGGCTTGGATCCTCAACAGTCACATAGCAGCTTCAATACAAGAACAATAACAAAGTAAGTAATAATAAATAATAATAAGTAACAACATCAATACAACAATGTGTTCAAGTGGTAGTGGTACCAGCCACGGTGGTAGTGCAAACATTTTATAAATTAATAAATTAAATGCTGTGCAAAATACAGAATATAATGCAGATATGCCAACCTATCTTAAGATATTATGCATTATGGTTATGAGATTAGTTTTTAAATTGTTGGATGTGTGGACATCACAGAACATTACCACGTTGAGTGACGGGGTGATCTGCTGGGGTATTCCAACTCTTGTTCTGGGGTGCATCATAGTCAGAAGAGCCCAGTGTAGTGGACGCAGATAGGGATGAAGGGCTGGTCACTTCCTGGGAGAAATACTGGGAAAGCTCAGCCTCAGAGCTCAGGGACCCCTGCTGCAAATAAAAAAGATATAGTGTATTTTGTGTTATTTTCTTTTCTTAAAATGAAAGATAATCGACATACTAGGTTTCTTATCTCACTGAAAACGTTCTTTCTCTTATCTCACCAACAACTAAATATAACCAGTTATGTTATATTATAACAGTTATATTTCCAAAGGGCTTTTGGACATACATATTTTCAGGAGATCAAACCAATAATAACACTGTGGGACTCAAGAGCGTTGTGAAATTCTTACCCTGCTGGCCGGTTCCAGAAACCTCTTCATCGTCCAGCTGAGACTGGGCGAACCTTCTCCCTGCTTGGCCTTGACCGTTGGGGAGGGACTCTTGGAGGGCAGACCTGCACATTTCAAATACAGATCATAACAACAGCTGTATATCTAACCCAACCCGACTTTGCATGCTCATTGTAGGGAGAAGGTTGCCCAGAATTTGAACAGGGTATGAAGGGTGTTCATGGAGTGCCCTCGGGAAAGAAAGTAGAAAGTGTACTCTGTACTAATCTACGATCATTTTTTTAAACAGCAAGAAATAGAGGCAAAACACAGACCTAAGGTGTGGCCGTCCTTGCTAGTGCTGTCCCGATGGGTGGAACGAGCGATAATATTGTCCATCTCCTGCTCTGACACCTACCCCAAAAAGGACAAGAAATCGTGTTAAATGGGTTTAAATAAGGAGAGAGTTTTGCTGTGTTGGGTTATGAGTTATCTTGATAACTTCCATGATGCATCAAGGTGCTGGAAGTGATGCTATTAGTGACAAATACATTTACATTGTTTCTATCATTTCTTTGGATCATTACTGTACATTAATGTGTATGTGTATGTGTTACTGGCCTGAATAATGTAGACCATTAGTCTAGATTAGGTTATATCACACTATGTTGACAACTATATTCAGCAGCATTTGTAAAGTATTTAGTTTTTCAGCAAGTCTTCATTAGTGCCACATTGGAGAATCAGTAGCAGTGAAAGGGGACAAACTGCGACTCTTACCTTTGGGTTGGGGTGTCTGCCTATAATTAGGCTGACAGGCCCGGGGCCACACTCGCTGAGGATCGCATAGGCCTCGCTCAGTGCTACATGCCGCAGGCTAACGGAATCCACCTCCAGTATCTGGTCTCCACGACTACAGGGATGGGTTTTACACAGACAACATTTTGTTATGGATGATAGGTCTATGATATGATAACTTTACACATTACCTTTGAAGAATGATTGTGCTGCGTTTAAAGTTAAGTCAGTATTTTAAATAAGTTTATCAGTTGCATATATTAAAAAGTGAACATAAGAATTGAAAGTTATTGGTTCTGGGTCAGGAAAGAATTATTTTGTCAAACACATTCTTCTGCACAGATACAGTGCCGGATTCACGTTGCTAATGTATCTCCTATACGCTTGCATTTGTTAAAGAATTTCATGTTAGAAACATTTCTATTGTTTTGGTATCACATGCAAGCTCAGCAGTTACAGCAGTAGATGGCTCTACTCACTAATGACCTTTGTGACCTGTAGCCGTTGTGATAGCCAAGCTGTGTTTTCATGCAGTGTTTGCTTTATACATCGGTAGAAATTTTGTATTCACGTAGTTATGTGAATGATACATACCTTCTATATGCATATGCTAATGTTTGTGTGCTGGTTTGTGTTCTTATCTATTTAATGTTTCAGTTTTGCCAACAAAGGCAAAAATCCAAAAGAGGAAACAATACTTCAGTAAAATACAAGAAAAGTCAAGCCTTGTGTGTTTCTTGGAGGACTTTAGAGTGTTAACTAGCTGTCTAGCTTTGCACAAATAACACACTGCAAGGGCAGCATAATAATACTGTACTTATTCTACTTTCAAACACCACAGAAAAAAAAAATACACCAAGGCGAACAAATCAAATCCTCATTCTGCATGAAATCAGTCGACAAAACGAAATGTATCACAAGCAAAGTAGATGGAGGGCAAACACAGGAGACAATGAGAAAGGGTGGTAGGAGGAGAATAAAGTAGAGAAGAATATGAAGAGGAAAGAGCAGGGAAGAGGGAGCAGTGCTGCTTCATGTTGGTAGCTGTGTGAGGATCTCTCTAGAGTCTCATTTCTGAAGTAAATTACAGGCTTTGATTTGAGTGTTTGGCATTTTTCAAAATGGTCCGGAAGAAAAGACCCAGGACATCTCACCTAAGCCGGCTGTCCATTTTGGCCACAGAGCCTGGCGCTAGACTGTGGATGTAAATGCCAGGAGCAGAGTGTTCTAGGGTCAGG
The DNA here is from genome assembly GCA_026745465.1 of Lota lota. Lineage (NCBI taxonomy): Eukaryota > Metazoa > Chordata > Actinopteri > Gadiformes > Lotidae > Lota > Lota lota. The sequence continues at coordinate 1,692,413 of JACYXH010000087.1, read as the reverse complement.
CAGCACACTCCGATGCCCAGGCCTACTCCAGGCTCTAGAAATAAAGAAGAAGAAGAAGAAGAAGAAGAAGCAGATGTCATATTCTTTCAAATTGAAAACCTTTTAATTGATGTCACTCTGTACCAGTCTTTTCTCAATTTGGAAAAAGAAACTGAAAAAGTGCTTGTTGGAGTCTTTGAAAGCTTTACTTTACTTTAATCTTCAGTTTAATATTTTTTGTATGGGTTTTTCGATGTTATCTTGGCAATGTATTACCAAGACAAGACAATAACTGCAATAACACAAGCCACATTCATCTAATTCTGAATTAGATTAATGTGGCTTGTGTTATTGCAGTTAACACGAACGGGGAATGCTTTGGTAATAGCTCATGGAAAATTATTGTAATTCTTTGTTATTCATCTAATTTTAAATATGGGAAAAATGCCATTTTGATGTCCTTTATATCACAAACAACTTAAATTATGAAGAAACTGCTTGAATATATGACACCCTTTTGCAGTGTGGAGCGCAATTACTTCCCATGTATAGGACCAAAAACTAATATCCAACACTTTTTAGAGCTCATGCTCAAGATTCAAGATTACTTTATTTGTCCCGAGGGAAACTTGTCTTGAACATAAAGGCTGCAACCAAAAAATACATACAATTGTATAGTGCAGTAACAGACATAAAGTGCATAGCACAAACAAAGGCAGACAAACTCAATCTACAAATCGATCAGCTTTCCAGCTTTCAAAGCTGAGTTTCAGGCTGCTCAATCTTGATGTGAAGAGTAGAGAAGTACATACGGATGCTGCATTGATGTCAAGCACACTCAATGCTACTCATGCTTTGGTGGTAACTTGCATACTGAGACAGACTGACCAACCTTTACAGAGACAGACTGACCAAACTTTACTTAAACAGACTAACCAACCTTTACAGAGACAGACTGACCAACCTTTATAGAGACAGACTGACCAACCTTTACAGAGACAGACTGACCAAACTTTACTTAAACAGACTAACCAACCTTTACAGAGACAGACTGACCAACCTTTATAGAGACAGACTGACCAACCTTTACTGAGACAGACTGACCAACCTTTATTGAGACAGACTGACAAACCTTTACAGTGACAGACTGACCAACCTTTACTTAGACAGACTGACCAACCTTTATTGAGACAGACTGACCAACCTTTACAGAGACAGACTGACTAACATTTACAGAGAAAGCCTGACCAACCTTTACAGAGACAGACTGACTAACATTTACTGAGACAGACTGACCAACCTTTATTGAGACAGACTGACCAACCTTTGTTAAGAGAGACCTCCATGATGATGCGGTCCTTGGGACCGGGACCCGGGGCCTTGCGGCCCTCAGCCTCCTCGCTCCCTGGGGGGACGGGAGTCCCCCCGCTGGTGTTGGAGTTGGGGGAGCTGGAGCGGCTGAGGAGCGTGGGGGTGGGGCAAGGCGTCAGGCTGGGGCTCCGCAGGCGCGTCCGCACGGTCAAGGTCACGACCCCTCTTTTCAGTTGCTGCAGGGCGGACGGAAACATCACCACACCGCTCAATGTTAACACGACATTCAGATGCGGAAAAACTCAAAACAAGCCTTTCCAAACTACCAGAATCTAGATCTTGGAAACTAACATTCAACTTTGAACTTTGAATAGTTTGAACTTCTACACCTAGTTTCAACTAGCAAAGACACATGACAAAATAATATTGCAAGTTTGCATGATGGCATGTAAGCCACAGTGCTCAATAACAACAGCTCTGGAGTCAGAGACCTGACCGTCGATGAAGATTAGAAAAATCCTCATCAATGTAGTGAGCAGGAACCAGTCAAGGAAATGTGCTAAATATTCTGCAACATCCGTTTACCTTGAAGGTTTGGATGGCTTTCTGGTGTGTAAGACCTTGAAGAGAATCCCCATTCACTTCCAGAATCTCATCTCCTACAGAGTACACACGGAGAAGAAAGAGGAGAAGGACAATCAGACAGGGTGAAAGATAAGCAGAGCAAGTGCCAATAATGTTACTACTGTTCTCAATGTAGTTTCACAATAAGGCTGCAACTTTCATAGTATATTAATCTAAAAATATATATACTGCTCAAAAAAATAAAGGGAACACTTAAACAACACAATGTAACTCCAAGTGTTCCCTTTATTTTTTTGAGCAGTATATTTTTCTATACATAAATAATTTAGTTAACAAAATGTCATAAATAATGAATGGCAAATGCCCATCACAAGTTACCAGAGTCCAAAGTGTTATTTAAATTTGCTTGCATTATCAAAGTATATTTTCAATATTTTTTTTTTTAATATATATATATATTTTTTTATAATGATCCATTTACCAAATATTTGAGTTTCTGAAAAAACTGCAGCAATGTTTGGTATTTGTACTTGATAAATTACTTAAACGATTAATTGATTTTCCAAATTTAAAACATTTTCTCTCTATTTAAGTCGATGAATCGACTAATTGATGAATCGACTAATCGCAGGCCTATTAGAAATATGAGGTTATTACCTTCTTTGAGGCGACCATCAGCTGCAGCAGCTCCATTGTTAAAAATAGTCTTGACAAAAATCCCCATCCGACCCCGTGCAGAGTCTTGACCTCCAACTATACTGAAGCCCAGCCCCTGAAGGTGGAGATGATCGTCAGGATGGATCACAATGGATTGATTGAAAAAAACTCTTCCACTCAGCAATTTACAATGAAACCCCTTGTTTATTAATGGTAACGTTTCGAAAAGTAGACCTTCGTCAGTTTGCTCAAGGCTAACGAAGCTCTTAAAATATGCATGGCATGGATCAATCGAGGCGGGGATACATTAACTTATTATTAAGAGGAGGAGAGAGGTGGAGGACAGCAATCAATAAATACAAATGAAATACACGAGGAAATAAAAAAAGTGAGATATAAACAGATAAAACAATAAATGTAAAAACATAACTTCAATAATGATATACTTCAGAATAAATGGTATTATATGAATATCAAAAAATGACTAGAGAAATATATGCAGTATTTATGCACAAATAGCATTGCTGAGATCCTCTGTTTTAACACTCATTGACCAGCAGAGGGGGTGCAATTACTGTGCGCATGAAGCTTTGAGCAATGATGCATTTAGCGAACCAATTTGATGGATTAATAAATATAACCCTCTCCCCATGTCGGCCGCGCAAAGGAGGCCGTTGGTTACTTTGGGAAGAGCAACCTCATTTTATTTATTCACTTTTTGCACTTCTGGTTAGATGCTTTTGTTGTATAGTAGTCTACTTGTAATGTGTAATGACAATGAAGTGGAATCTAATCTAATCATAGCTAACCAGACTGAAACCTTTCAAAGATATTGTTTTGGTGCATAAAATGAATGGCTATTAATTAAGAGGACACATATTTGAAGCTTGGAGCTACAAATAGGGGCTCAGGTTTTGCCTTTTCATTCATAAAAGAGATGTTGACCACGGCATGTTTAGAAGAAGTGCCTTTGAACCCTTTGAACAGTGGGGGGGGGGGGGGGGGGGGGAGTTCAGTGCATAGAAGGGAAGGCTGGAGGGTCCTCGAGTGGCGAGTGGTCGTAACTTTGACTTTTCAAATGTCCAAGTGCTCGGTTAAAGAGTTCACTTGATCCTTCAGTTCAACTAAAAGACCTTGCAGCTCGATAATGTGTGTGTGTTTGGAGCAGGTAAAATCCTCTTCAGGCACTGGTAAAAACATTTGAAAACGGTCCGATTTTCCCTCTCCGGACCGGCCATGGGGCTGTGTGGTGTCATGGAGACATGCTTGTGGTGTGCTGCACTTGTCAAATTCTAGTTAAAAACGCACTGCTCTATCACACTGGTTGAAAGCAAATGGATCAGACATTTCCATCTATTCCATTCTAATAGACCAAACCATTAATATTAACAACTTAATGCAACTATTTATCTTTAAGATACTTTAAAGTTTACGTTTTGTTACACAGTTACGCAGTTACACAGAAGTGTAGCTGCAGTGCTGCATTATATGTAAACCACAGCAAAACCAGCTTCCCCATGGATAAGCTTTTCATAGGGAAAATTTCAATATGCATGTAATCCCAGCAACAGAGATACATGTCTGAGTAAAAGTACATATATTTTTATATTAACCTTGTGCATAGATATACCTAGTGGAATTGCAGAACTACATGGTTTAGAGCATGGAAGCATTGGCAGTAACAACATGAAAGTCATTGCCGTAGTTCAACTCATCTTTGTAAAATGAATGCTAACCCCAATGTCATAAAAAGCTAGATTTAAGCAAATTAATTAAACAGATTTGGGGGGTCTTGTGATTATTTGGTGAGGAGAGGTATTCAGAAACAAAAGACAAACGAAATGCAAGGAGCAAAACCAACCAAAGATGGATAGAAGCATACAGGGGTAGGATCACTTCAAATGTTGCTACTCACCTTTCCCTGTCCTTTCATCAAGACAATATTGGAGATAATAGATGGCTGGGCCAGTCGCCATGGTGACTCCACTTGAACGGTGCTCAATGAACGAGCCGATTTCTTGACTATTTGATATTCCTGTGAACAAAAATAAGGTAAAGAAGGAATTAGGTAAACAAACGTCGAAACATAGATTTTTTTGTATAAGAAATGTATTTAGAATTGAGCCGGTTCTGTTCTTTTCATGCAAAGCACTTCTGTGCTTACCATGTTAGCAAATGCATGCTCTCAATATGTTGTAAAGACCATGTCCATATTGAAATGATAAAAGTAAGGTATGAGCGTTAAAATACAAATTCTATTCAGAGAGATTGGGATGCTCCTGGGGGCCACGGATGACTGAAGACAGACACGTAAACATTATAAAAATCAAAACAGTAAAAATGTCGTGGTCAACTTTTGGTTTGATTCCTTTTTAAGTTGCTGATGGTACCAGACAGCATTCACAGTGATTTATCTACAGCTATTTCTACCTGCTGTGATACCACAAACACAAGCCGGTGCACTTGTGTTCGCATATTGCGTTTCACTGGTGTAGTGTGGACTGTGGACATGGCCGAAGAGTGCTGAAAGTAGACTGAAACTAGTAAAAAAAAAACTAGGCTCTATCATATCCAAGCCCTCATGAGCGTATTTCAAATCATATTTCACTCTACAGGATATGCGGAGCAAAAAAACACACATCAAGCAGATGGTTGAGGACTGAAGAAGGCCTGGGACTGACTGGGCCTGACTGGTCTGACTGGGACTGACCTGCCGCGTGCCTGTGGTGTCTAGCTGCTGGGGCAGGGAGTGCTTCCGCCTGCCATGTCCCGACTTCTCCAAGGAGCCGCAGCCGGCCTCTGCGTTCTCAACGACAAGCTCATCGTCTTCACCGACCGACTCCAGCCGAGTCCCGCCTCCTTTTTATTCACAAATTGATCGTAAAAAATGACATAACAATTCATTCATACTAAGCTTTCCGATAAATCTTTCATCAAAGCCGTTCATCAAAACATTCCTGGGAAAAAATGTTTCTTTGACTCATGAATGACGACATCGTTCTTTGTACCCTGATTGTTTTCGATGTACAAAGAGAACGCGCCCTGTGGAGCACATGTTACAGCACGTTGATGCTAATGGCGTAACGTAGACAGTAAATCCTTACTAAATAGCTGACTGTATTGGAAGGCTTTTGGGAACGTAACTTGAGGTGAACATCACCAGCTACAATGTAAGAATATAAACTTTTCATGTAAAGCCTTTTTCTTTATATAAACCAAACCCCAAAATATAAGCAATGATTTATATGTATTGTACTGCAACACTCCATCCCCACAAGGCAAATACAAAGAATGCTACATGAATGGCATAACAAGACAAATTGAAGTATCATTAGAGAATAAACCCATGTGTGTGTGTGTGTGGTTGTGTGTGTGTGTGTGTGTGTGTGTGTGTGTGTGTGTGTGTGTGTGTGTGTGTGTGTGTGTGTGTGTGTGTGGTTGTGTGTGTGTGTGTGTGTGTGTGTGTGTGTGTGTGTGTGTGTGTGTTTGTTTCACCTTGGGACCAGCCACAGAACTTCATGGGTGAGGAGCTGCGTCCACATACTTTCGGGGACTCCCCACGTCCTCCTTCAGGCTTATCCAGATCCGTCTGGGGCAACCACAACAAAACCAAAAAAGACCAGATAAAAGATCACGGAATGTATAGATATAAACAATTCCAAAGTATGATTAAAGTCAAACAATGAAACATGAAAGATTACAACATTTTTACTTGACACACCCAAAGCTTTCTACACTGACAGGAAAACAAAAAATATATATTTTCAACATATTTCTTTAAAAAAATAAATAAAGTGAAAATATTAATATTTCACTTTTCAGTCAACAGTGCTTCCTGAAGGTTGGAATCAGCCTATTTTTGCTGAACATGTAGCCTCCCTCTACCATCACACTCTGCAGTATTGGTCCAGAACCTGACAAGATTACTGCAATGCTTTACGAGCTGAGGCTACAAGGTTGCCCAGGTCTTGCCACTCTACTCCATCTCACTACACTGGCCCTCTGTAAAAACGTGCAAGAACCTTCAGACCCTCCATGTTGGTGAGTATAACTGTGTGGCCTTCTTCAAAGATATGGCCCATGTACAAAAGAGGCACTGAGAAAAATCCTCCCTAGTGCTTGAGGTTAACACATGTTAAAGAGCTGTCAAAAGACAGCATTATCATATGACCTGATAAGCAGATACAAAGAGGGTACCAGAAGCAACAAAAGGGTCACGGAAATTTGGATTTAGAAACAAACTGATTATAATGTGGAATTGCCCTGAACACGATTACCCATGTGAAGCTTACTCGGGGGCACTTGGGCACAAAGCCTTCAGGAGCATTTTGAGTTCAAAGGAACCAAGAAAAAGATGAGGACACAGGAGTGAAAAAAAGCAGACACATTAAGAAGTATGTGTATGTTGTGTGAATTGCTATTCAATTTTGTACTATAGAATAGCATGCATTGCAGTCCGCTTCAAAGTGTATCTTGGACACTGAGGACAAAGGTTTTACAGAAGCACTGTATTGGCTTTCAGTGAGTAACAGAATGAAAGAAATGTTGCTAGTCTATAAACGATGCAATGATTTAGGAACAAAATAAGCCTCTGGCTTCGCTAATCTTTCTCCCCTTCATTTCCCCTTGTGATGGTGTTGGACTAAGCTACTAATGAGGTCGTCTAGGCGTTGCTGGGGAGACAGATAGGGGGAGGGCAGTGAGGGAAGTGGGAGCTGGGGGTGCTTTTTACTATTATTAAGAGGCTTGAAGAGCCCCTTCAGGGTAAGGCTGCTTTGATCACACACTTTGTTAGCATTAACCATCCAAACATGGAATAACAATTCACTTTTCTCTGCTGATTGTCTTGTCTCACTTTCCTCACAATGTTTTTGTGAAGAAAGTGAAGAAAAGTGAAACAGCCAGAGGTTCTTTAAGCTGATGTCTTGTCAATAAGCTTATAAACTTGTAATGTCCTTACCTCTTGTGAACATTTTATTTGTTTAAAAGGAACATGAACCACCTTATGGTTATATTATCACAAATCTGTGGCATACGCTTGGTCACTGAAACCAAACGAGGCTAAATCTCGTTTTTGGTTGATTCTTGAACCCTTTTTAATGGCTCACATGTGGAGACGGACAGCGTCCACATGTTATGCTGTCCGACACATTGTCAATGAACACTCATATACTGTATAACACAGCAGGTAATCCAGGTCTCATAAAATTGGACATTTCATATTTCAGTTTGGAATATCTAAGTACCTATGTAATAAGTAGTAGTAATAGTAGTACTGTGCTTGGATAATGAGCTTTAGAAGGACAGCTTCTGTCCTACTAGTATGGGCTTTAACGGATGCCGCCTTTCCACTGTTGAAGCTTTCTAGAAAACAGTATCCTGGGTCATTTATAAGGAACCTAATAGTGGCTGGTTAGATACATTTTATTTGAAGGACATGAACAAGACACACTTGAATTCACCCTCCAGGGAAGCTGTCTTGTCGAGTGGCCTTTTGATAGGCACTTAATCAAGTGCAGCTGCTTAGCGCCCAGTAAGACACCTTTGGTTGTTCTGGGAAGCCACAGGCGTTTGGCTAATTTGTAACTCTCTTATGGACCTTTGAAGTTTCCAAAAGTCTTCTGGGAGGAGGATGCTACAAATCTGTGCTGGAAACTAGAACCTGACTTAGCTTTTCTTCTTCAAATCAAATCCATAACAGCATAAACAACCCATGTGATCTCTTAATACGGACTTGGCCGTATTGAGATGAGATTCTTTCGCATCCGTCGAGGATGAGAACGAGAGTGACCTATCCCCTTTACACACATTTCAGCACCCTTCACATCAGACTTCTGAAAAGCCAGATTTGTGACTTAATGTTACTTAAACAATTCTCTGTGATTGTATCAGGGAGATATATTGGTATGTGCAGAATACATTCAAGCTATGAATACGAACCGTTTCATTTCAGACGGCTTTTGAGTACCATGTGCATACCAACATTTTTATGGAAAAGGTTCATGAAGACTTTAAAACTACGAGGTGGGTCCACATCCCTTAGGTTTATCTCTTGGTAATCCCTGCCCCTCCTTTCCTCTTCTGCAGTGTGTGTGTGTGTGTGTGTGTGTGTGTGTGTGTGTGTGTGTGTGTGTGTGTGTGCATGTGTTTGTGTGTGTGCGCAGAAGCGTATGCATGTGTCTTGTGTCCTAGAACAGGAAACTAGATAGATAAAAACATTCCCATCCCACATTTGCCGTCAGACAGAAAAGCCATCATGACTGAGCTATAAACATAATTAAACGTCATGGCTTCACATTTGATGTATCTTTTAAAAGGCGATAATGTATATACGCCCCATTTCAACCAGCAGATAATAACAGTGGTACTCAAGCTAACATGTTTTTGAGTTGTTTTGATTGTTTCCTCTGTGCAGTGTCTTAGGGGTCCTGGGAGACACTATATAAAGCATTGTCAATTTGTATCTTTGTCAGTTGTTTGGTTTTTTGGTCTCTCGTCGTTTGTTTGTAGTTAGTCAATTTCAAAGTAGTCAAAAAACAGTACACCTAAGAACAGACTCTAGAGCCAGTGCATCCACTGCTCTACACCCCGCTTTGAGCTGGGTGTGGGGCAGGCTGGTCATCTAGGGTGGTGTTTAATCATATGGTAAATATTTCAGCTTCCTTTTCTTGTTTCTAAGTGGCTACAGATGATATGTGCCTCCATCCATCCATCATACCTCACAAATGCCACAATCGTGAGCCAAACGCAAATAATTGAAGTACTTTCCAGTGATGTATTTACAGAAGAAATCCAATCGCTAAATAATTCAAATAATCACCAGTATGCGCGTTCAGTCGACAACAGTGAGACCGGCAGCCGATGATACGACAAGGAGAGGAGACGCACTCGTAACACCCCCCCAGTGTGGCTCTACCATCCGTCCTGAGGTGTGGGCAGGTACACAAACACAGGCGACAAGAGAGACAGGAGGAGTCTGTACTCACCGGGTCGTGGGCAGGCAGGGAGAGGCCTGCGCCCTCCTCGCTCAGGGAGGAGGCGGAGGGGGAGGCCACGACGGCGACACCGCTGCCCGCCAGCAGGGTCTGGGGAGGGGGCGAGGAGCTGCAGGTGCTCAGCAGGTCTGGGAGGCTGGTGGACGGGTAGCGCTGGAAATCCACCTCCGACTCCTCCTGCCAAAATGCAGAGAAAGCATGAACCATTGGAAAGCGCATTGGAAGAGAGTGCAGTAGTACGTGTGTGTGTGTGTGTGTGGGGGGGGGGGTTGAGGATTGTGTGTCAGTGAGGATTAGATGATGGATGAGATAAAAAACAAATAATAAGGTAAAACGTGCCATGTCTTGTTAGCTTGGGAGTGCCGGTTTAGGGGATGGAACAAACTGCCTATGCCAATGTGTAGACATTTGTGAGAAATGTTCTCCTTCCAGCACCGCCCTCCACGCGATCTATGTGTGAATCGGCGGAAACAACGCATGGTGGGTATTTTTATCCATGTTGTGAATGTTGGGGCCCCTCCCCCTCACAAGCTTGTTAAGAGGCAGCCTTTTCAATTTTTCAGATGGTACACTAGGTCGGGCAGAGCAGTGAAAGAGCTCGAGTAACAGCTCTCCTGTGGACAAAGCTCTTAGGCAGCAGTAATGTAGGGAGATGTTTAACTGTTTACACATTTTAAAATATTTTCTCGTACTATCCACAGTGATATATCACTTTGAGCGAATATATTTATTGGCTGCAGGCGTTAACAGTTGTAAAAATTTTTCCTCTCCAATTCCAGAAATTGTTAACACATTAAATAAACATCATTTTCAAAATATTTCATTTTAACAACTTTTGAGATTCTGTTATAGCTTTTCCACTGCGTGTTTGGACTTTGTTTTGTGTTTCTAATGCCAACGAGAACAAAACATACAATAGCATATTATAGCAAAGAAGCTGTATTTGGCTCCTGGTCTGGCCTGTATACCAAAGCCGTCTAGATGTGTGGAGCTTAAAGGACACAGCCCTTGGTTTAGATCACTACTTTTAAATAACACAACATCTGAGAAATTACATTACCCAGTATGTCAGGTCAAAAACACTTGGGGAAAAGAAAAGAGGCAAAGACGTGATATACAAACATTACTAAAGCTGCTAAGCATTTTCTTTGGAATTCCCCAAACGCACTGGATTCCGCAGACAAACTTGTTTTGTTTATGTATTTTGTAAATAATAGTGTATGACACCTAAGGTAAGTATCTATTATGCTAAACAGAAGCGTTGATACGGTAGACAGAAAGGAACAGCAGTAAAGTAAAACAGACATTCCCAAAGAGCATTGCACGCTCAAATACCTGGCAGACGGCTTTAGCATTTTTAACAGATTACACTCAAATGAAAGCTGTTCAATCTTTCTTACAATACCTTCAAGTCAAGTCAATTGTATTTGTATAGTCCTTAATCACAGTTACAGTCTCACTTACAGACACTTACAGGTGTTGAGCGTGTGCAGCAAAGGTCTGAGGAAGGTGCAACCAGACAGTGGATGAGAAAGGGGATAGGGTGAAAGGGTTACGGTCATACTATTGCGATGCTGTGTGTTTGCCCACCCTGCTGGCTACCACAAGCTGTACGAGGCCGACGGCGGAGCGGAGGACGGCGACAGCCTCCAGGTGAGAGAGGCCGACCAGGGATTTGCCGTTTATCATCAACAGCTCATCACCGACACGCAGGCGGCCGTCCCTGAGAACACAAACACCGACTATACTTGCATACATGTGCTGGAATTCAGAGTCCGCATGTTCAATGACAAAGACTATGAATTATACTGATATTAAAATTGAATACATAAATGATATAATTGACCAATAAAGCGAGGAATGTCCGTGTATGTATGTATGTCCGTCGCATATCTTTAGAACTGATCATTAATCTGATCTACTTCACACTTGGCGTGTGTATTGCTGGGGACCCGAGGAAGCACAGTGTCTACTTATTTGGACACACGACACGTTCAATATTAATAAACTTTTAACAAAACATACAACCAGCGGTGCTCTGTGCAGCAGTGGGGGCGGAGCTTCGGGGGGGCGGGGCTTCAAGGCTCTACGGACAGACTCTTCAACTACATCGGCAACGGGCCGACGCAAGCCGCGGTTCATTGTTTGCAGTTCACTTGGTCACTGGACTTGGATGCTGGATATACTACCGTTATATTATTAGTGGAGCGTCTGTAGGTCCTTGAGTTTCTCGACAACCGTTCATTCTATCAACCTCACACTTGCCGGAGGTTTGCTTGGAACCCAAGGAAGTGAAGTGTCGAGTGAGAAGTTGTTTTGATTAGCGGTTCTCGAGAAAGCTGCAAGCGGGAATCGGCACTGCACTAGTAATTATAATAATAATATAATACAATAATATAAAATAATAATTATGAAAGACAAGATATCACTGTTTTCATACAAAGCACCAACACAAACATGGGAACACACACAGACTCAATGTTTAATACATGTGTGTGGCTGTTGATAATGCATTTTGCAAAGTTGCATTGGAAATATTTCAAATAAATGAGCTGCATTCGGATGCTGTAAAAACGCATGCAAACCGGCTTCTCTGTTTCAACACTTGCAAAGTAAGGATTTAGCCTTACTGGTAAGGGCCAGGGCAACATGTCTGTGGTACCTCTGTATCGCCCCACCGTCCTCCACGTGGGCTATGATGATACCGTGAGGAGAGCGTCTGGAGCCGCGTCCGCCCGTGATCTGGATCCCCAGGCCCTCCTGGCTCTTCACCAGGTGCATCTTCCAGATGTGGCTTCCCTCTCTGTGCTGCAAGAGGGGGAAGTGACAACAACAAAAGTACACTGAAACCTTTTAGAGACTTGATTCCAGGCACTGATGAAAATGAAAACCAGAGCCAGGGCGACTATGATGGTGAAAACATGAATTAACAATAATTTAATCCGAGGCGAGAGAGAAAGATTGGATTTGATTGAACTTTGCTATGTACAGTTTAAAATACCATTTATAGTATACAAAACTATATCAAAGGTTGTACATGTAGGTGTTAGCAAGGTGTAGATGTAGTAACCCCGATTTACACAATAAACCTAATGTTTGTTGTAACGGTGTATTTGTTCAAAGCAAACAAAATTATCCTTCTTCAACCAGAGATGAACGGCAATAACTGTTGCTCTAAGCATTGGAACAGGTGACAGGTTTTTAAGCTTTTAGGTTGTTATTTGTTTTCCCCATATCACTCCTTAATCACTCGCATAATTCATGTGTTATGAATAAGCACATGCATATTATTTCGTGTGTATGTGTGTATAGATTTACATCAGAATAATAGAAAATATATGTCCAATGCATTTAAAATATATCCACAATGAATTAATGAGCTCTCTCTGGCCACAATAGCTCTTAAATGGACAGAAGGAGTGACCAACTGCTTTATGATGCTAATAGTTCCACATCAACAGTATTCAATAACAGGAAAGACACAGCAGGGCTCAACGATGGAGGAGAATCCTCACTCCCTCCTGGGTCAGCGAAGAATGGTTTATTCAAAGGGTTTCAGTACACTAAAGTCATTGTGGAAATATAGTTGATGTGTGGGAGGTTCAAGGCATTTAGTGAACCAGAAGCATTGATGTCAGATTTGTCAGAGCTAAAAATGATTTAAGAAACCACAGTCATAGTAATCATATTATCTATTTACCACATTGTTTGTGGTACCACATACCACAAACAAAAGGAAATCGATCAAATACTGTTCAAACTATTCAAACTTTGCTTCCTGTCCAGATAGACTTTACAGTTAGATGTTGGCTGTGCTATTATATCCCATATACTTTTATGTAAAATTGTGCACACATGTCAAACTTGCCATGCCATGTCTGTTTAACAGCATCTAGTCATGAAAAGAGAGATAATCTCTTATTATCTCGAATTTAGAGATTGGAGATAATTTATCTCCAATATCCCATGCATGTATGTATGTGTGTGTGTGTGTGTGTGTGTGTGTGTGTGTGTGTGTGTGTGTGTGTGTGTGTGTGTGTGTGTGTGTGTGTGTGTGTGTGTGTGTGTGTGTGTGTGTGTGTGTGTGTGTGTGTGTGTGTGTGGAAAGAAACATTTTCTCCTGGGACAAAAGTGTCTTAATAGTTGTTTGGCCTTAATGCTAAAACAATGAAAATAGTCTTGTAAAAACAATGTTCTGAGCATCCTTTTAAGGAAGGGGGTATGACAGCATTTATCATCTTTATTTTCTCTTGTATGATGAAATAAGCTAAATAAAGAAGCATCAAAGTACTCTGTTGACCTTTGACTCCTATAAAGTTCACTGAACGTTGCAGAAGCATACTGTTGAGCCTCCCTTGTGTCCCGTGTCTCACAGCCTCAGGAATCCCCCAACTCAAATTGAAGGTTCATTAAAGTGATTATTTAGACTGCTTGTCTTTGATTTGACAAACAAACAAATAAATATACGTAACGAACTGGCAATGCAATCATTTGATTTCTAACCCAAAATAATTGGAGTTTCTGTATTTCATTATAAAGCAATGCAAAATGGTAAATAGGAATCTTAATCCCCCAAAATATGATGCTATTATGCATTGTTAATTTGTAGAGACACATATAGTTAAATATTTATTCGTTTATTATAGAATGCTTGGCTACTATAGGCCAAAGGACAAAAAATGGCACCTTTCCAGAACAATTGGCCTTATCTTTGTAGTACTTTCTACTGCTCTGTTAAGTCTTTCAAAATGAGTCTAAGGTCAAGGTCCGAAGGCAAATAACTTAATGAGAGAGGCTGGTGGGTTGTTCTAACAGAAAAATACCTTTTCACACCTTTCATAGCTGACCACAGTCCTACCTGGCTGGACGGCTCACTGCTGAGGGAATCCGTCTTGCCTTCTAGAGACCTTGTTGGTAAGGTGGCGGTCCCTCCATTCTGGAGATGACTGGGGGCATCTTTAACATGAGGTAATGTGTTGGCTCCCGGACGTCCGCCCCTGGGCAGATCTTCTGCAGGGGCCTCCTCGTTGTCCTTATCCAGGGGGCCGGGGTCCACGGGACCATGGTTTCCATTTACCAGTTCAGAGTCCCGACTGTCTTTGCTGTCCTTGCTGTCTCTGTTGAAGGACGAGCAGGAAACGACGCCAAACTTGCGCGTTCGTTTGCCATTTTGAGCCGGACTGCTGGGTGGCTCAAAGCTGCAGTCCCCCTGCTGTTTCTCTGAGCGGCAGCCCTCCCTGCTAGCCGTGATGGACCTCCCATTGGTGTCGGCGTTGCCATTGCAAGGCGGAGGAGGGGCCTTTCTTTTGATTCGCCGTAGCATGATCAGGTAGATGCAGCCGCCATTCCAGCACTGGTCTGCCAAGTAGCTGAGGGGGAAACACAGAGAAAGAGAGAGAGAGAGAGAGAGAGAGAGAGAGAGAGAGAGCGTAAGATGTTGTCGCCATCCATACTATCAGGATTTTCTGGTAGAAGGAGCCTGCGAGCCTGCCCATTAGACACCATGTGTTTCCTCATCTCACCGCCAAAAAGCTGAGAACGTTTTAAAATCCCTGATGTCAGTAACATACGTTTTTTAAGTTTCTTTCCTCCCCATTGAGAATTTGTAATGGGAAAGGAAATGCTTTTTGTCCACTTATATAACAGTCTAACAAACAGCTAGCAATCAAACCCTGAAGTATCAAATCCTATTTTGCCTATGTTGCATTTTAAATATGTCTTGCTACATAAGTGAGACATGCTCTGAATGCCAATTGGACACTTAAATAATTACATTCCGCTCCCAAACCCATACTATGCACTCCGACTGAAGTATCTGGTGGATGGGCTTTATGTGAACTATATTCATGACCAGTTTTATTGGCCCAGACCCATAATGTCAGGTGTCACATGGAGGCTTTGCACACGTTAGCAACATATCAATAAAGTACCTAGAAGAGACCGACAGCTGAGGACTACCTTTGCATGACCTAATATATAGTCTTTTATTTAACATGTGTTATACTAAGTAATGTACAACCTTGACTCTAGCTATTTCTAATGCTCTAAACAAGAACACTTAGTCACAACCTCCTCAAGAAACCAACTGTTGCTCATAATATGAAACACTGGGTGTTGATCTCACGTTTTCAGAGCAAGCTGAACATAAGACGTTAAAACGTTCTCAATGGGCCAAATATAAGGCGACTAAAATACAAGGGGGATTGTGTTGAATAGAAAATGGTAAAAATGATTTTTTTTTGCCAGGTGTTGACTCCTTAGCATTGTTCTATGTGAGTTAGTTAATTTTTTGGCAAATCCTTCAAATCAATCCAACAAAGTAGATGATTATTTCCATACAAATGACAGAAACACAACATATAACCAACAAAAAAGTAATAGACTCTGAAAATTACAGTGTAATCTGTTATTTTAACCACATTCCACAAAAACACTGAAAAAAACACAATGGATCTATGATTTGATTTGGAGTTACACAACATACAACATCCAGGAGGTTAGCACTTCAAAGCGCTGAACACATATTTCCAAAGTGGACTTTGTGATAAAGCGACCTAAATAGACATATAATGACCAAGAAAGTGTTAGCTAACATCAAAAGGAAAAGGAAATGTAAATCAAAGGAGAGAACCTAGAGACCTTGAACTCTGCTTCAGGACAAGTAAGCGACTTTTTATAGGTTATAGATCAGACACAAGCTAAGCCTCTTGCAAGGCGTTTCTAAATCCACTGTCACCTGTGTCAGTCTCATGGTGCCAGTAAAACAAAGCAGGCACAGATAGCCAATCTGTCTCGCTCTCTGTCTCTCTCCTTCTCTCTCTGTCTCTCTCTCTCTCTCCCTCAAAAATAGGGCCAACCCGTCAGCTATTCAGCGTCCTGGCTTGTTGTTTGACAGCCCTAATGCAACCATCCTAACAACAACAAAGCATTTGCTTACGTGCTCAAACTGGATGGCAGACAAAGAGTCTGAAAAACTGTTTGGAACCACAGAAGTGAACCACATGTGTATGGCTGATAATTGTCCATGTTTTAGGCCATTATCAACAGCGTTGAAATGTTACCGCACCTTAAGAGTGTATGGGTGTCTTTGTTCATTTGAAGAGCAAATCACAAAGTCAATTTTTAATTTTTAGTTGCAAATATTCTGACTTGTTCCTGTTCGACAAAACTTGATTGATTGGTTGAATTTCTTTGAAATAATTGGTTTTTAATGAATGTTGCCCCTCACGCAGGAGATGCCTCAAGTACAACCCAACTTTAGTGGAGCGAGACATAAAGGTACATCTCAACACATGTGTGGCATTTTATCATAGACACCAAGTCTGGAACAGAATGCTCCCATCCGTTTGTTTTTGATGTCTGTAAATAATAGACCTCCTCAACCTAAAGGATGGTTGAGCATCTAATAATAGGCTAGGTCACTGAGAGACACATACGTGTTTTTTAAAGGATACAGCACTTATTTGGGGTAACATGCAAATCTGCTGAAAATATCAAATCTTCGAGCCTGGTAACACAGACATGCAGAGTGAAGGCACCTTTGGAGGACAACAATGCCCTTGCAATCTTCAATCAGCTAAAAGATTTAGCAAAATAACATGTAGATATCATCACACAGGAATGTGGCATGATCCCTACAGCCCATCCTCTAAAAACTGGTTGTCCGTTTGAGGTGATTATTTTCCTGTGTGGTATTTGTAAACTAAGCGAACAAGTGACTGCTACTTTTGCAACAGTGTGTTTTGTATCAGAAATATGTTTTTAAGATGTGTGTAGCAAGAATGAGACCACAATGTTTGTCTGAGGATGGAGAAATGATCCCATGCTGAATTCCCAGCCCAAGACTTCAGAGAGTTTCATAAATGGGGGCATTTTCCACAGAGCACAACTAGCTAGTCTGACTACATCACTGACACATTATCTTAAAAACTGTAAAAGAAATGCCATGTTATAGCAAAATTGTTGTTCTCTTGTTAATACATGAATACTACCATAATAGTCGTCTCATAAATCAGACTTTAGATTAATCGAAGTCTGTTGGCAGACAAGCTCAAATCTCTGTGAACTGGATGTTTCAATTTCTTTCCCTTCATACTCATTTCCTCGAACAATCATGTTCTTGGAAGCAGCGATATGTAAGAGGTAATTGGCGAACACAAACTCGGCCATCAGTAGTGCACCAAAAAAAGTGTCTGTAAAGGTTTAAAATCAACAGACTGGTCACTGTAGAAATACACTTCCTAAAATCCCCTTCTGAAATCCCAGATCCATCATTTGTTTTAATTAGTTGTCTTTGGTAGAATATCTCCTTAATAAAACAGGAAACAAGGCGTTAGCCGTCCCCCTGCAGTTTCTGGTTTCCGGCCCAGGCTCTGTGCCGTCTCCCCTGAGAAACTCTGCTGTAACATAGCAGGACTGCTGGATCCAAGATTACTTGAATAGTTACATATAAACATTGAAGGATATTGTGTTATTATTACTATTAGTATTACCATGACATTGTCATCTTCAAATAGTTGACACTATACACACCTAAAATATGGATTCACATCCACAATTACATACAAACGTTGTGCAACTACAGGGGAGTCCAAACATCTGTATTTTCAACGAGCCGTTTGATAAAAACAATAAGTGGATGAATAGAAAGCCTTTAAAACATTCCACAACATCCACAGCTTGTCTCCCTGTCATTTAGCATAATAATATCCATTTACCCCGTCATGAACGTGTGACGCTTAATATCATCCTACTGTCCTGCAGAGAGTGGAGACCTAGCCTCAACACCCCTAACATCCCACATCCCCTAATCATTTCCCTGTTCACTGGGTCCGACACTTCCAGAGGGTGTTGACATTGCATGGCAAACATTTTTCTTAATGTTTGTTCAGAAATAAAACACATTTTTACAAAACTCACTTTGAAGTACGCTCGAAATCGTTTTTTTTCAGGACTCGTGGAACAGCATAGTATTGAAGAGTTTTCCTTTCATGGTTTTATTTCCAAAACAAAAAAGGGATTCATAACTGAAGGATTTCTTTAGAGTTGCCTGATCCTTTCATTACTGTCCCATTGTGTTTTGAGCGCTGCACTCAACACACTCCAGGGGGAAATAAAAGATAAGATAAAGCGTTTGATGAGTCACCAGTTAAATCTCTTGGTAATGTTTCATACGCTCACCGGTGTGTCCCTTTCGTTGGACGACAAATAAGGAAGAAAACAAGAACTTCCTGTTTCCTATGAAATTGAAATGTAATATCACATGAACAAGTCGGTGCAACCACACTACATTATGGCAACACTGCAGTAGCATCCATCTCAGGACTAACATGTTCCTGTGAAACCAGGGCTATCGGTTATCAAGTCATTTTGTGTACACAGAGAAGGTGGATCCATTAGTTGATTGTATAGCATAGATCCAAATCGACATGTGTATTATTGAATTAGGAAATTCACTGAGGCAATATTAGATCTCCACCTAGGTCAGTTAGGGAGATAGTGTAAGCAGACATGGAGCAATAGAAGGCGACAACACCAGTTCACACTTCCTGAAAGACATTAAACATCTGCTCTTTTAGTGAATAAACATTTATACAAATCGCAACAGCATTAACAATGAGGATCTCCTCAGGAACAAAGAAACTGATGAGGCAGATGGTCGGTGACACATTCATTTAGGTTGGAGATAAGTCACAAACAATTGTGTTTCTCTGTAGGCCTTTATCCCATCTGCTGGAAGACATACAATTTTGCCATGGATATCACTGTGTACCATGGACCAAGTGTTTCTGCCAGCAGTAAACACATTCCTTGGTTAGGTGGAACTACTTTGGTCTGCAGGAACCACTTTGCTCAGCACTTTCTTTTTAAATAAGCAAAAGAGAGTAGGCAGAGGAAACGGTGCCCACCGCAACTCACTGGGGGGGGGGGGGGGGGGGGGGGGGTCTCCTGGGGTCTCCTGATTAGAATGCAGACAGACCTCAACTCAACTCTGGGGCCCTCAAAGTAGCAGACGTATGCTGAATTGAGAAATTCACCAGTGATTTTCACCATTAATCAAAATATTTTTTTATATATATTAAAGTCCCACTAACTGTCAGATAAGGTATTATTGATGTATATTTGTTCTCTGTTCATAAAGAAAACGATAAAATAATCAGTGTTTTCTTTAATCAGGCCCATAGAGGGCATTTGTTGCATCATCCATAGTGTTGTTGTTTTTGCCAACTTAGTCCATAATAAGCAGGGGTTAAGGGTCAGTAAAAAAAAAGCCTTAGGCAGGCATTTGTGATGCTAGAAAAGAGCAAGGTTCACAAATGTAGGCACAAAGAGTGGAGAAACAAGCAGGGCTTTTAGCCGGACCAATCCATTAGTTAGTCCAGTACTGCAGGTCTAGGTGAGAGTCCAATAATTCACCAGCTGCCCTGCTTGTCTGCAAGACGAGAAGGGCAAAGCTATGAATGTAACATTATCCTTCATGGATGTTCAATAGTGTGTTTGTGTGTGTGTAACTAACACCCTTTTCTTACCAATGTCGGTTTGCTGATGTTGCTGAACTATCCTTTGATAAATGTGTTGCAATTATGGAGAAATGTAAATATCATTTAGACCTGATCCCTAAGAAGATATTGAGAGGCAGCTTGATAGGAAGAAGTGGAGTGCTAAATATGTACAACACATTCCTTCTGTCACTCTAATAATAATAACTGATTGTTTTTCATATGGTCATTCTTGTGTTTCAATTGTGTCAATAAAACGCACACTACACCATATTTACAGTCGATATATACTTCAGTCTGATTATCTAATGGGCACTGCCAGGTTTGTGTGTGAGGAATAGCCTAACCCCCACCCCCAAATAAAAAATGTATAGCATGGTTTATACATTTTATTTGCCATGTCGGTATAAATATGGCATACAAAGTGAAGATGAAAGTCTACTGGGTAATATATGCTAATTAGTTGTTTTTTTACTCTTCTAGTATCATCTATATAATTATATCCATCTACCTGTATATAAAGATAGACAGAATAATATATATCCTATAGGGGCTACTATTCAAGCAGCGTGTCATATGAAGTCGTTGGCTCATTTGGCGTTCATCCCAACACCACAATTTATCACACTTTTTTTTCTTTTACTACTGATAATCGTGGATTCCAAACTATACGTTTGTGAGCAATGCCACTTAATGGGCTAGTCCGTGTTGTGTTGAGCTCTACATAAAACAGGCAATGTGTTTGCATTGAATACTGTCAGTCCAATAATGAAGAGCTAGTCGTTATCAGAGGGCACTGTTCAATTGCGTTGTAGGAGGCCTAGAGCTCACCTGCTGCCAGCCTGTTTGGACAGGACTGACCTCTCACTGTGACGGTTTCTCTCCCAGGCAGGTAGTGAAAAACGATCAGTACTATTAACTCTGTTGCTTAGTGGTCCAATTGATTTACACACAGTAACCCACTGCTATGGCTTTGGTTTTTCTAGTGCCAACATGTTAGACATGACTTTCACATAGTGCATCCATGGTAGGTAGGCTAGACATAAGTGGTAGGATATACCGTTGAACAGCCTTGCGGAGCATTTAGATCGGCAGATAACTTCTCTCGTGTGTCGTCTCTTCCAATGGCCTATTGCACTATCCCAATCACAAATGTTACTTTTTCTAAGCGCCTTCTGGAGTAATGTATCTGACGACAAGTGCGAAGCAACTGCTGTTAGATCGCCAGGAGTAACAGTGCACAACGATCGTTTCTGGGGACGTTACAGTATTAATAGCCAACTAACATAACTGCTTTACCAACACGGGGCGAGCATTATGCCTACCTGGAATATCCACTAATCCGCACAGAGTCCCCCGCAAGGTGTTCAATCGAGACGAAATGCGCTCATCTGCCTTTAGTCGAATGCTGAAATCCATGAGATAAACAACTAGTTGAATCCCATCGCTGAATTACACTGAATTAAGTCTTTTGCGCCATACCCCCCCCAAACAATATATACCATGACAGCCCAAACTAACTGCGCTGTTCGTTCAGTTCCCTGCCCATGCTGAGACCACGCGTTTAATCTCTCGTCTCGCAGCCTCTGAGCGCAAAGGCAAGTAAAAGCACGTTGTGAAAGGCAGGGGAGGGCGGTGTCGGGCATTACAAACAAACCATTTGGCATCCATTGTGATCGATGTTGTCTGTCAAGCACAATGTGTTATAATGAGAGGGAATGGTGTTGCGCACATTCCGGATTGTCAGCCTTGATCTTTGAAAAGCCCAACAGTCATTTGACAATGGAAAAAAAAAGAATGGGCTACCTTCACTTATTTCACCAATGTATTGCCGTATTCTATTAGTCGAGATTGAAGTCTCAAAACGATTTAATTCTTGGGGTGTAAGAAGGTGGCTTGTCCCCATACCACTAATATACATTTACAGCCATTTCGTTTCAGTGTGCGTCATATGTGCCCATTGGCTACTTTTATGTCATTCAGAGAGGGCAAACCAAACTAATCTTTGAGAAGAAAAAAAACGGTGGGTATAAGTACTTAGGCAATTTCATTCGCTGAAAAAGGTTGCCCCCTAGGGGCGGTAGTAGGAACGATTTATAAATCACACCACGGAGCTGTTCTATGTAACACCAGAGATATGCTGCATGTGCATCCTCGCTTATATTCAATGGCCCATTTAGGTGAATAACACTATTTATACACAAACCTTTTGGCTAATTGCGAATTTTTTGTTCTATGCATAATTCCCACCATGCATTTCAGATTAAATTGATAAAAGTGAGCCATAAAGAAAGATTGTGCACATGGGGTAAAGGCATGGGATGGGACCTATATTACCATTGAATTACCCAAATATCATTTTATGGAGAAGAAAAGTTCAAAAGTTTTAGTATGCAACTTTCCAATTAACTGCTTTTTTAGACAAGATATATTTGATGCTCATATTTAAAAAGCCACTGACTGATTACTGCTTTTTGTGCAAATCATATCAGGGGTCTTCCGTTATAGCTCCTTATGAATACGATTTCCTGTATTTGAACTATGAGCTCCATTGCCTCTAGTCATGAAAAGAGAAGCTTATATAGTTGGTTTTAACTTTGATGAGAAAGTCCAAATTTTTATTGGGGAAAACAGCTCTTTTCAGATGTATCAGGATTTTATTATACAGGTATTTCTTTAAGAGACACCTTTACTTTTAGTGCATTTTTGAATGACAGTGAATTTAGGCATGTCGTTGAGGAGCAGGTAGGGGTAGGCATCTTGCACAAGGATGCTTACATGTAGGCTGTGGACATTGAGGATTTAATCCAGTAATTTACAGCCGGGAGTCAAACACAGAATCTGTTGTATTTGGATTCGTTTAAAAAGATTTCTTATTGAAGGTTTTATTTAAAGTTAATTAAGTCTATACAAACGGACATAGGTAAACACAACATAGTTATCTCTCACCGGAGCACTTGAAACTAAATTGAAGTCAGAACAAGGGAAATGGCCTTGTTAGCACAAAGAACTAACAAGCAATATTAATAACAGAACTCAATACCTATTTGACTTCTACCATGGGCCCTTGGGGAAACGTTTACTTTCTGCCTCATTCTTCTTGTATTACAAGGAAATGTCATACACCAAATAGTCAACCAAAGGAATACGATTTAGGAGAACAAAAGTTGGTTTCTCGGTCCTCAGACGGTAATACCTGCAAATCCATCTTGTCCCCCATTAATCCCAGGGTCAATCGGTGGGATTACAGGGGAGGGGGTTGGGGCGTCCCTTATGGTTTAGAGACGATCCCCAAATCTGGAAATAACCTCTTTCTCCGTTGGATTAGAGGTGATTCGGTAGAACATGTTGCAGGGTACAGGATCCATATGCAGATAACATGTGTGGACATTGACTCAACAGAAATCATTGCATACAGACCCCCCCTCTCCCCCAACACTATGTATATGTTTTATATTTGCAAAACAAAAATGACGACGTAAAATATTAATATTTGTTGATTGTTAATTTAAGGTAAGATGAGAAATCAGCTCAATTGATACATGTTCTGTCGATCTACGAATTGATTCATTGATTCATCAACTAATTGTTGCAGCTGAATGGGGAACAATTCTGGTCTGTGTCAGTACTGATTGTGCTGTCGGGGTGTAGACAGAAAAGGTTAGGAAACACAGTCCTAACACAAAGATTCCACAAATAAACAATGCCCTAACCCAAAGACCACCACCCAGTCCCTGAACTGCAGCTCTTCAGAAGTGGTGTGAAGATACCAGTATACTACACATAGCAAACGCTTAGTTCGACCACATACATTCTGACACAAAGGTGTCTAGAGGGCCATATAAAGTCATATTGGAATGTTCCTTAAAGCCTGGTGATAAAATCTTTTTTCCACATCCATTTGTATGAATAACAAACCAGTTAAGTAATATAATAGATTGTGTAACAGTGATTTAGAACTGAGTTAGTAAATTATTGATGTTGGCTGTAAAAGGGAACCAAATCCTGCTCTCGAGCCTTCTTTCCACAACAATGGGCCAATTTGGCGACTAAACTAAACTCCTCTGTTTTTCAGATCAGTAAAAGACCACATGGACTACGAAAGATCCCGTCATTATAGTCATGCCTGACTCCGCTTGAAAAGGTGCATTTTATTGATAGATTTCTGAAAGGTAGGGCGCGGCAGTAAACTACATATGTTGGTATTATAGGTACATTTACGTTCGTTTCATCTTGCATAAACCTGTCCACCTCCTTCTTTAAAATCATTCAGAAGCTCATAATCCTGCCTCTGTCTTACTTTATTTTCTTTTGTCCAGCAACAATATGACCACTAACACCTTTGGAAGAAAAACACACCAAATATTTGCCAGGACAACCCATGTAAATAGACATGGCAGATTATAGTTGCACACTATGCAAAGCCTTCACTTATTACAAAGCACTCCAAACAAGTCTCCCATCTTCCAGACACAATACCCCACCTTGAAAAGCGTCCACAGTTTTCCTCGCAGACAGATTGAGAAATAGGGAAATGAAAAAGGGAAGATCGTAAAAGTTGACTCATCCATTTCCTTTTCCAAGTCTCTGCAAATCAGAGGCATTCAAATCATTTTCCATCCGACCTGATGTTTCCAAGTAAAACTCGAGGTTAGGATGGGACGGACTATGGCGTAATTTGATGATTGATCATGGTGGATGTGTCTGCTGCTTACTTTCAAAATAGAACAGGTCGAACAAAAAAACGATTTGTTGGACCTGGATATAATGATGAACAGGGTAGTCATTAATATAGGGTATAGATGCATAACATGACCAGTGGTGAGTGAGCCAACCAAGTAAAATTAAAAAAGGTATGTTGTTATTGTTAGTCGTTCAGGTCACAAATAAACAACGCAGAAGGAGAATGGCATGAAACCTCTTAACAAAGTGAATGCTGTGTCTGATATCTAATGAGTTGCCATCATCATCATCCTCCTGTCAAATTCCAGAACTCAGCGCACTATGCAGTGCCTCGGCCCTCACCGCATCACCGTCGTGCCGGTAATGAAGGTAAAGCACAGCCTCTCGTCTAACGTTCACATACCTAGCGCCGGTGACATCCACCCCCACCATCAGCTGTCCGTTGAGCGAGAGCAGCTCGTCCCGAAGCTTGATCTGCCCACAGCGCGCCGCCGGGCTCCGCTTTCTCACCTCCGTCACCCATATGCAGCCCACCTCCAGCACGGGCCCCTGGTCGCCCTTTTTCCTCCTCCTCCGGCCGGTCTTCTTCCCTCCTTCGGGGTCCCCGAAGATGGGGATGTTCCCGAAGCTGAGGCCGAACTCCGCCGGGTCCCTCTCGGCTCTCTTCAGGCAAACGGCCCGGACCTCCACGTCCGGCCCCTCCGGGAGGTCTGAGGGGGGCAGAGTGGCCGCGGGCGTTCCCTCGCCCTCCACAAAGTTGAGCTGGATGTACGCGACCAGTTTGTGGATGGCGGCCAGGCAGAGGGACATGTCTCCCGTGCCGCTGCTGCTGCTGCTGCGCAGGCTGTCACTCTCACCGTCTCGCTTCGGATCCTAGCAGAAGAGGAAGAGTCACATTGTTAGTGGAATAACCAAATGCTTAAAAGCAAACATTGATTTACAATGTTTAGCAAATCAAAATTAAAGAGTTATTTAATGAATCATCTATAGTATTGTGTAGTTAATTCCACGTTGAAATAATTAAACAATATGTAAATAAATTGATGTAAATATTTACAAGGCATTGGTTGATTGCATTGCTAATTGTGATTAAATACTTGGCATTAACGTTGATATGCTAGATAAAGAAAATATTGCATTGTTTATTTGCCACACAGCTGGGATAAAGCAGGGATCTGCTTTTAATATCTGGGTGCTGTTTGGGTGCTTGCCCCCAAGCACCCAAGGTCCCTGCCCCCAAAATCCACATCATCCCTTTTCTACTACATTTGTACATTTGGAGTTAAAGTATCATCAGAAAAGATTAGAAAGATTGCGATCGGTCTCCTCGTTGTTGCTTGTACAGTCACAGTTTATGTGGTTGTGTGGGTCAGGTTAATATCAGATCCTATTGTAGTCTAAATAAAAACAATACCTTTGAACAACAATTGCCATCCTGGTTCCGGTCAGTGTTGTGGTTTTGGTCTCCTGATTCCCTGGTTCTGTGCTGACCCCCAAGCCAGGTAACCAGGAGTGGGAGGTGGCTTACGGCATTTTCCTGAGTGATGGGCATCCTGGCTGGTTCTGTCCGGGGCCATCCAGTACCCTGGACCAGAAGTAGGGGATGTTTTCCCCTTATGGACAGTAACCCGGCTGGAGCATACAGCTGGACCCGGAGATGAAGCTTAAGATGCTGGTGGTAGATCCAGGAGCAAACACAGTGGAGCTGCATGTGTGGAAGTCAACAGTGTTGTCTCCATCTCTGAAGGGCCTAGAGAAGGGGACCCCCAAGGGCCTGAGCCGGAAGATCGGTATCATCAGGGTCCCCTTTGGACCATGACATCATCCTTGTGCAAAGGCTTAATGTGTGTGTGTGTGTGTGTGTGTGTGTGTGTGTGTGTGTGTGTGTGTGTGTGTGTGTGTGTGTGTGTGTGTGTGTGTGTGTGTGTGTGTGTGGCAGTCTGCTAGATCAATTGTAGAGTAACCGGATATCGCTATTATGAATCTGAGTCTGGATGGAAAAAGTTGGAACAGCAGCCAGGATCCGTGTACATGGGTGTTTGCTCACACGTAGACTCAAACACACCCGTAGTCTTCGGCCATCACCTGAAGAGAAGAATGTAAATGGTTTTAATGAAATAATAATTTATCTGCAAACACAGTGTTAAAGAATAATCTATCAAAACTGAATTTCGGCACAGATCTCTTAAACCACAGTCCAACAACAGTATCCTAAACATGTTAGCGTTTCATTCTTTATTGAAATACTAATAAACCTAGTTCCACTTTTATACCAGCTTGTGCTGCTGTTGGAACGCAGCCCAGGATCTAGATCTCACGAATGGAAGAGGCCACTTTTGGAAATATGTGGTTCATGGGGCCTGGATCAGGCTGGTTTGCATCAATACCAAAGGTTTTTCAAATCCTGACAGTAACATCTGTCACTAGTAGGTATAAAACAAAATATCACTGTATTTACTTTTATATATATATATATATATACAAGATAAGAATATTCTTTTAAAAATAAGTGGTTGCGGGACTATTTTCCACGTCTGGTCTTGTCTGTAACAAAATCCCGGCAGATGCCTACAGCAGACAAGGTAGGAATGAGTGGCATCCACTGTGATTTCTTCTACGATGGACAACCACAGTTTAAAAATTGTTTGCTTTTCAGATAAAAAAAAACTGCATAGCATGGCCCCTGTAACAGCAAATGTCTTGAAATGGTATTGGTGTTTAATGTATTTACAAAAACATAATCATACTATGAATAGTATTGATGTTATACAATTACACTTTAATCACAACTATGTCATATTTTGTAATATTCACTGATAGGATGAGATAAAAACAATGATAACTAGTTATCATTTTATGATAGTACTCGGATACACGTGTATGCCCTTGGGAAATTTGAGAACATATGCCTCTGAAACTGTTTTGCATTTGTGATTTTTTTTAATATACTTTTCTGTTACATTACGGAGTAAAAATCCACAGCAACCACATTTCTGGCAGATATAGTCAGAAAAAAACAGGGTTCCATAAGACCACAGTGAAATTACTATCTTGCGCTTGGGTTTCAAATAAACTGTTGGGCATTGTGGTACCATCTGTCTCGGCTATTCCTGTATGCTTTCACATAGTGAACATCATCGTAGCTGTCTTTAAAAGAGTCTTTAGTCTTAAGATTCAAAAACATTTGGTACCTTTTATATTTGAAGCAAATTCCTTTTCCAGGGCATGTTGTAGTGCATAGTGCAGGACTAGTGAGGAGATAATGCACAAGCTCTCTGATCAGAGAGCACTACTGACATGCTCCGGTTACATACAAGCCTTTTTGGATTGTAATGATTGTGTTGAATGGGGGACACCAAAGAGCTCTGTGTGTGTGTGTGTGTGTGTGTGTGTGTGTGTGTGTGTGTGTGTGTGTGTGTGTGTGTGTGTGTGTGTGTGTGTGTGTGTGTGTGTGTGTGTGTGTGTGTGTTTGTGGTAAGGTTGGATTACTTTGAAATAAAGTCAGTGACTGATTACAAAATAGTCATTTTTGGAATCAGCAATGTAACCCCCTCGATTGCCAACAATAAGTAATCCAAATATATGTTATGTCTGCCCATTATGGCACCCATTGCACTCCTAATCATCCCTGGAAGGAGGGATTGTTCCTTCTCAAGATTTCTTCTTTGATAATTATTGTATAAGGTGGCCTGTTAAGCCCTTTGAGACTGTAACTGTGATTAAAGGTATGTACAATTAAATGTACAAGTGTTGGACTACTATTGTGTCTTGATTTTAATAAGTAAACATATACATTTTTACATTTGCAATATATGAATTATGAAGAAAATCTCATGACACACCCACAACATTGTGTTTCCTCCAAAGATATAAAATGTGGCGTATTTGTTGTGCAATCAGCGTTCAAAGCAAACAGAAGCATCCCAGAGGTGTGTAATGCTGCTAGCAAAAAATAATATGTTTTGAGGCTGTCCTTCTCTTTCTTGAAAGGTTTACGGAAGTGAGCCACCGGGAACTATGCAATGAAATCTCTGAAGTATTTACAGCCGAGCAGGGCAGGTCGTTTTTTTCCAACAGAAAAACATAATTGACAAATTAATACTGATTTGCGACATTGGCTGCAAAGTGCAAACCCAATAATAAGAACCCTATTAAATCAGAAAATGTTTGGATGGGTCTTGAATTTGGTCATGGATTCACACATTTGACCAAAGTTCCATTGCGTTAATCTGTCCTCCTCAGAAATGAATTTGAACTTTGCGTAAGTGTTTGTCTCTTTTTTCAATCATTTTTACTGACTCCAAACAAAAGTAAACAATCTTCAATAAGGTTTACAATGCACTCAGACATAATCAAAACAGCTGAATCATTATTTCAAGCATTAATATGTTGCTATGATTAAAGAACATCGTCACAATATAATATATATATATATATATATATATATATATATATATATGTATAATATAGAATATATTAGTAATATATATTAACATTTCACCATGTTGCTATGGCAACCCATGGCTTTTCTTTTCTTTGCAGGTTTGTTGTGTGCGTCACTGTTGCAGGTGAGTCACCAGAGCTCAAGTCCAGGTTTGAGTTCAGTCAGTCAACGTAAACAACAAATAGGTTAAGGTTATAAAACTAAATTAATCTATATTGACAGCATTTAAGTTTGATAAAATTCTACTTTTGTAACATAGACCAAGTTAGGCTTTTGTAAGAAAATGAAAATAACGATTACAACACTAATTCGTGATTTGTGTTCAAAGGAAGGACTTCCTGATTTGAAAACCACTTTCATCATCATATGAATGGTAGCCAGCTATGGAAAATGTGGTTTTGTGTGGAAAATGAACACTAACACCAATAGGCAAATATTTGTTTACGTTGGTCAACCTAAACAGAGTTCTAAACTGTTGAGTCTGTGTCTAAGTCTGTGTCTGAATCATTTTCATGATGATTCAAGTTTCAGCCCTGAAAAAAGGCCAAGAGTCAAGAGATGATTATTTAGGTGCTGTGTTCTGACGATTGATCAAAATAACTGTAATGTTTGTCCAGTGAATCATCAGACATTGTTTTTTTCTGCCATAAAAGGACACAGCTTGACCTCTAATTAACAGAGACGAAAATCGGACTCAATTTTTTTTTCATATTCTTAAAGGGATTGGAAAGGAAAATCTGAGGTGGAGTCAAAAGTGTAAATGCTTGATGTCAACCATGACATGCACTTTCACACACGGTATCAATAAAGGGTTTTCTTATCTTAAAAACATTTATTGTATGTCTTCTATTCTGGCCTGTACATTTAAGTGTTTCATGTTTGCATTTCCCCCTTAATGCCATGCTAAGCCAATTTAAAAGATTGAAGATTGAATTATGTTTTAATGCTTTGTTTTATTGGATTATATTTGCATTCATGTTGTAGTTCAGAACCAACCCAGAGGAATACTAAGCATATATTTTAACATGCTGTTTTAGGGACGAAAAAATAAAACGTTGATGAAATTGAATGAAGAAATCCTAAACTCAGCACAACATTTATTTTTTTCTGATAGTCTTCACTGGGTTTTACTGCTTTGAGTGTAATGGTTGTAAACACTAATGTAGCAGTTGAAAACAGACTAATCCAATAGGTTGACTGCAGACATACTGTATTTGCATGTGCATTCAGGCCCCCAGACATTTAGTGCAGACACACTGTAGCCCACCACTAACCTCAAAGTTGCCCACCCTGATGGATGAAGAAACATCCAACAAAAATTATGTTGATGAAGGAGTGTGTCGGTATGTAGACACGCAGACTAAATTCTTTCCTTCGACAATGATACAACCGGAATGATGCAGTAGACAAACAAAGCACCAGTGCAAAGTGATATGGATTTAAAGCACAAAGCCATTCACTCTAATCCTAGGGATTTGCTGTATGTAGGCTGTTCCATGTTAACAATGCTGTCACCATTTTAAACATTTAACAAAAGCGTTGCTTAAAATTATCTCATCTTCACCTACATTTGGCATGTACAACTAAGCAATCTTTAAATCTCCCTGGTGTTTTAAAGCAACAAATTATAAGAGTGGTCGTTTTATCTATCTTTTTCTTTTGCTTATTTGAGCATGAGAAACTTCCAAAATACTCTTAAAGCAGACCCTGTCCAGCACACAAATATGGGTGGCTTCCATTTTCAACCTCTAATTATACTTTAGCTCAGCTCCCTTCAGATGTAGGAAACGCTTCAAACAAAGTACAATTGGTTTTAGTTTCTGCTGATGTTAGCCAGATGTGACTTGACTAGTGAGCCGAAGTTCGAGTAGTAGCTCTCCGGCTGGCTTTTTAGGCTACTTTCCAACAAGTACACTTAAGTCATACAGTCCAAAATGAAGGGTGAGATCCGATGGTGTCCTTCAGATTCAAGCCAATGCAATTGATTAACCTGCATTGTCCTCTCTCTCCTGAGCTGACCTATATGTGCCATATAAACCCCCTCCCCAGGCCAGAGACCATTGGTTCCCCTGCTTCCCATTCACTCTCCGTGCTCCTCCCCCACAACACTAATTCCATCCCGGGACCCATTTGGTCAAAGATTAGCGAAGCCCTTGCATTTCAGCATTTCTCCCATCATGCCACATGGCCAGGGAGGAAAATAAACACAACATCATTGTGTTGCCGCAGGAGGGTCTACTGTAATAGAAACGTGTTTTTGTAGCAGTTAAAAAATATTCTCTGTAACCGGCCCTTATGATAAAGATAACTGAGATGTAACTGAAGATAACTGATATGTGTGAAATAAGACAAACTGCAAATAAATAGTAAATATATATATATTCATTGAAGGTATGGTTGATTATTATTGTGAATATGTCATTCATTGAATATGTCATTCTTTATTATCTGATTGTTCACCATCAAAATGGGTATTATTCAAATGTAAATCCATAATTCGAATTTTTAACAAATTACATACATTTCACCTCACTCATTCACTTCACTTACTCATCAACCATTCAGTTAAATTACTGGTTGAAGGTTGTTTAGCCCTGTGCTATATTGCCTATCTAGAAGTGGGTACATGAAGTCAGTTATTGGCATCATATTTACCAGATGACAGACTACATTTCCTAAATTGTTAACTCTTCTTAAAACAGTTCTATAATTGGATTACTGTGAATATATTCCAAGGTGCATCGAGCTTTAAAATAAATTGAAGTCAAATTACTGCCAATTCTGACATGTTATTTAAAATAACTTTTTTGTTCTAGATAACGTATCTTATCGTATCTTACTCTTGTAGTAGGCGGTCAACCAAGGCATCTTGCATGACCAATACCTTTTCTTGAGGCTGTTATTGCAAATTCTAATTCAAATTTTGATTAGCATTCAACTTGCAAATTAATAACATGAATCGGCAATGTAACTAGCAGTGAATGCCTAGTTGCATGACTTTAACCAGCTTTCCAAGATGCCTACTTTTTTTGTGTAACGGGTCATAAAACCTTAACCCTAATCAACCAACAACAATACACATCAGCATACACAAGACTCTGAATGCATTCTTGCAGCACTAGAAATGCACTTTGCTTTACGGAAGGACAAGGATTATGTGAAATGACCGTAGCATGCAAGTCTCTGTTGCGGAAAACCCAGACTGACAATTGACAAGCAGTGAGAGCATCTCTGACAATGTCTGAGAATAAATGGCGATGGGGTGAATCTCTAAGATTTAAATAGGCAATTACGGAAGCAAGAAAGCCCTCTAGTCAGTACCACTAACAGTTCTGAGGGGGGGCCAGTGCCCCCTGAAGAACAAGCTTGCCCCCCCCCCCCCGTGGCCCCCCTAAATGTGGAGTCAATATTATAAGTTAATATTTTATTGCAAATGATGACACATACACTTATAATGCCACATTAATGTTATTTGCAATTAACTATATTGCATAATAGTTAGAATCAATTTAGCAATAAAAAGTAACTAACAGGATGAAATATAAATATGCCAAATTCAGGGTTCCCAATTAAGTTATTATTATGATTAATTATTACCTGTCTGAAAGACTCTTTCCAAACATTTGTATTTTATTTCACAAAGTCAAGTCAATCATTTCAATGTTCTTAGCTTAAACGTGTACCCTATGGCTGCGGTGGTAAGTTATACTTTATTCTAACCTGTAACAACAGATGGATACACATTGCAAAACACCTCGGTTGTGAAAAGAAAATTACAATAGTTCTAAAAAATGCCACCGACATTGAATTGGTGCTTCACATGGTGTTATGGCCCCTCGAAGAGAACAACCGACCCCAGCCTGGCCCCCTAGTTGAAATGGTCTAGAACCGCCACTGGTCCGTACAGATGTTAAACATGTGTTGGATTCTCGGCTTCACAACATAACCACAGCCAAACTCAACAAAAGCAAAAGACACACCCATCATTGTGTTGTGAGTGTCAACAGCTCTATCCCAAACATCACAATAGCCGGCTTCCAGCATGTTGCATATTACAGACTATCAGGAGGCCAGGAAGTACACTTTATTTATAGGCCAAGGATGGGAAATGCGGGACACATTGTATTATGGAAGAGCTTTGTTAAACTCTTTATAACCCTAAAGGATGGCACGGCTAAACAAGAACAGAGTAATTTATTGTTCCAAATAGGTATCAATTTTTTTTTAGATTCATTAAGGACAATAAATGGCCTGTGGTTCAGATAAGCACCAACCATTTTGATCAGTTGTCCGTCCAATTCTAACAAGTCCTTATCAATTCGTCATTCCTACTTAATGACTATATAATATGGTTATTACCAGTGAATCCTGCATGTTAGTATGGAAGTTACCAAGACCTCACGGAGCATGTCAAGTGGGGTTTAATTTATAGCCTTATGTGTTTGTGTCGAAGTGCTTCTCAGGCCTGAACTGAAATGGTAATGGAGCCCTCTGACCCTAAGCCATCATGTAATGCCATGTAATAGAAGCCAACAACTAGGTCAAAAGGATCCATTAAGGAACTCGCTATGGAAAACACAGATCAAATCATAATACAAATATGCAGACTGTTGTTTAAGGCCTTGGGGATTTTCAGCGGCCCAAATACAATGCATCCGTCCAACAGAAGGTTTCTTGGGGGACAATAACATATGGGACATTTGGTCTATGAAGCTGACAGGGACTGCACATTGGCCTAGCCAGCATAGGCCAACACTTCCAGATCCATTCAGGGTTCATTACCCAGATGGACTGAGTTTGCCCTTCAGCAATTGTGTTGGATGTGGAATACAATTACGACATTGTGTGTAAGAAATAAAAGAAAAAGGAAAAAATGAATAGTCAATTTGATCTTTATAAGCTACTGATGGAACATTTGAACGAACAATGCTCATTTAATTAATCGTATAGGCAATCGATTTAGGCAACATTATGTTATGGACTTTAAACAGCCTATCTTCAAAATCCCATCCTGAACTCGGAAAGTAAGTGATCACCATATGTATCCTACATCTACCAAACTCTTTTCAATGGGATCACTATGTGACACAGTAACGCAGTACCTCAGGGTCACAAATTAACCATGGAGTGTAGGCTATGCCGCTACAACGTTTACATTGTTTATGGGTTACTTGTATAAAGAGTGTCATTTTAACTTCTGAATCGTGATCAAAACAAATCGTGTTGAATGCTTATCTGACCAAGAGCCAAAGTGAAAACAATACCAGCAATAGCGACCTACATATACGCCCCCCACCCCCCACCCCCACTCCCTCCCCCCTTCACAAATGTATACATAGGCCTACGTGTTTTGTACACTTTATAATAATAAAAAATCCAGCATACAAAATAGGTTTGATGGTTAGATCCTTCCTTTAAAACCGACTAACCTTTCCATTGAGGTGATGTAGCATACGGTCCATTCAAGTTTCGCACAGCATCCCTCCTCCGTATCGTTAGTAGTTTAGGTATGTGGGTAAACCGCGGAGCTCCTGCCACGCAGGGCTTCACTCAGTCACTCCGTGAGCATTCGTGAAAAAGAAAAAAGAAAATACGATACTAGTCAAAACACAAGGCAGTCCTCCAAAGGCTCTAGCGGGAAGAAAACTGGTTTGAGATTTCAAATAACAAAAGTAGCAGCACAGTGTTGATCTTGAAAGACAGACAATTAAGTGTTTTTCATGGTCTGCAAAAAAAGAAACGCCTAACTTTCCTGAAATGATACGCGTATTGTAGTGTCTTTGTCTATTTTACGCTCTATACGTGGTGATATAGCCTATCTACAATTTCCGACCATTTGCGTGCATTGCGTAGGTTATAGAAAACTTCGAATGGATCCAACCTATTTCAGTCTATGGAGCCACACAGTAGAAACACATCCATGAGGCGGAGCTAAAATCGTGGATTTATAATCCCTTTGTCCAATCGGATTAGGCCTACTGTGGAAAAAATTGTTAAAATTACTATATACCATAGAGTGTAAACCAGATCCTCATGAGAAAAAGAAAGAAAGACAGAAAAATATAAAGAAAATTGTGTGTGTGTGTGTGTGTGTGTGTGTGTGTGTGTGTGTGTGTGTGTGTGTGTGTGTGTGTGTGTGTGTGTGTGTGTGTGTGTGTGTGTGTGTGTGTGTGTCCAGGATTAAAAGCATGGCAGAGCCATGGAGATCATAGAGATGACGTAAGAAATCGTATTATCCCAATCCTCTACATTTAGCCTAATGTAGATGTTTAACAATATCTGTCCAAACAGGTTATATATCTTTCTTCACTATGCTGAAAACAAAACAATTAATATTGTTCCGTTCGCATTGAAGGTGGTCCATGGAAGGAGGGAAAACAAAAAAGAGCCCATAAAAGAAAAACGATAATAAAATAATAAATACAATTGTAAAATCATTAATAAAATATTATGACTTGTTATCTTTTCACATTTTGCTGATCATTAACATTGGCACTATGCACTCTGTGTGCATAGAGAGTAACAGAAAACAAAAAACTCCCAATGTGAAAAGTTTTATTCTGGTTCTAAGGTATGTTTAAAGTCTATGGATTCTGCAATTGAAGCAAATAAAAAAATGTATGTCTAAGTCAAGTGCCCCCATCTCCATTAGGAAATATTTGTGCTTTTATTCTTGTTGCACTCTTCTGAAGAAAATGTATCCATCCTCTCCTGAGAAACAACTGTTGTCGTGGTGTGTCTTCAAGGGCCTTGTTTGGGATATTTCTACATTTCACCTTCAGATTTTTCTTTCCTTCCAGATCAAAATATCAGCACACAGACATCCGTTGGCGCCATTATTTTTAATGAACAACATAATGGTGTTTTTCAAATTATGAAAAAAAGAGCACAGCTTTTAGAAGGTTTCCATAGCAACCTTTTCTTTGGCCCATGACAGCTTTGGCCTATTGATATATATATATATATATATATATATATATATATATATATATATATATATATATTGTTTGTAAGCATTTGTAATAATTGTATAAAGTCTCGCTGGCTCCCTATGGTCATTACAGTCTCAACTCTCCTTCACCCGAATATTTTAGATAACACTAAGTTTTGCATTCTGTACACAACAAACTCTCCTCTCTCTAGCTCTCACTCATGTTTCCTTCATTTTCTTCCTGCAATAGTTCTGGACACAATAACAAACAGGTAGTGAGAGCAAGAGAAAGGTAACCCTGTCAGTGGTAAAAATGTATAGAGGTTGTACATAAACGGTGCATAATTGCCCTCGTTCTCGCTCAATACTGGACCATTTTCACAAATTGTTGTTTGCATTAGTCCCTTAGACCCAAAACGATTGGAAAAGGGGTCCAAGGTGAAAATCCCGAAGTTTTCCTTTAAGGTTGTTCTGAGCCTGCTTTGAATGGAAATCGGGTGGTTAAGCTGGCATCATAGTGCTGCACGTATCCAAGGTGTCCCCATGGATGTAAAAATAATAATAATAAAAAAGTGCCCTCGCTGGCAAAATGCACTGCAAAAAAGCATGAAGTATCAGGGAAGATACGCGTTCTTCCCTCTGCTGCAAAATAATATGTTCATCAACACATCCACCAATAAATATTTTGACCAACAAATGAATTCACGTTGACTTTCTGCTTCACTTGAATCAAAATCAATGATAGTTCCCCGCACTGATCATCACTGATTACAGTATGGATGTACGGATCTGTTATGGAGATTGTTGTTTTGGTCATTGGTTCATTCTTTTTCAAGAAAACTTAAAGGTGTGACATGTACGATTATTAGTTTAAAATTATCGTCAGAATGTGAAGAAATAACAGTTTTGAGGTTATTTCAAAGACGCTTATATATTTTGGTGCAGAGATATTTACTTTTGTTAGCAGCTAGCCCAGCAAGCACCGGCCCGTGGTGTTTCGTAATATCACTTTATACCACAAGAGGGCCCCTTCACTGCAGTGGCAAGTCTGCCCTCTGTCCAGCATGAGAGGATGAGAGTAGCTCAGAGGTTGGCATACCAACCTCTTGTCAATCGAGGCAAAGAAAATAGATGATAGAAATAGAAGCAAAACAAGAGCTAGCTTTGGTGTTGCTTTTCACTGCTAGAGAATGCTCTTGGCGAGTAAAGGAATTACGTTTAATGCTGAACTCACAACGTTTCTTCTAGACTTGTAAGTAAACAGTTGTTAATTCTAATGTTTGCAATGCAGTGATAGCTTACAAAGGTAGCTAGGCCTACCTGTAAATGTTAATGGCAGTGTTAATACGTTTGCTAAGTTAGCTGTTTATTGATATGTGGTTCAGACCGGCTGAGTACAATAGAGGTGGACACCACACACACTTTCTGGTTACATGCTGCCCCTTAATTGGTTAGAGTGTGGTGGTTTTATTTGGCCAAATCTGTGCCTTTAAATATGCACTATGTAAGATTCCCCATTGGCACTCTCTAGTGGCTGGGGTTGTACCTGCAGTTTTAGCGATATAATTTTCAGACAATTTAGATTTTCCTACTGTGCTGGCGGTGGGGTAGACCAGAAGAAAATATTTATATTAACAAAAATCCCTGGATGGATTGACTTGTGGATGAGCATGGTTTGTTCTCGAAAAACGTTCTAGTTCTGATTTTTTTTTTATAGAGTAGGAACGATAATGAGCAACTGAAACATAGGCCTAGTTCATGTTTACATTGTAATTTGTAATAATTATGTTTGACTTAATTATTGAATAATTCTCCACATAATACAAGTTCTCGCGTCATTTTATTACACATTTTCGACAAATAATGCAATTGCCTGTCAGATCTGTATTGAGCTTGTAAAGAAAAATAAAATAACAATAATGATGGTTCTTAAAAACCATCATCAAACTATGCTATACATCAGCTCATAATTATGACCTACTTGTGCCACTGATGAGAACATTAACTTTAAGTGTTTCATCTGAATTGTTCAGAAATTGGGATTTCATGCTATGAAATACATTAACTGAAAATAATTAATTTTGTAAAATGTTGTTAATAGCAGGACCCTACCCCACATTTGTTGCAGTTGTGAATCGTATAGTTCACAAATCTGTTGAATTATCAAAAATCTGATTGCAGACAAGCTCAAATCTGGGGCGTACACTTTTTCGCTTCATATTTGTTTCGACCAATCATGTTGCTGGAGGCGGGGATCTGCGAGCGGGTTATTGGTTTACAACGAACACAAACACGGCCAGCAAAAGTAAACGTTTCCCGGTTGAAAGACAAGCTTAAACAAAAAGCTAAAACGCTCCTCCCAACTTTTATGGTAGCAGTGTAACGAATTTGCATTAGTGATGCGAAGATCAGATCTTTTTTCGGATTCTGATCTTCGGATCTCGTTCATTCAAATGAACGCATCTTTTCGAGTCAGATCGTTCATTTGCGCATATAAATATTGCGTGTTATATACGGTAGTCTAATGCGCTTGCGCAAATACGGGGTGATATACAGTAACAGTAACACAGTGAAGACGTTAAAATGAGTTTTTAAGCAGACATGTAGACAAACAGTGCATGATATAGCCAACATTCTCATTTTCATAATCAATCACCATAATTAGGTTTATTTTGGCACATGAAGAAGCAATGTGTCTGAGGATCTACTTTAGTACACACATTTAAACACCACATACAAAAAGTTTCCCTATAAAGTGATGAGCAAAACCAAGAACGAAACGAACGATCTATTCGCAGATACGGATCGTACATACCGGATCATAGAAGTAATGCGCATGTGCAAATCCAAGAACGATTGAACGAAATGAACGATCCACTCGCAGCTAAGAATCGATCCAATCGTGAATCGGATCGCACAAAAGATTTGTTCCTTTTGAACGAATCGTTCATGAATCACACATCACTAATTTGCATGTCCTCGGCTATCATGGGAAATGGCACACTCTCTCTCTCTCTCTCTCTCTCTCTCTCTCTCTCTCTCTCTCTCTCTCTCTCTCTCTCTCTCTCTCTCTCTCTCTCTCTCTCTCTCTCTCTCTCTCTCACACACACACACACACACACACACGCGCGCGCGTTGGTCAATCATTTATTTTATTCCATTAACTTTACAGAAGAGGTAACTTTTTTATCAAAAGTGTTTTACACTTTTATAAACAGTTTTAGTTTTCAAAGTACATAAGTCATGCATAGTCCTAAATGCAATCTGTTGACGGATGAAGAAGATGAAGGGCGATCATGGTGGGTCATGGCTCAACATACTCGGGCGAGCTCTGTTGGCCATCTGTGTGCTGCTCAGACCAGAAGCGTATTCCCTCTAGTTACCAAGTCTTACTTCTTGAATAGTAAATCATGATGTCCAGACTTGTCCTGCAGAGGAAAAAGAAGTAGACATTTACTTTGATATATACCTGTATAGAATAGTTAGGCCTAGGTTGTGAAATAAAGTGACAGCAGGTGGCTTGGTTTTAAATCGGTTCTTTTGTGGACTGTTCACCTCGGGTCGCAATTCAGAACCCCGTAGTGAGTCACTTCATTACATTATAGAACTATACATCAAATCTCCCATCGTAGAATGAAATTCTCACAAGGCTCCTGGGGGACCCGGGGTTTGGAGCAGTCGTAGGAGACCTCCAGGTACCGGGTTTCCTCCTTGCAGGGGTACTCTCCAAACACATCCTCAGTGACCGGGACCTCACAGGACTTCTTGTTGCCGCACCTGCTCAGACACACACACACACACACACATTCACCCACATGGGTATCACACATCACACACATGTCCCACACATGTGTCTCACACACACACACACACACACACACAACACACACACGTCACACACATCACACACCGTGGGAGATGATGAGGCGTCCAAGGACGCGTGACAGGGCTGTGTTCCACAGCTCAACATCATCATGTGCTGTCTTTGATTTGCATGGTACCGTGTGGCTAAGCGGATATAGCATCACGGTTAATGGACGTTTGTGGCGTTTTACATGCCGCTCCTCAGATCCACGTGCCTCACAGCCACGGCTGTGTCAAGCCACGTAAGGTCACGGTCACCTGGTGGCTGTCAAGTGAAATGTCTGGTGCTCAACAACACCCCAGGGCGGCGAAGGCTGAGGGTCAAAGCATCAGCCCTCTGGTTGCTCTGCTGCCTGTCTAGGGCTAGTTATTGTTTACAAGGAATGTTCTGCCGATCAGAGTAACCGACGCATGTGTTCCGTGTGTATGTGTGTGAGGATGTGGATTCTTACAGGTCCTCCACCACCATCTCCGCCCAGGGGAAGGTGCAGTAGATGCCAGGTCCGTCCTCCGGGTGGCGCTTCCCCTCCCCACATCTGGTGCCCACACCCACCTTGTACAGGATGTGGTTCAGCTTTATCTTGCTGCCCACCTCTAGAGGGGGGGGGGGGGGGGGAGCAGAGTTAGTTTGTCTCTGAAGGGAATGGGTCAGAATATATTCCTATGGTGTATCTATGTCAACAGTGTGTGTGCGTGTGTGTGTGTGTATTGCACTCCTACCACATTTCAGTTCAGCAGTGTTGTTATGGCAGGTGTAGATGACCTCTCCCTCTGTGACGACGATTACGACGACGATAAAACACACACACACACACACACACACACACACACACACCTATCAGTCCTACACAGACAACTCCAACATTTGTCAACTTTTTCTGATTTTGTGATGATAATACAATGTATTATTGAATTAACCTTTATTTATTAAGGTAAGTCGGGTAAGGTAAATTTGTTATACATTGGAAACTATTTATACTTTTGTACATTAAAGTGATAATGATGTACAACTGTAATGATGTGTGTGTTTGTGGTTCCAAGTCTGTTAGAGGCTGTGCTGTTGTCTCTGTACTTTGTGTCTCAGTATTGACTGTGGGTCCTGTTAGTATGGTATGTAGTACTGTAACGTACTGTAGGTTAGTGTTGTGTACTTTGATACTACTGCATGAGTACAGTAGTACTGTAGAAGTACCTGTTGCAGTGAAATACCAAGCAGCAGCCAGCACTGCAAACAGGACAGCACAGCTTAGTTAGAAAGAAAGCACGGCATACAACGATATTTCATGGTGATAATAACATGGTTATACACAACCTCTTAACCGCAATAAACTATTGATTATTTACCTTACTTGCAAGTGCAGCCTACCTTGACTTGTGGGACAAATATAATGTAATATAATAAGGACACATTTATTTATCATTAATCAGGTAAATTATGTAGGTATAACTATAAAACAGTAGTATAAAGTATACAAATATACAACCTACAAGCATATGGTTGTAGGTTGTAAAGCCACAACAAAATACATTTTTAGAGTTTGTATTTGACATATCAATCATAACATGTTATGTTGATGTCTTTGGTCTTTCATGACATAACATACGGTCTAATTATGAATTATGAAGTTAATAATTAAAGTGTCATTGTTTTATTACAAATCGCTAAGCTTAGTATCTCAAACTTAAAAGAAAGAACCAACAAAAACAAAACAAAAAGTTGAATTTAAACATTCACACTTTTAAAGGTATAATCCCAGACTGCATTTCAGCAATGTAAAAATGAGAAAGAGCGTGCAACCTTCCATCTCTTTCTGTATTATATTTCCCGTTGCTCAGCGCCTTGTGTGAATTGGATGTGCACACTCGTTAATATCATAATTTCAGCATTCAAAATAAATACAAACATGAATCTCTCAAGGTTGGTCTGAAAATGTGTGACCAGACAAAAGTGCCCTCAGTGAGTGCAGCACTGGTTCTGATCTCTTGGTACTCACAGCAGAAAGCCAGCAGTCTCGTAGCAGGAACCATGATAGCGGTGGTGCTCCTCTCAAAGATCAGAGAGTTCTTGCTCCACAACTTTGAGAGGTGAGAGGACGGTGGCCCTGCTATTTATGGGCTCCTCACACAGAGCACTGGGCATGTAGGCACCTGAACATGAGGCCCCAAGCACTCTTGGACTCGACGACAGTATGTAACATAGTTAGATTATATAAAGGCTTTCTTACTATATGAGTGAACATATGGTTATGAAAACGCATAAACATGTACGACGGCACATAAGAACATTGTAACATATCGTATTGGAGCACATACCCAGGTTGATCCACAAGTTCCTCTAGTTTTACATTTGAACTGCTCTTCAGACAATAACAAAATGTCTTTATTTTAGATTAATTAATGAAACACTTTTTAACTTCATGTGCACACACACACACACACACACACACACACACACACACACACACACACAACAAATGAATCCACCTATTAACAACATTTAAATATCTGCACACAACTGCACTTTTTTACCACAGTTCTACCAAAGCCCTCATGACTGACTTTAATATACAATGTGTAGGGGAAAGAAGCAGACGGAGACGGAAAAATATTGAAAGGTATCAATCACTAGTTAAACGATACATACTAAAGAGGTTCAGGTATGAATTGCAGGGGCTGAACTAGATGCCATAAAAATGAGCAGGTTGGGGATCGTCAATCATCTGATCATCAGAGCATGTCAAGGTTGCCCAGAGAGACGTGTTGGTGGTCTCTTGTAAAAGCTCAAGGTGGAATGTAACTGGGGGGCTTCTTTAACACTCTCCCTTTTTGCTGCACCTCCCTCTTCCCCACCAATCCAGGTGCAGTAGGTGAGCTGGAATGAAGGAAACATGTTGGGAAACATTCATATATATAAGCGCAGACCGCACGCAGCACCCCATACATACTATATATATCATCTGTTCTTCTGCTTTTTCCACACATTTCCCCTCATCTCCCTTCGTCTTCAGTAAGTGTTGACTGCTGACATGGTCCAGGTGCAGTCCTCAGGGCCCTGGGACAAATACCACAGCAACCCCCCTCCTGCACGCCATCACTCACAAAGCAGACAGGCACCATTTAACAGGAGCTAATGTCTGTATGCCTAGATAACATACGGGGGGAAAAAAAGCAAAGAGGACATCAAATACACAATCTGCTTTTAAACACGCCAAAAGTCATGTCTGAACTGGCAAATGTTTTTGAATGTTGCTGCATATTGTTAATGCTTATTTAGGTTTCCTAAGAACAATCCTATGCTCATATACTTCTGAAATGGAGGTGGTCATTGCGATGGGACGTCCCGATGTACAAGCCCCATATCAGTCTACACTCAAATGATCAAATGGTATTAATGCAACAGAAATGTATATTTATTTGCAGGTAAAAAAATTGGTAACCAATGTTTGTTGCACAGCAACCACACTAGTGAATCCATATTATGTAGATTGTAAACGGTTATACCCTTTTCTCTTTCCATTTTGGGTAGCGATCCATGCCCCTTTAAAGATTTAGTCCAACTTTGTCTAATCTGGGCCTGTGAAGCCTTTTGATTGTGTATTCACCTAAACACATAGGACGGCAGTTACAGCAGCCCCAGCACTCTTTTTGTGACTATGGAACGACGAAAACGTGTCAATTCAACAGCAAATATGACATGCACTTTACATACAACAATACACGTTTCATATTAGACGTGTACAATGGCTTGCCATGAAAATGACAGGCATTAATAGCAAAAAATAACAAACGTATGTGATCTCCTACTGCCACAACTATAGCCGACTTCCTTGATAGTAGTAAGGTGGAGCACACTTAGGTTCTAGCACTGGACAACTGCACCCAAAGGTTTTAGGTTGGCAATTGATTTAAAAGAAATACAGGCGCCCTATAGAGTAATAAGTAAGTATTATATTGAATAAACTTCATGTTTACAGGGAATGCTCAGCATCATATTTCTGTGCTCACATGTTCAGCAATTATCAAGGGTTCAAAAGTCAAACAATTCCCAATAAGTGAGGGTCAACGGTGCAAAATTATCTTTTGTTCCTCGCATTAAAGACACTGTAGGTAAGATTTGAGAGTTGTGGCTCCTCTCTCTCTCTCTCTGCTCCTTCCCTATATTTCATCGCTATTAACAAGTGTTGCATTCAGACACCTGTGATTCCCTGAACCAATCAGGGAAGAGATGCCCTGACTGATTAAGCCAGGAGAGCTGTAAAATCTAAATAGTCTCATACAGAGGCTGGCGCAACCAACCAGAGAAGATATTCTCACAGAGCATTTCACTCTGTAATAACTGACGGATGGCTAGGACATATCTAACAAATTGCAAATAATAGCTCCTTAATCTTAACCACATATACAATTTGGATCGGTTTAAATGGAACCTCGTACATAATTATATGTAACCTGACTACATTGCATTGTCATGTTGATGTGGGATTAAAGAATGCCAATAATAACCCTTGAGATGATTCTGGAGAATCAACAGCCCAACCCTGTCACTCTCTATGTTTCTGTCTGTACTTCAGAATGAATCCTGCACAGCACCAACCAAAACAAGGACCAGTTGCAGTGGCAACAATCTCCCCTGTGTTTCACAGATGGTCTGATTGGATTTTATTTGGACCAAATTAGTTTTTTCCTGATTCTGGTAATGTAGACCTTTATGTCATGTGTCTGTGAGATTTCATTTCCATCCGTTCAATTCCCTTTTTGGCAAACTGAGCTTAACCCCCAAGAGACAAAGGCTACAAAGGCAAATACCCCATCATATTTGTACCGCGACACTAACAAGAAATATAATC
The DNA here is from genome assembly GCA_026745465.1 of Lota lota. Lineage (NCBI taxonomy): Eukaryota > Metazoa > Chordata > Actinopteri > Gadiformes > Lotidae > Lota > Lota lota. The sequence continues at coordinate 1,647,618 of JACYXH010000087.1, read as the reverse complement.
ATATCTTTCCAACAGAGCAAAGCAGACAGAGCAGGAAAAGTGGATAAGAAAACAACATTATTTGTAATCTATCCTGACACCGTTGTGTAGTTTAGACTAAACCTGTGATTTACATCTTGGGGTGACCCCCAGAACACGCACGCACACTCACACACACAAACACATACATATGGAGGCATGCATGCAAACACACACACACACACACACACACACACACACACACACACACTCATAGCCACACATTTGCAGGCATGCAAGCACACACACACCGACACAGAAACTGTGTTGGCTGAATAGTGCATCCTCCCCAGCATGTCAGGCCTCTGTAGACTGAGCAGCCAGCGTCCCCTCACAGGCCATTACATCAGTGATGGGGCCTATCCACCGGCAGGTCTGTCTGCAGTCAGAGACAGTGGACGGCATACCATAGCAGTTGTATATGCATTTAGCATTTTGTGTATATATATGCATATTGTTCAGTAGTTTACATTTATATATATTTTATGACTTACTATATTTTGTTTCATTTATATGACCATTATTGTTGATCATATGTTGAGCAGTGACTAAGAATTTCCTGGGATTAATTAAGTACTGTGAAACTGACTTGTGCTCCATGTTTGTGTGTTATTTGTATCTCCAGCAGTAGAGCGCTCCCAGTGTGCCCTCAAGTGTTATGGGCCCCCCGAGGCCCGGACAATGGATCCACGAGTCGCCACCACCGCGCCCACCTTCCAGGGTGAGAGGACATCGCCATTGGATTGTTCCGGCCCATCCAGGGACCCCTCCGAAACGACCCTATACTTGAGGGACCACACCCGCCTGACCCTCTGCCTGAGGGACCACACCCACCTGACCTTCTACCTGAAGGACCACAGCCACCTGACCGTCTGAGGGACCACAACTACCTGACCTTCTACCTGAAGGACCACAGCCACCTGACCGTCTGAAGGACCACAACTACCTGACCTTCTACCTGATGGACCACACCCACCTGACCTTCTACCTGAAAGACCACACCCACCTGACCCTCTACCTGAGGGACCGCACCCACCTGACCCTCTACCTGAGGGACCACACCCACCTGACCCTCTACCTGAGGGACCACACCCACCTGACCCTCCACACCCACCTGACCTTCTACCTGAAGGACCACAACTACCTGACCCTCTACCTGAGGGACCACACCCACCTGACCCTCTACCTGAGGGACCGCACCCACCTGACCCTCTACCTGAGGGACCACACCCACCTGACCCTCTACCTGAGGGACCACACCCACCTGACCCTCCACACCCACCTGACCTTCTACCTGAGGGACCACACCCACCTGACCTGATTATATGTCACGTCACTCAAAATCCCTGACTTAATCTAAAACTTAATTTTGATGTACATCTTAATTGCTCAATGAAAGTTTTGGATATATTCAGGCATATTTATGTAGGTCTAAGTGGGTCTCAGAAGATAAGGGTCAAGCTCTACTTGGCACTGGCTTACAAAAGTTTGAGAAGGGCTGGTGTGGGGCACACAAGATCACAGCTTTAACCAAAGGGTCACCTCTTTGACAAATATGTTTCAGGAAATGTATTCATCATGAGCTACTATTCCAACTCCATGATTTCCTGGAGTTTTACAAGGAAGACAACTAGAAATTCAATCTGCGGGGGTCCATACACATGTTGCAAAAAGAGCCAATACTTCTTTAAAAACAGGCCAGGACACATAGCATTACTTTGACTCTTTATTTAGCTCTATGGTGTGAATGTGGCTGAACAGTACAGTAGTAACATATACAAACTAAGACTGGTGTTTCATTGTTCTGTGACATCACATACCTAAAACTAGTTTAAACCAGAAGAAAAAAGAAAAGAAAAAAGTGACATCAGCTAACAGAATTTCTGATACAGAAAATACAATTTACGAAATGAACAAAGAAAATAAACACTGAGCAATGCAGCAGGCTTTCTAGCGCCTCGCTGTCATTTGAATAATCAGGCCTTATTACGTCAGAAATAAAACATTACGTAAAGACAAAACAAATTATACTGGAAACCAGACATGCTGCAAAGGGAATGTCCCCCCAACCTTAATGTTGAGGTTTTACTGAACAATGGCTAAATCGCATCAATGCATCACTGAAATAAGGGATTAAAGTCTTCACTTTAAAAACAATGTTGTTCTTTGCTGGAAACTTACAACCCAATGGTTTGACATCAGAGTTAGTGATGAAAATGTCCTAAAGTAAAACAGAGTAACATTTTAGAAGCCAATCCCTTCGACGCAGCAACACCCCGCTGACCGAACACTGTGACAGTGCGTTCAAGTGGCCAAGGAATGGTACAAATTTCTCTCATCTCTTCTCCTTTCAGATTGCACGTGTTTCAACGTCACTACCGAAGAGAAAATATTAAATCACAGCAAAGCCAAATGTGACAGTTAAGCACGGCAGCGATTCAACCTTATTCATCTATCAGACGAAGCAGACTTGGCTCCAGCACCTACGTGATGGTACGCATCCTTTTTCAGATCGCTGCAGCCCGTTTATAGTACCAGTCCTTGTCTGCATTTCAATTAACTTCAATCCTTCAGTCTCTAGTGTAAAGTCCTGTGTATAAACAGTCTTAGCTCACAACCCAGGGATTCGAGGGGAAGAGTGGACCTGATCCAGGTGACCTGCTGGAAGACCTGCTGACAGACCAAGGAAGCATGACATTTCTCCTAACCAACAAGCAATCCGTTTCCCTAACGGAATCCACATCTGAAAACGGAGGGTAAAAAGACGTTACTACCACACGCTTGCTCTACTCTGCATAGACCAGTGAGGTTGACATGCCAACAGGTCTTCTCTTGATGCTTGGAGAGCAGCCGCAGATATCTGCCTTGCTACAAGAGAACTCCAAACGGGATCGTAAAAGGCCCCGATATCCTCACAATGAATCGGCGTGTTCCACAACCGTTTGACAGCCAATGGGAACACTGCCATTCCGATTTTGTTTTATATATACTGAAGCCTTAAGGGACATCAGAAAGAATCAGGGACCATCAGAGTCACAGTGCTTCAGTCTCTCTCTCTCTCTCTCTCTCTCGCTCTCGCTCTCACTCTGACGCACGCAATTGTCCATCCCTTTCCATTGGCCACCATTCTCCATATGGTCACAACACAAACACACAAACACGCACACACACACACACACACACACACACACAGCTGTGCTGTAGGGGAAGGCTGTGATTGGTGGGTTTTCATTTCTCTTGCCGCGGTCACCGCGGCTTAGCGTGGGCGTGGGCGCGGCTTAGCGCCTCTGAGGCCCGTACACCGGGTAGGACAGCGTGACGTTGAGCGAGTCGTTGTGCTGGACCAGCGAGGCGTGCTGGTAGTGGAGGACGAGCTCTTTGAGGGAGGCGTACAGGTTGTAGGGCTCGGCGAAGCCATAGCCCGTTTGGGTCTTGTTGATCACACAGTGTTTCACCTCTCCTTCCACCCTGCAGGGAGACGGACAAGAGGGAGGAGAAACCTGTTCATGCTTGGCCTCAAAACATCACATCAATAATACAGACCAGGAGCTTAGGCAACAGCAGAGATATAAATACATGGCCTGTTAAGCCCTTTGAGACTGTAATTGTGATTAAGGGCTATACAAATAAATTAAAATTGAATTGAGTAGATATAGGGCAAGATAGTTGAGAGACTATAGACGAAAAGGCACACCGATAGCCGGGGGACTGGATAGTCTAGTAGTGGTAAGGTTGTTGGCCTCTCAATAGAAAGGTTCTAGGTTTGATCCCCAATGTCTGCAGCCCGCCCCCGGGCCTGTCCTAACTCCAACATGATCCTTAATGACATGCATCTGAATTCACCGTCCCTTGGGATAAAGACATCGGCTAAATGACTGAACGGTAGTAATCGTCGAGACAGCCATGCAGACAGACTCAAGAAACGAGACGGGGGGGCTCCTTACACCACAGAGCAGGCATAGCAGCCCGGCTTGCTGCTGTCCCGGACCAGGAAGGTCCCGTCCCTCTTGCCGCGCAGCAGAGTCTCCGCCTGAACACGGTTGATGTTCCCCAGGCGCCACAGACACTCTTCATGGTGAGGGAGGTCCTCCTCGTCCTCCAGCATGCTGTACTCACTGGAGACACACACACACACACACACTTAGAAATGACTATTTTTTTACCCCCCCGTTAATAAGCCACTGAGATGTTCATTGTTACAACTGCAAACCTACTGTTCGCTCAACTTTACAAAGTAACAATAATAGGCTTGGGCGGTATCTATTGTTTTCCTACCTTCCTGACATTTCACCGGGGTATACGGTACATGACGGTATTTGTGTAAATGCCCACGCACCGCCTATCCCAGCGGCCGCCCTTTTCAAGCGAATCACGGGTGTAGTCATTACTCTGGTCGTTGCTATTCAGCAGACTTTATTTTACTCCGAAAAACACACACACACACACACACACAGATTCTGAGAAATATGTCGTAGACAGATTTAGCAACTTTTGTGCAATCACGGTCCATAGTGTACGAAATTTTGGGTAATTTGGAGTTTTGGTTGATTCTGAGATCAACACAAAACTTTTTACACATATTAAGGGAGGTGTCCTATGTTCCTGGCAAGTTTAAAGTTAAAAGCATTAGCGCTTAGCTTAGCATTTATTCAAATTGACACAGATATCGAGCCACAATTTTAAACACTGCTTGAGGGGGGTGGCCTCTATGTCCCCAAGTAGTTCCCGGTCCCTGACCACTTATCAAGCGTAATTGCGATTGATTGAATATTGCTTTTTATTGTCATTCAAAGTCAGCAATAGTTTCCACCAATGTGCACATACGGAAAGTAGGTTGAACGTGTATTATATGCTGTAATGGCGCCACCGGCCACGCTGTTTTATACCTGCTTTTTACTGTTGTACAGCTAGCGGGATACACTTCGAATCCATTGCGGACATTTTGTAACGTGAGACGTATCCGGGTTAATGGCGTTTTATTTAGGCTATCGTTTAGGGCAGGGCACTTTGTAAATCGCCTCTTGTGTACAAATATTGACCAAACGATGGCTCTATAGAGAATTGTGCTGCTGCCCGACCGTCAGCAGGGCAGCTATACATCGCTAGACACACGGGACTCCTACCGGTGATCGCGCCTTTAGTTCCCCGCGTCAGATCGCTGTAATTCAGAGCGTTCATTATTGGAAATCTTGTCAAACGCGGGGGGAACTCAACCTACCCGGGCCAGCCAGCAATCGCTGGCGAAGAAACCGATTTCAGTCACAACAACATTGAAACGGCGAAGATGAAATTTTATTCGCACGATGTCGGAAGAAAGGTTTAATAGAAAGAGGTGCGTTTGTATTTTTGACGGTATTTAATATCATAGCTTCAGTATTTCTAAATACCCTGGTATACCGTAATACCGCCCAAGCCTACACAATAATACAGTTTATATGATGAGATTATCCCGTAAATACTTAAATGCGTTTCTTTCACGGAGAGAACTTGATCCTGCTCAAAATACACTAGTGCTGTAATTCTTAGTATCTGCAGCCCTTAGAAAAAGGGTGATTTCTATTGTTAGGATTTGTAATCCACATCATTCAAATATTACAATCACTACATTATCGTTATGATATTATTACGGTCACTCTTCTGCAGTGTACTCACTCCTCCGTTGTGTCGTTCTTCAGGCCAAGCCACTCGTTTAACTTCCTCTGTCTCACACCCTTCTGAGTCAGCCACCTGCCAGAAACACACAAAAAGAGAATAAAGAGCATTACAACATGCACAAATAAGTCTGATTTTGATAAATGTACCGTTTCAACATTTCAAGTTAAAAGCAGCAAATTGTGTGTGTGTGTGTGTGTGTGTGTGTGTGTGTGTGTGTGTGTGTGTGTGTGTGTGTGTGTGTGTGTGTGTGTGTGTGTGTGTGTGTGTGTGTGTGTGTGTGTGTGTGTGTGTGTGTGTGTGTGTGTGTGTGTGTGTGTGAGTTTGAATGTAGTTTTAGGTCAATGTGCATGTCTTACATCAGGTACTGATCCCTAGTCTTGCGGAGCTGGATCAGATCCGGCTTGATGCTGTTCATCTTCTTATCGATCTCCCTGTAGTCTGCCGCCTGCTTCTTTAGCTCCACCTCTAGGTGGCGCTTGCTGTCCACAATCTCACTTATCCGAGACTTCAACTTGTCATAGTTCCCCATGATCCTTTGGGGTAGACGGCAAAGGGTCACATTGTTGTCAAGTAATGGTTTTCAACCGTTGATGTTGCAGATCACTGATTGGTGAATGTACAACCAGGGTTGTGTGCACAACCTGGCAACCGCAGACCACGGCTAACCAAATGTTTTTTTAAAGAAATTATGAAATATTGTAATTGCTCTACTTTGGAGAAGTTTATAACATTCTAATATTATACAAAAAATGGTGCATTCAATTGTCATTGTATAAAGAAAAAAAAGGTGCGACTTGTTGAGAACATTGGTCGATCCCCCTCTACTGTACATTTGGTGTAATGACACCCTGTAGCTCAGACGTATACATTAAAAACTGTTGCGTGCGCGAAGGATCCGGACAAATCACGCACATACAGCCCAGCTTCAAAGGAAGCATCAATAACTGGTAATAATAATGTACGTCCTTACAGTCAACATGGGATTCATTTACATTACACATCAATTAAGAGTTCATACAGATAACCTACGATATTGTGATACTTAAAAAAGCAAAGCAGCAAGCAGGTGTGTTTGCCAACAGCCTACCTCTGGATCTCCTTGTCGTTGCCCTCACGTCGGAACCTCTCGATATACTCCTTGCTGAAGCGCTCCTGCGTCTGACACTGTTCCTCAAAGATCTTGATGGTCTCGTTAAAGGCCTCGATGGCCGTTCTCTTCATCTGGATCTCCTGAGATAGGAGAGGACAGCATGTGAAGTCCGTGCCAAGTGTGGAATGCATACATGCTCATGGGGGGTGTTCTTCCTGGGACCATGTGTGGTGTAATTACTGGGACCATGTGTAATGTTCTTCCTGGGACCATGTGTGGTGCAATTACTGGGCCCATGTGTGATGTTCTTCCTGGGACCCTGTGTGGTTAATTACTGGGACCATGTGTGGTGTGATTACTGGGACCATGTGTAATGTTCTTCCTGGGACCATGTGTGGTGCAATTACTGGGCCCATGTGTGATGTTCTTCCTGGGACCCTGTGTGGTTAATTACTGGGACCATGTGTGGTGTTGATTCCTGGGACCATGTGTGATGTACTTGTGAGGACCGTGTGTGGTGCACTTGGACCATGTGTGTGGGGGTTGTAGGAGGGTGTTTAGTGTACCTATGAGGACCAGTGTACCTGTTCGGGTATTGCATTTGTAAGACTTGCACAAAGGGTATATGCGGGTGTACCTGTGAGGTCCGGGTGTATTCCTCGTACAGCCGGTCATACTCTCGGTTCTTCTCCTGGTACTGAAGGTGGTACTCATGCAGCTTCTTCCCCACGGCCTCTATGCTGTCTTCCTTCACCACCTGGTCCTGCAGTGCACATCATCAACAAGGTATGATATCACACTCTTCTCTCCAGTTATACACTTGACCCAGCAGTTTCCACCACCAAGTAATAATAGGGGTTCACCCTTTGTGGACTGAGTCAGCAGATTTTCCCTAACTAGTAACGTCTGGGCTGTACCAATTTCCAAATACAAATGGCTTTGAACACAATATAAACATTTAATGTCCACAAAATAAAAGATGTGCTCTCTTAAGATCCAAATTGTGTTACCTATAGTTTGATTACTTCAATACAATGATATAAACCAACAATTATTCAATATAGGTATTTTTCATACATTTACGCCCAAAATGTATTTGTGCTTACCTGTTACGTAGTTATGACACATGCCTGCACTGGTGATGAACTGACACGTATTTTGTCCAATTACATTGTCCAACGGTAAGTCATAGCACGGTGGTTGATTGCTAGCTTTGGTTTTTGACAGTTCAAATATCAAGACGAAGCTCTACCCTAGCCACCACGATGAACCCTCACACTTCTGAAAAGATATGTTTCGCCCAACCTCCGGTTTTACGCAGATGCCTCACGAAATGCCATCGGACGTCCATTGCATTGGACCTTTAAAAGAGACTCTGTGGGCCTCTGCTATCTAGAGCGATGCATGCGGGTGCGGACCTGCTGGTGTTTGGAGACGGGGTACAGCAGCTTCACGTCCAGCTTGGGGTTGTACTGGGCCAGGGACTCGTGGCGGTAGTGGTTGATCAGCTCCACCACGGAGCTGAAGGTCAGCGGGTCCGAGAAGCCGTACTTTCCGTCCCGATGGAAGATTTTGATCAGCTTGTTATTGCCTCCCTTCCTGTAAAAAGAATTTAAGCAGGTTACAATGGCTAGGACGTATAGTCGATATACTACACAACCTGAGGACTAAGACTGGTTCTAAACAACTACATTTAAGTAGGATCAGCTCGTAATAATTGTTGCAGCGTGATGTTCATTATGGCTTTTGCGCTGTTCCCGTACCACAGCCTGTTATTACTGGTGTAGCCTTTGTTGTGCACTCGTGTAGCACACCCTTACCTGAGGGTTAGGGTGTAGTCTCCATGCATCTTGGTGGAGGCGTCTCGGACCAGAAACGTACCGTCAGCCGTGTCCCTGAGCTTCTCATTGACCTCCTCTCTGGGAAAGTAGATAATCATGAGATATGTGTGTGCTGTGTTCTGGGCTCTCATTAAATAAGAAGAAGAAGAAGAAGAATAACCTCTCTGTTAAATGCTAATGGAACAGCTATTTACCCAAGCTACCCAGCTATCTGTTCAACTGTTAAAACATTGAAAAGACAATACCGGTCAGGGTGCTCAAACCATCGTAGCTTGGCTCTCCTGACTTCAATAAATCATCCGTTGCAAAATATCAGTCAAAATCACGTCTGTGCCGATTCTGCCTAAGAGCATTTTGCGTTAAACCCCCTGCCACAAATGTAAACAAAAGAAATGTCTGACTTTAGTCTTTGTGATAAGAAACTTTGTAAAGTACTTTTAGGCGTTTCACTGTTATGTGGTCCACGAAACTCCGTACTGACCGACGCACATCAATTCGAAAAGACAAAAAGTGCTATATTGCCATTGTATCAGCTCACGCTAAATGCAGAAGTGAAACAAGGAAGTCATTTTGACAATGATATTGGTAACCAATGTTTTAGTGGAGCAAGGAGAGACAGTTACGGTGGTTTAATTGCTCGGATTGGTATTGTCCTTTAAGGGCTGACATTTGGATTAGAGAAGAACCAGTAAGCATGGCTGTTTTCTAATAAAGAGTACTGCTACATAGGCAGTCTTCAAGATCAACTCTGTTTCTGGGGAAATAGTTGGACCATTGACATCTTTCCAACCCGGACCAATGGTGAACAAAAATCCCGGACCAACGACAATGTTTTCTTTTTCCAATTCAAATATTTTTTTATGTTGCAGACTGCAATTCTTTCCACAGCATGCATAAGAAGCAGTACTCTCTTGTACTAGAAAACAGTGTAACGGTACCCATTAAACAGGAAATAAGGAGATAACAGGAGAGGTCATTAAAAAGGTTACTAGATAGTAACTAGGCCTTAGCTGTAGCATTGTCTGCTGATACTTGAATAAAAGCTAGAGAGTGATACTGTATGTCTGCCAATGTACAGTGGCATGTGTGCATGCGCTACCTGGATATGTCCCCCCAGTACCACTCAGAGTCCTGGAGAGCCATGCTGTTGTTAAAGGTGCAGGGGACAGGAGTCAACGGCTTGGCTGGTTTAGGGGGCAGGGCTGAGGGAGAGAGACAGGCATTGAAGGAGACAGCCAATCGGCCAATATAGTTTATGAGATGACAGATGCTCTGCAGTGTAAAAGATAGGTATTACCAGTCTCCCTGTATTCACCACCTCATGGAAAAGATCAGAAAATACGATTTTTCCTCAAAACTGTGTAATACCACAAACACAGCCATGGATACAAAAGTGTTTCTTTGACCACTGCTCAAGCGGTAGCACTACAATACATATTAATAAAAAAGCAATGACACCATTATTCCAATTTCAAATTAATTCGATCCTAGAATGAAAGAAAGACAACACGCAAACTTTCATTTTCAGCTCTCAGCCACAACACACAGACAATTTTCATCACAACGGCGGCCATCTTGTTGGACAGGTAGTTGGGGGAAGTACCAGGCGTTCAGGCCCTCCTACCTGAACACTGCATGTTTAAACAGCACAGAGTCTTTCCTCTTCTTCCACACGCCTCTGCCCGCATGGCAATAAGCCCTTCCTCCTCCTCCTGCACCTCCTCTGCCCTCGGCTCCATAGCATCACATTGCTCTGGCAGCTCTGTCCTTATCCATCATCTGCCTCTTCACCCCCATATCATCAATACAGATCGCCATGGTAATGTAATGAAGATACAGCAGGCTACCGCTTTGGTCGTTTCTGTGCTTGTCTGCTTCCCTTCCGTGTTACTGCAGTCTTTCATGGAGCTACAACTCATACGATGTACAATCTGTTGAACGTTTAAAAAAAACACCAAACATTACCTAAAAATGCCAAGCTGCTTTAATCTACTTGCTCGAGAGGATTTCCCCACACCACTCCACTACCTTCCGCCCGCTCCTAGCCTTTCTCCCTCTGCTCTCCTGGAAGAAATCAGTCTCATAGCCCAGCAGCCCGGAGATGTGTGACATCAGCGCTATCCCAGCCAATACCACAAAGGCGATGATGTCACCGAGACAACACACCCACCTAGCGTTGCAGCTCTCTGGCTCCATAACAGTGATGTCATGGTGCTGATGGCTTCATTCTCCTAAATGACACCGTTCACAGCTCGTCTCTAACATAGTCCTGGAAGACCTGTGCTCTAAGCTATTTCTTTTTGTGAAGATTAAATGTCGCAAGATTTGAAGAGAATTTATAAATAAAGGAGATTTTACTGAAGCTTTACGTTTCCCAAGGTGTGTGGACAAATATAAAATAACTTGAAAATGGAAGTACATGTTTTTAAAGGGCTTAATAAAATAATTTCTGATGCAACTTACTTTCAGCGTCATAACCGTTCAAATAGCAATCCTTGCAATTTGAACAGTTATGACGCTATAATGACACATTGACACGGTTATGATACAGTGGCACATTGTCCACATCACTATACACCTATTACAATGTAGTGTTCAACAACACTACATTGTACTTAAAATGTTTGCTTGTATGTCAATTCGGGCACCCATTTTCCTCCTATACATCCCTGGATGGAGGCATATCCCACTTAGCATTTCTTCTCAAGGTTTCTTCCATGATAATTAGTTAGGAGTTTTTTTCTCACCCTTTGGGGGGCTACACTTAGGCCCCTTTGAGACTGCAAATGTTATTAAGTGCTATACAAATACTATTGACTTAACTTGACACATGTATTATTACTTTTATGTTATTTGTCAAAGCTAGCAAACACGCACAAACAAGAAAAAAGCCATAATAGGAAGAGAAGGCTACCTGGAGCTGCTTGGTTCATGTTGAGTTCGCTGGTAATCAGGACCTCTAGAACCTGGACCAGCGCGTCCGGACCGTCAGAGCTGATGACACAACAGACAATTTACACTAACAATCAAAGTATGTGTGTGACCTGATAGTGGAGGTCCTGGCAATCCATGTAAATGTGTCGAGAGAACTCTGTGTGTGTGTGTGTGTGTGTGTGTGTGTGTGTGTGTGTGTGTGTGTGTGTGTGTGTGTGTGTGTGTGTGTGTGTGTGTGTGTGTGTGTGTGTGTGTGTGTGTGTGTGTGTGTGTGTGTGTGTGTGTGTGTGTGTGTGTGTGTGTGTGTGTGTGTGTGTGTGTGTCTGACCAGGTGGCAGCGGAGGAGGTCCTGAACAGCAAGGGGCTGAAGCTCTCCGCCAGGCCCCTGGGGCTGAGCTGGTTCCTGGCGCTCTGGAGACACAGCCTGGCCAGGTGACGCACGAGACTGAGGAGGGTGAGCCCGTGCTGGGCAGGACAGGCCGGGGAGCTGGCCACCCCTCGCAACACCTGGGCACAGTCCTCCAACTCCTTCACCTCTGCAGAACGAAGGAGCACAGACTCAAAACCACGAGTAGCACACATTTTGAAACACTCCCAACTAAATGACTTATTCTTCTAAATGTATTTCCAAGGCGTTTCTCCAACTGAGTGCAGGGGAGCGCCAACGGGCTTCGACCGGTGCTGACCTTTCACAGCGTTGACCATCTCCATCTGCAAGGCCGGAGGAACCACAGGCCCTGGGAGCTCCTGGAGGAACCGCACCACCCCGTCACAGAGAGACGCCACCTCCAATTGCTCAGGGTCTGAACAACAAACCCACCCTTAGATTCCTGTTGCTCGAAAACAAGCCCCTTGTCCATAATTGTATTTCAAAGCATTTCATTTGACCTTCTTTGGTCATAAAGAGGCATGTGTTCTGAAACCACAGCGAATTATTTATATCAGTTTATATGCATAAACCCCTAGTTTAAACGTTGTAGGTGGACGACAATGCAATTGTATGCAGGAATGCAAAATATGAAGATATTTATGGACAAATTTGACAAGATGGCATTTTCCCCCTTGTAATATGCAACTTCAACTACTAATCGATACATTATTTAATGTATTGACAAAAACACGTTCTTTCTTTGAAAACAAACGGTTTATTCATAGAGGACCGGGCGACGCGCGTAAAAACCGACTTCTATTACATTTGAGCCTTTTGCTGCACGTCTGCTGCGCGTCAAGAGGGGCTTAGTGTAGCAGGTCATCAAACAGCATCAAACAGCCTTGACGTGTGAAGAGACTGCTTCCTATACAGGTCCTACAGCTAGGCACACCGCGTAGCTGTAGGCCCTGGTAGTGCACAGAGGGCTGGGTGGTTGAGTGGTACCTTTGCTCTCAAGGGCATCCATGAGTTTGCTGAGGAGCGGAGGGGCTGTTTCTGGAGGACTAAGACGCGGGCGACGCGCGTAAAAACAGACTTCTATTACATTTGAGCATTTTGCTGCACGTCTGCTGCGCGTCAAGAGGGGCTTAGTGTAGCAGGTCTCATTGATTTTGAGAGTGGGAGCGTTCTCTCACAGCTCGACGGAGGGCTACGAGACGTGGCGCTTTCGTGCCCAGAAAGACGCCATTTGGAGGACTATTGGTGCGGTTGGAAGTTCGGTCAATGAAAACATTGGCCCGTTAAATGACTAAACATGTACCGTATGCACAGTCCACTTGTGTTTGTTCGACACAACACTGAAAAACCATTTATAGCCGAGCACTCATAGGTTATCAAGCACTCATAGCTGCTCCCGACGCGTAACTGCAACGTGTCCGGTGGAGCAGCTCAAAAAGGAACGTGAGGCAACGCTTCCATGCTCAGTGTAGCTCCCAGGTTAGCCTAATATGCATCTAGTTAGGATCTGCACCTGTTTTCGTCTTGTTCAAAGCGCCAGACTCACCTGTTTCAGCCAGCTGCTTGGTGTCCAGACTGCCTCCGGTGAAGCTCTGGTACAGACCGGGGCTCTCCACACCTGCAACAAGCACACGGGAGATCATGAAGAGGGTATCTTTGGGTTTCCTTGAGTGAAATAGGCACGGTAGAGTGTGGTTGTTGGAAGGTGTTCAGGCCCCAGATACTTATGTTTATGATATGGATTTCATAATAGGATCGTGAATGGTCTGTTTTGTCTCAATGTGTTGAGTCATAAAGAAATGGCCGGCATTGTTGGTTTATCACCTTCACCGTGGCACATCGCAAAGTAACAGCCTTTGATCAAAACAGAGCATCAAACAGCCTTGACGTGTGAAGAGACTGCTTCCTATACAGGTCCTACAGCTAGGCACACCGCGTAGCTGTAGGCCCTGGTAGTGCACAGAGGGCTGGGTGGTTGAGTGGTACCTTTGCTCTCAAGGGCATCCATGAGTTTGCTGAGGAGCGGAGGGGCTGTTTCTGGAGGACTAAACAGGTCTGGCAGGTCTGGTAACACACAGCCCACTGCACACAAACAAACAAGATGCAGACACACACAAAAGTCAAGTTACCATCTTGATAATATCAATGTCTGTACTTGCCTGGTTTAAATGCAAATCTGACGATCTAACTTCCTTCCTATGTTCCCAGAGCAGGGGTTCTTAGTCAGCACAATATCACCAGTTGGTAAACTCTGTGTGTGTGCGTGTGTGTGTGTGTCCATGAGGAAACAGCTTTAGAAACTGATTAATATGAGCTGCATACAGACTAATGTCAAGTAAACAATCATCATCTGGAGGTTCTGTTTCACTAAAACGGTCAAGCATGAGATAAATTAATCTACTCTATAGCTACCTACATACAAGTTTCAGGCCATGGTAGGGGTTACATTCTCTAGTGTCTCTAAATAATTAGAGATGGTTAGTTAGGTGACAGGTGGGCTCCTCACCCTCACACTCTGAGTCCCCCCTGGATGAAGCAGCAGAGGGCGGAATGGGTGGGCGAGGCTTGGGAATGGGCGGGGACATTCTCTTCCTGCCTACAAAAGTCACATAGGTCCCCGGGAAATCTCCCTTCTCCTATTGGATAAATCAGTCAACACATACATTTTATGAGGACAAAATAATCACAGCAATTTAGAAATATATTCAAAATAGACAAATTATAATATTGTTTCATTGGGTTTTAATGGTATTATTGTTTAATTGATTGATCACATATAAATCAATCATTTGACAGTCGTTCAGTTGTTATAAAATGTACAATACCCATAACAGGATACCAATACCAATATATGACAATGTCAATTTACAGCTCAACATTATTAGGAAATAGTGTTTCCATGTCTGGCACTAGTCAGGGGGATTGACCTGAGAGCCATACAAGGCCATGTGTTCATGATTCAAGCACTATATACAGAACCAAAATAAGAGGATCCTATTTTGACAAAGATATTTTGGTCTGAATACTAAACTACAAACAGTTATCCATTGTCATGTACTTCGTCTTTTTTATTCAAACACCTCACAAAATGTACTATGATTATGCTGTGGCATCTATACTATAGTACATGCAGACTACAGACTTGAGGCCCTGCTAGACCATTAAGTAGACCTTCTTTGTTTTGTTTTTTTACAGGTGACTTACAGGGACTTTTAGATATGCATTATCAATGAGCAGGTGGAGGTTAGGCACCTTGCTCAGTGCCTAGACTGTGGACATTAGTGTTCTTTTAAGTGCCAAGTGGTTTTTGTATTTGAGAAACGACATCCCATGATCTTACAAGTTAGACATTTACATTTTTGTTCTGAGAGGATAAATTTGTGCGCACACTTTACGATGGAGTCTGGGACATATTGAAAATAATCCTAATATGGCAACATTTTCCTTTTTAGAAGGCCTATGGTCTGGCAGGATAGTATGAGTTTGGGTGTTTGACTCTGAGCCAATGTTTGTGAGTTTGAACCCAAAAGTGTGCTATTGATCTGGGCCTACCTGTGTAGTTTCGTTGAAACCTGGCAGCCAGCCGATCTCTGAGGGCCTCTCTTCAGTGCCAACGGGGCACCCCAGAGCCAGGAGGGCTCCCTTACTGACCAACAGTATGTCCCCAACACGGAGCTCAATGTCCTCCTCACGCTCCTTCTTATAGTCGTAAAGTGCACGGTACTGAAAGCCTTCAGAACTCATCCTGCTATTTGTATAAGTAGCTTATCGGGGTACACTATACAATACAAAAACACGTTCGTTCTATTCAAAATATAGGGTTCTCTTTTGCCTGAGATGTATTAGAAGTTTGCAGTATCTAAACTAACTGAGCATGGCTTTTAAAGGGCTCCGTCTCTCCTGTCTCCATGTCGGATATCACCGTCATCCCTCTAAACCAGGAGGCAGCCTGTCAATCAAACCACTCCGAGCTTTCATATACAGTAGTCTCATTAGAGATAAAGGCCACATCTGCGTGATGTCAGATACACCTGTAAAAACAGAACAATACAAATAGTACAATATCAGCATGTTGAACTCGATCATTTTAAGCAATGTTACCAAAAAAATTGTACTATTGCTCACATGGTTTACAGTATGCAATGCTTTCATGTGCGTTTACAGTACAAAACAAAAATGTTAACCGACTAACAAAAAAGAGTAACACGTATGTCGTGAAACACACACACACACACACACACACACACACACACACACACACACACACACACACACACACACACACACACACACACACACACACACACACACACACACACACACACACACACACACACACACACACACACACACACACACACACACACACACACACACACACACACACACACACACACACACACACACACCAAATGGCCCCAGGAAACGGGAAACGACAATGCCATACCGATGCTAGCCATGTAGCTTATCCGAAACGCTATGATCTCACCTTATTAGTCACAGTTCAGATGTTCAGCCTAACGACAAACTAACGCCATTACGACGATGAACAGTAATTAAATCAGAAACATTATCCTTCCTCGATATATTCCCTTTAACGAATCGAATATCTCCAACTCACAGAGACTCGTGGCCGTCTGGTTTCAATAGATTGCAACAGGGCAGGCAGCCTGGGTCGCGACGTAACATCCGGTAACCTAGTTTTTTTTTTTTTTCTCCTCTAATGCACTATAAATCTATGGCGCTGTCAGAGGAGTGCAGAGGCCTGCTTCACAGAAACAAAAGAGTGGGGGTACGCGCACTGACACGCCATTGTACTGTATTCATTCATCCTTGCCACATTCAAGGGCCGCTTTGAAAAAGCCTGTTGTTACAGTCTTGGTGTGGGGGATGCTCCCGGGTTCCTCCGACATCATGTGATTTTCAGATGACTGACAGCCAGACAAACAAACTAGCCATTACAAAAATAAATCTTTATTTAATAAATTGGATAATCACCTATATACAAATTATTTATAAATGCTTCACATTATGTCATAAAATACGATAACATACAGAATGTTAATTGATTCAGTCACTGCATTCTGTTTCCAACACGTTTGTAAGACAGTTTCTGTCCAGACAGGAAGGGTCTACATTGGTTAATGATTGAATGTCCATACTGCAAAGAGCTACAAGGTGAGGATGTTGCCTAGTTTCGGCACAGAGAGGGTGATCTGTCCAGAGAGAGGCAGCTCCTCTTTCAGGTATTTCCCTACGTGCTCAGAGTAGAGAACATCACAGAAGACCCAGATCTGCCTCTGCTCCCTCTGGATGTTGGCGTTACATGTTGGCAAACTGGAGCTTTTGATGGAGCGGTTTAGCTGCCGCCACACCTAACACATTTCAAACACAGGAGAGGTGGAATTGATTAGGTAGGTATTGGTGTTGCTAGCAGCTTAACATTATCTGATTATACTCTATTGAGAAAATAAAATAATTGAAACACATCCAAAGAACCAAAATAATGCTGCGTGAGATCACAACTAAATAATTTATATATTTTTTGCCGTATATAAAAAGCTGTTTATCCTGTGATGCAATAACACTACAGAAATAATCAAAAATGTAATAAAGATGGCATGTAATGCTAGTGAAGCCCTCATTTTCAATCTTGAAAAATTGCATAATATTGTATACATCCACTTGTGATAGAATCTAGTCTTTTGATTTCTAGATTTCTTTTACCAACTTGCGTTTGAAAAAACCATTTGTAAAAAAAGATGAGGCTATATTCTGAGACATAGACTTGCCTAACTCAACAAGTCACTGCCACTCACTCACACTTTCCACTCCTATGCCATCCTTTCATCATCCGTTTGTTTCTTCCTCCTTAAAGCCTGTAATAATGGCTGACCTGTTCCATTTCCCCAGAGGACACCCAGTTGTGTTGGCCGATGAGCCAACGAGCCCTCTGCTGCAGGTGCAGCCCATGCTTGGTCACCATCTTGTGGAAGTGCTTGGACAGGGATGGAGTGCTATGCAGCGGCAGCCCATTATGTGCAACGACGCTCCAGGACCTTTTGACGGCCCCGTCTCGGATGTGTGTTCCACTCACGGGTTTCGGTGTCATATTTTCTGCCACCAATCGAGCCTTGTCTGGTGAAGTGTTGTTGGGCGGGCTCGGCTGGCCAGCAGGTGCAAGGGGAGGAAGAGGATAGTGGGGGGGGTTTGGAATGCACGAGACATCTTTGGATTTCCCTAGTTTCCCTTGAGACGGTCTAGTGCTTGGGGTTAAGTTGCTGCAAGACAAAAGTGTTTGATTGTCAGGCCTGGCGTCAGTGATGACAACCGCATATGTGGGCTTCTGTAGTTGGTTGGTCTCATGCAGTCTGTTTACTAGTATCTGTGATTGAATTTCTTGTTTATAATTGTATTCTGGATGACCAGTCGTATACCCCCTTGTGTCGGACTTCAATATGTCCGGGAGAGAGTTTGAGGTAGGCTCACCAGAACCTACTCTGCTTGTCAGGTGTTTTGAGTTCTGGAGGGTTTGGTTGTCTTCTTGGGTCTTCGTGGTTATGGCTAGAATCAAAACACAGAATTAAATATTCAAAAAAGCAAGGAATGAGAGGAAGAATGGCATGATGAGACATTTACAGCTGTGAAGTCTCCCTCACTAGTATTACAATGGTGTGGTCGCCCATATGTCAAACACACTAACCATGGGCTGGTGGAGCAGGTTTGGAAGGTCGGATGGGTAACAGCCGGTCACTAGTGGAAGGAAACCAGGGTGTAAAGGCTGGCAAGACCCGGCAGGGAAATGGCTCCAGAGCAGTCTCTGTCCGCCATATCAGGCTGCTCAGTTGACCGGCGTCTGCGGGCTTATAATGTAAAACCACATCCTCCATGTGGAACACTTTGTGTCAGGATGACACAGAGAATCCTTGTCTTTTCTTCATGATGCTAAAACAACAGAGGTCATAACGTAAGAGGTAATCGTTTCCTTTGACTTGATCATTGCGCTCTGTGCTGTGCTGTTTTAAAAGGAATTATCTTTACAATAAAAAATCGTTTCATGAATCGTTTCAAAATGGTGCCTTCTTTCCCCTTCTCTGTATCCATTGAGGTTGTGCCCGGTCTTAAAGCAAACATACACAGCTCGCTGCTCACCATCTCAGGGTTTATATTATTACTTATTAGGTATTCACAGTGTATCTGTGGATACCTATTGATATTGTCGGGTTTGGGTATTATTATTCTTGATTGGTAACGCCTATATCTCCGCGATGGACTGGTCAAACGTTTTCAAATTTGGGGGATATATTCCCGGTAAGCAGGTCTCGAAAAAGTTTGGTGCCGAAATTCGCATAGGGGTCAAAGTCAAAGTTAAACGATCGGCACGTCCGCCCCTATGGATGAAAATTTCTGAAACTTGGAAATTCAAATTATCGAACATTATTATATCAACCACAAGTCAGCTTCAGAAGGGATCAGAAACTTGAAACTTGGCATGCACATAGAGGACACCTCCCTAAACAAAATAGAATTGGATGCATTGGTTTGACGTTCGCCCGACCAAACCGAGGCCTCTCTACAACGCAGGCTGGGCCATAATGGGGTACACACATCATTTCTCAATGGTCCGTTTAGAATGTGGCTGTTGACACTGTATACTTTGGAAACATGGTTGGTGATTATTTTGATGTGTTTACTTCCGGTAAACCGCTTTATAAAGGCATACAAATGCCATTTTACCATACCTACCAAGCTCACTGTATCTGCCACGTATGGAAGACTGCACCTTCTCAAAACATAGTGTATTTTGCCCCCGGCAATTGTCCATGTAGTACATGTCCATGTAGTACATGTCCATGTAGTACATGTCCATGTAGTGGTATAGCGTCGGCCACATGGACGTGATCGCCGGTTCGAGTATGACCTCGACCGAACGAATTGTGAGACATGGCGGTGATGAGAAATGACTACACCCGCGATTCGCTTGAAAAGGGCGGCCGCTGGGACAGGGGGTGCGTGGACTGTGAATACCTTGTGTGACTGCTTGCACTCCTAGTTTCTAATTACTTTGTCAGAAATTATTACTTATTTCTGACAAATGTACTTATTGTAAGTCGCTTTCGATAAAAGCGTCTGCTAAATGCCCTAAATGTAAAATTACCCACACTGTAGTAAGGAACAGCAAAGATGAGGTGGACTCGAATGTTTTATCAACAGAAACAGAGGTATTATCATACGATTGTCTTGTGTATTGTGGTTTAGGGTAATTTGGGGAAATCAAACGGTAGTAACCTAATGGAATTGGGTGTTTAGTAACCTCATTTGTTGACATTAACAGAACACCAAAGGACACTAGATGTCCAATTCATTCTGCGGAAATAAGATGTAACATTTCTAGAAGCGATATCTAGCAAGTGTCCTGGCAAATAGGACAATGAATGCATAAGGTGAACAGCATAACTTTAAACGAGAACTCATTCCACATCAAACATAATGAACTAGATGTTACCATGGATGTTTTCGAATAACATTGTAATAGTTAAAGTTGGTAGAGGCATACCTAGAATCTTAAAATATTCCACCAAGTGTTAGTTGTCAAAGAGAAACCAATCCTAGATCAGTTAATCGTGCGTGTAATGTATTATATGTACTTACATGGTATTAGGCCGGTAGTTGTTTATAATTAGTCCATGGTAGGCCAGCATCCATGGAGGTATGCCAAAATCACATCACGTGGGGGCAAACAACATGGGCGCTGTTCCGCGCGATCACCGTAGAATCTCGCGATGTGTCGGACTGAAATTACATACTACAAAAATTACTGGCTTCAGTAAAAGTCCGTCGAATTCATAGTAGATAATACATAACCGATATGCCGAATGCGACCTTCATCCACGTTCAAATATCCTAACTTTGTTATAAACAAAATGCAACGTTAAGTGGAGTACGGATGCATCAATACTGTGCCCCACGTACAGCTACCATCAACTATGAACAGCAAATTCGATTTTTTTCCACAGGATATGATAGATTAGACTCAATATAGAATCATTTGAAATCAACGGTTAAAAGGAAACAAATTATAAATTGAAAAAAATGCATTTCTTTTAGAGTTCTTCTTCCACTGTGTATAAGTATAAGTGTATAAGTGCTCTTGTAACTCTAAATTGTGTGTATATATTTATACTTTGTTTGTTCTGTTTAACCTGTAATAGAGAACGTGACGTGCACCTACATCACCAAGACAAATTCCTTGTATGTTTAAAAAACGTACTTGGCAATAAAGCTTTTCTGATTCTGATTCTGAAGTAGTCTGTTTCCCCTCCCACTTTCTATATTGGGTTCCTCGTTGTGTTCTCATGCCGCTTTCCAATTAAAACCAACACAATCAACAGCAGCAGAGTCATTTGTCAACAGGAAATTTTTATTCATACGTCCGTCGTGTTTATTCAAATTACAGTAACATACCAGCGCTGGCCAGACAGCTTAACTACTTGAAGCAATCAGGTTTCAAAAGGAATTTTTTTTGTCTTTGTTTTTTCTTTATCATCTTGCAACAGAAAAAAAAGCACTGTCATGAGAGGATGTGATGTAGAGTGAATAGGGGAGGTAGGGTTATACGGCTGGTCTAAACAAAACAAAAAGAAATTAAACTTTGAACGGTGTACATGTTGTAAAAGGAGTCGAATATGGCACATTTGGTCCACGTTGATAGTTGTATCATCTCATCATTTTCTAACATGTATTAAACTAAAAAACATAGCTCAACAGATCGTAAGTGTGTTTTCTCTTTTTTTCTGAAGCACAGCATCATGACAGCAGATTCAGAACACAAGGGGGCCCTGGCTCTTTAAGATACTTTTACGTCATCCGTTTTTCAGCCAATCATTCGTTTCTATTCTCCCTGGTACTGCTTCCATTTTTCTGTACGGGGTGGAGCTCAATGGATGATTGACAGGGATGATTTTGGACATTCACAGGAAGTAGTCTGGAGTGCGTCTGGTCACATGGGGCTCTCCACGGCGAGGAGCAGGGTCGAACTGCAAGCTGAAAAGTCGAGAAGGATCACCATTAGATTGATTAGTCATGTCTTCTTCCCTCACTTTGGTTGATTGAACAGACTTGTTTTCAATTAGTTACAGTACCTCCACTAAACTATGGCTTGCTTGTTCCACATTAATACTAGTACTTTGTTGCTGCATTAACATAGCACAAGTCAGTATACATTATCAGAGTTCATGCATTGAACAGTTTAGTATATAAAGTGTATTTGAATGGGTCTCGGGCTAGAGTAAATCCTAATACTACCATCCTTAGTAGTGTTTAAATGAAAAAGAAAAGACGGCAATAAGTTAACTGCAGGGGTTAGTTTACTTAACACCAGTTAGTAAACAACCCTGTAACCAAAGATCTCAATCATCTGAACTGTGTTCGGCCCGGTCAGTGAAACGCTACCCTTTGCATCCCTCTAACTAGGTTACTACTTACAAAGAGTATTTGAGAGTGTCATCCAGTTCCATGATGGCTGCCTGGTTTCCACAGCGATAGCAGTAGTTTGGAGCACTGAAGATGGTCACCACATTCTTATCATGGCCCCAGTTGTAACCCTAGAGGAGAGAAACAGTCCCATTACTCCTTTAAACATTTAACATGAGCCACCATCTCAAACTATCAACAACAAGACATTTAATTGCACCATCCCTATACTCAATCAGGTAAAACAAAAAAAGACGAGCCACTTTCTTTAGGTGTCAAGTCATTTTACAAATGGCTTACCCCAAATCGAACCCCATAACTGCTGTTAGCATTTCACTAGCAGCCATGGGAGTTCGCAAATGTTGGGTTTGTCTGCTTTTGTTCCTTTTGCCTTGATATGTTGTTGTGTTTACGTATTGTGGTTTGGGCTGTTATGAATCCTTTCTGTAAAGCACCCCTTTTAAATGGTTTCTCATTACTTATTTACTTTAAACTCAAGACTACTTTATTCAAAGTCAGCCAGCTTTTCCTTATCGTTTTACCTGCTCACGGCGAGAAGATACAAAACCATGATGACCCATCCCATCATCATCATCATGATCCCACCAGAGTTCAACTATTGTGATTGGCTGCCATTTCCACACATTTAAATGAGAAACCCTGCAACCCCCATGGTGGGGTTTACATGCACATGTAGGGGATGCTGATAAGACAGGACGTGATGCAAACGGCGACTAGGGTCGTGGCGTACCTCCATGACCAGCTGATGGGCGCGGGACACCAGCGTGAGCCCGTTGGCATGGTTGAAGGTTTCAGAGATGTCCTGGCCGAAGGTGTAGCCGGCGCCTCGAGGAGAGATGCCCCAACCGCCGCGGTCATCAGGATCTGACCACAACAAGTCACACATGGGACCCTGCAGGACACACACACACACACACACACACACACACACACACACACACACACACACACACACACACACACACACACACACACACACACACACACACACACACACACACACACACTTTTGTATTACAAAAACATTCTGTCAAATCGAAAGAGAAGGACATGGAATGCATATGAGAAATGAAAATAAATACGTCAGCGACATTTATGGAATCTATCCCCAGAAAAGCGCAACTGGACTCAAAACAGATTTAACTAGCTCATGCAGAATAAACTGAAACAACCGAGAGCAACCGTGCTCACGGTCTCTCGAGTCAAGCAGTGTCTGGTGCTTCCGCTTGTGGTCTTTCTGGTGTACTGAGCTAAAAGGACTTAAAATATCTCCTGCTCTGCTTTGGAATGGAGGCTAGACTCACAAGGAGCAGCTCTGAGGTCAGTAGATGTTGCCTCAGGCTACTGGGAATAGTTGCAGCTGGGAGTTCAGGGTTACAACAAAGCCCAACGACGCACAAGAAGAGCCTTGATGGGACGAAAACAGATCCCCACCAGGCCCTATAACTTAATGCAGGTCCATCACAGTGTACACTTCTCCAACACCCCCCGTGTTGTTGTTGCCACAGCACTTTAGGATTTGATCATGTGAATGACAACCACGCGGTCTGGGGCCCGGATGCACGCTCACACTGACTATCCCGGTTTTACTATTTAGAGTCTTGAAAGCGCTTCCAGAGAGTTAAGAACAGTGTTTTCAGTTGGGCATCACCTGAGACGATCCGACCTCAGTCCTTGAACACTCCTGGGGTCAATATGATGAAGTAGTGTGCTAACCTCATGCGGGACCTCTTGCAGGCGGTCCAGGGCTCGTATATGATCCAGAGTGTCTATAGAGGGAGAAAGACCCCCGTGGAGACAAAAGATCTAGGATAGACACAAAACCAAAAGGGGTTGTCCACTTTAGACCGGAGTCTCAGGAAAAATATACAATATTCAGTCTGCAACTAGAATTACAATGGCTTTTTACATTTATTCACATTATGTTCAAATCCTTTTTGGTTAAAAATCGATAACACCGGTCAAGTAAAAGTCTTGCTATCTCCAACACCTAGTCTGCAAGTGTCTTACCTGTCCGTCTACCAGGGCAGTGAGAGGCAGGTAGTCAAACAGATCTGTGAAGTACTTCCAGACATTGGCGTTGCCATACTTCCGGAGACATTCGTCGTAGAAGCCGTACACCTGTGTGATCTGTCGCGACTCATGGTTCCCACGCAGGATGGTGATTCGCTCCTGAAAACGCACCTGGTAGGGTGGGGGCAAACCAATAGTTCAGTACAGGAGAAATGGCTACTTGACTCCTAACTCGAGGTAGGAAATCCTCTAGCCTTGGGCTAGTTATTCAAGATGAGATTTAAGAAAAGTTCAATAAGGATAGTTGTATCATTCTAGAGGCAGTCTCAAAGACCTTTATAGGGCCACCTCAAATCCGATATGTCAACAGGCCCTGACCCCTAGTACTCTTTACAAACATCCAGAGAGCAGTCAATGTAATTGTAATGTAATATACACTTCTATACAACTATACAACTTCCTCTTTCCTCACTTTGGTTGATCAAACAGAGTTTTAAAAGGGATTAGTCCATTAGTAGGTTCTGAGTAATTAGAGTACCTCCACTTGATTATGACTCACTTGGCCACTACTGCAACAACCGTACATGTTAAAACACAGTAACATGGAAGATCAACATAAAATCTCAACAAGGAAAGTTCAACAGATACAAGAAAAGGTTGATAAGCTTAGTTTGCACACACACAAAAGACAAGGAGACGGCACATGTGAGGGTGCAAAAGGTGTCCATGACATCAGTTCTGTGTAGTTTGACCTTCTCTGAACACTCCCGTTTTCAGAAAATGATCACGTCTCATGATTTACTTCACAGTTGATCATTTCACGCATTAACCATCTGCAATTATTTGACCCACCATCTCTTTCATTAGCTGCGCTTGCTTCTGTACACCATCAAAAATAGTGATCATCAAAATATTTCGTTCACTGTTATGCCGATTAATAATGGCTCATCAACCACACACAGTAGAAATGGGTGTAAGTGATGATCCATTACGGCTTTTAAAGCCTGCCATGATCAGACACGTTCAGGCTCAACCTTATCAGACTTGAGAGAGCACCCTTAGTCACCAACATTCCCATTCCCTTTGTATTTGTTCAAAATCAACACACACACACACACACACACACACACACACACACACACACACGCACACACACGCACACACACGCACGCACGCACGCGCACACACGCGCACACACGCGCACACACACGCGCACACACGCGCGTTACCTTTAAAGTGACGAGCAGCGTGACCGTCTCCACGGAGTAGTAGCCTCTGTCAACGTAGTCGCCCATGAACAGGTAGTTGGTGTCGGGAGACTTTCCTCCGATCTTGAACAGCTCCATGAGGTCGTGGAACTGCCCGTGCACATCCCCACACACAGTAACAGGGCATCTCACCTGAAGAAGAGCAAAACGACACACGCAACCACGGTGTCAACAGCCTTGCTCGCGCCATCTGATCGACAAGGCAACGGTGGTGGTAGTTCCTGCTGTACTGCTCGGGTGGAGCACAGCTGCTAAGTACCGATGGCTGGACAGCGGTGTGCCTGTACTGGTGGCTCACTAGTACCAATACAGTAACGCTGCCTTTTTCTTATGTTGCACTAACTACGGCCTCCTTGGGTCGGCGCTTCATCTTGCATGTACCTAAAATCCTCTGGATACTTGGCTAGTCCAAGACAAGACCAGCGCATCGTCTACCTTTTCTTCCCTAATAGAAAGAAACTGATCTGCTGACTCATCACATATCTTCAACAGCAAGGGCAAGTCACCGGCTCGGGGCTAATCTACGCTCATCAAGCCTTGTTATTTATCGAGTAAGAGCGTTGTGAATCATAATGGCATGCAACTATTCTAACTGGTATTAAAGTACAAGTGCACCCACCGTTTCACCTCGAAATCGAACAGGAGATTTTAAAAGTGTGTTTTGGGCTGAGAGTTCTAGAAAGGGGGGGGGGGGGCGTGTTATCCTTATTGTTATAACCAACATCAACTTTGTGATACTTCTTTAGTACCGTCGTTGTGTATGAGCACAGTCTAACTTTCACACACTGGTTTGCTGAGACTTCAAAAACACGGGACCGTGACCAAATGGCATTGCTTACTATGTTGCCGATAATATAAGCCATAACCACGTCTAAAACGGATTGATATATTCTGAGCTTTGCTATAGCCACGCCCATATCGGCAGGTCGGAGCAGAACATGCACACTGAAACAGTCACACAGTTATACGTCCTTTGTCGAAATGACCATAAAACATTGTGGAAGGGTTTGTTATCAGTCTCACCTCCTGGACGTTTGACTCCTTGGTCAGAATCTCCTTGGCCTAGGAAAGACAAACAAGGCAAATCAATGTACCTCAATCCTTTTTTAAATCCAGCTATATATTATACATTATATTGTACCTGTTGTTCTAATGATCCAAATGTATACATTACAACCCAAATTTGACACTTGTACTTGACCCCTTTGAAATACTTTGTAGCAACTTTAAAGTAAAAGGCGATTTATAATGTCACAAATAGGAGCAAACAATAGAAATAAGTGTTAGGCAGGGGTAGGCATTAATGCATTCACATTTACAACACTTTTGCCTTACAATTATTAAATGGAGAACACTATAAACATGAATTACGCATCAGGCATGGTGTTTTCCTTAGGTTGATAGACCTGTTATCAACATATAAAGCTTAAATACTAAGGAACCCCGTTTTTTTAAATGGGTTCAACAACTATAAGTAATTCTAAGTGTATTTGAATCTACACTTCAACTGCTCTATTCTGATTGTTTTTAATATACATGTAGACGTTATACGCACTTAAATGTATGGTATTCCAATTTTAGCCTACAAATATATTGTTTTTGAATGCCATACTTTCTTGTCAGCGGCTCAACTAAGTATTATGATTCAAATAGTGGGAGGATATTTGCCTAAAATCAACTAGTTGCTGTAGCATACATATCAAGACTATGCATTTGCCAACCCCAAGATGTTCTAGATAAAAGGTAGATAGTAAAATGGGATATAAGTCGTCACTCACACACAAAACAATAAGTGTTGGGTGGCTGCCTTAGTCAATTGTGATCCTATTTATCCATGACATGTATTTATTCTTTCGGCCAACTACCAGAAGAAACACGGACGTCCCTGTGAGTGGTTGGTTCCTAGAAACTCAAATGGCATGTCAAGCAACTATTCGGAATAATGCAGTTTGATTTTCTGATAACGCATAAACTACTAAACAAGTTTTTTTAAAGGTGCAACAAGGGGAGCCTTTTATTTTAAAAGCTACAATAGTATAACGTGTACACGTTTAATAATGCAGCAGGGGCATAGCGTCTTGGTTGAAATGTGCACACAACTTTGATCGGTCGATTTTAAAAACGTATACATTTTAATAAGTAGGCCGAATGGTGGATCCGTCTATTTGATAGGACATATCGATTCGATTGCAAGCCAGGGCCGAAAACGGATTGGCTGGCAAAGTATGATTCCTATAATGCATATATTTATATTTGAACCTATGTCGAAACGAAAATTTAAAACGTGGATCAGTTTTCATACCTGGTGTTCAAGCAGTGGAAAACCTAACTTACACCAAATGGATCCGTAGCCGCCTTGATAAGGCGTCCAGAAATTAGTCGGATCCGGTTTCGCAATATAGGCCATATTTATACAAGGGGAATTTCTGAACTAAAGAAAATAGCTTTTCGGTTCATTTGTACATACCTTTTCGCAGAGTGTTCTGACTTGGTTTTCCGATAGTTGTTTACAGTCGTTTAGCTGTTCGATCCATTGGTCTAATTCTTTCGTAAAAGATTTGTCTTCCATGACAGCCGTGGTAGGTTGCTAAGCTAGCTGTATTAGCTACCTACCGATGAGATGTAAAAGACAGGCTTCCTTCTATTCACGTTAGGCGATTTAGCCTTTAGCTTACCGTATTGTTAGCCCGATCTAGTCCCGCCAAACCGGTTACAAAATGTACAATACAATCAAACTATGAAGACCTAATTAATTAACCTATATCATTATAAATGCATATACGATCGTTGCTACTGTACAGAAACAAGCAATAAGCACACGGGGGTCGAATGTATCGAAATTCCCCGATGCGGCAGAGCGTCCGGGAGAATGTAGCGGCGTCACACGGCTAGCCGACGTGCTAAAGGAGCTAGCTGCAATAACATACGGGGATTTGAGCGTTTATTGTGCCGGAGCGCCGCCCTGTCGAAGAGAGAGAATATGTGGATGCCAATGACTGAGCCTGGTCCCAAATGGGCCCGTAAGGTCAAAGAGACAGTTCCAAGGTTCATTCATATAATACATTCATTTTACACTACCTATTATTTGCGTACTCAAATAGCTTAATTTCTATGCCAGTCAACATAGATCTGCAACACAGCTCGATAAGCAGTAACTGGTTGTCAAATATCCTCCATCACGTAATATAAGTCGTGGAGTCATTGTAGTAGTAAAATGAGATATATTATATTATAGATTATATGGGTGTATGCTTCTGACTTTTCAAACATGGAACTTGCATCAGTCACCTTCGATGGTAGGGGGTATCTACTATTAATTCAAACGTTTGAGTAAAATTCTCAACGTGCCATTGAGCAAAGAAATACACAAATACTTTTATAGTTAATCACACGTGGGTATGTTTTGACAGATCATTAACTGTTCCTATACATTTATCCTTTACTGCAGGCCCCGCACAACTGGGACGCACCCCTTCGGTGTACGCAAGTGCTTTAAATCAAGCGCTATCGTCAACCATCCGAGTGGATCTCGCGTGAAGTCACATGTCTGCGTGGCTCACAGCAGCCAGCAAAAGCGCTACAACAATATCTGTTTGGATACGCTTATAAATGTGGTCTTAAAGAGTTTGGCGATTAAATATGGCTTATCTAACTACAAATCCCGCAGATAAAGAGAGGTAGGCAAAAATGGAATCCCTAACCTATTCGCATAGCTAAACTAACATGTGAACCTTACACTAAAAGCGGTAGTCCAAGCATGCTAGCTAATGTAGCCTCAACCAAGTAAGTATACGTGTGACTAACCGACAAACAGCTGTTTGATCTTCAGAAATGTGCCTGATATAATTAAGCAAGCATAATCATTATTGTCTGTCGATTAGATATGATTGTCACAATTTAGGTAAGGACAAAATATGACCAATTTTAATTGCAGTTGTTGTTGCACCATGATGCAAATGCAAGTAACATTTGACTGACGTTGGCCTTTATGCCATTGCCATTTGTAACTGCGATTAACTCGTTTCGAGGTCAATAAACATCATTCACAGTAGAATAATGAACATTTGAGAAAAATAAGAGGTATTAAATGGGACGCAATTGAAACACAGCTATTCACAGCCTGTTCTGATGTGGTCTACGGTTATGATCGCGCAATCCATTTCAACTGATAAGTTTGAACACCAATCAAAGGATCACGCTGTTGCGTCTCTCTCCCCGCATAACATGTGTGGCGATCTTTAGTGCAATGTGTATATCAGTCGTATTTAATGCACTTTGCAGGGTTACCTGTGCGATGCTCATTTTGTTGTGATTGTAGGTTTATATGTGTGTATCCAGTCTACCTGAACAGTAAGAAAACGCTGGCAGAGGGGCGACGGATCTCGGCAGAAAAGGTAAGGTCACCAGCACGAGGCTGAACGTCATTGTAATGGAACTGTTTCTTTTACGGTGTGCATTTAGGCTACAGTTAATTGCAACAAATAAAAAGCTGTTGCGTTTTATTTTTATTTATATTGCTGTATTTGCAGGCAGTAGAAAATCCTTCCTGTTCTGAGATCAAAGATGTACTGAGTGCAGCTGGGCTCAATGTTCTTTTGGAGGTAAAGCAACTCTATATAAAATATACTACTATTCAATATTGAGTGAATTCACGTGTGCTAGTACACTATCCCCATTTGTAATGTTACTGCGTGGTCAAATGTGCTGCTTTCCCATTAGCACTGGTTTGCCTGCTTTAATCGGCAGGCCCGTGGCCACCCGTGTCCTCTGGTTTTCCATACAAACTGATATCTGGGGTTGACACGAATGGACCCCAGATACCCTGGCCACCTCTCCAGCCTCATTCGAGCTGTAGTGACATCACGGTTACCTGATTGGCTTTAACTATGGCTTCATAAATAGTGCAACATCAAATGTGTCGTCAGTGGCTGTTGTGCTTCAGACCCATGCGCTTTATTTTCAAATTCAATAACGTACAATAACAAGTAGACATGCCTTTTTCTGCTGTTGGACATGAAGTTTGTGTGTGTGTGTGTGTGTTTGTTTGTATACAGAACCACATGCACCCCAGGGAGTGGAACAGAGATGTACAGTTCAGAGGTCGGGTCAGAGTTCAACTTAAACAGGAAGACGGCAGCCTCTGTCAAGACAAGTTCACCTCGCGTACGTCTACTGAGTGTCTAATGTGTGTGTCTCTAGGTTGCATGGGCTGTGAGGTGTAACCGAGCTGATATGATCTGTGTGTCTCTCCAGGTAAGGATGTCATGTTTTACGTAGCAGAGATGATTCCTAAATTGAAGACTCGCACCCAGAAGAGTGGAGGAGGAGACTCGAACTCCCAGCAGGCCGATGGAGGCAAGAAGAACAAGAAGAAGAAGAAGTAGTTGTGGTGGTGGTGGTAGTAGTAGTAGTAGTAATTGTAGGCTATATTGTTGAGGTTTTATTTAAACGGAATTTGTCAGCAGCATTGACTGACTTTATAGGACCGGTTGCTGACAAATTAAGTCTGTTTTTATTTGACTTTTCTTTTTTTGTTCAAAGTGGATATTTAGGTTTTCTATTTCCTGAATAAATGTCAGTGTTTGAACCCTTCAATGTTATTTTACCTCCTAATCCCGGGCAGCAATTGTTTTGTTTAAGTCATTCCTGGGAATGTGGAAAGAGAATAAAAAGGTTATTCAATATTGGCAGTCTTTCTACTTAATGAGAAGGAGTCCAAGCAGTTGTCATTTCATGTTTTCTGATAATACCCCAACTTCATCTGCCAGTGTTCAAATGTAAACACTGCATCTGGATCACAACAATTATGTTTGTTTTCACAACACAACCTGTGCCAGCTCTGTGTTGTGTAGTCATCCTAGTGAACCAACGATTTATACATGATATACAAGATATAGTATCCACATCTCATACTTCACAATCTCAGAGCATGCTTGTCTTTTCAGCCAATGTGAACATACAAAAAGTCAAATTAGTGACTTTACCTGCAAGAAGCTTCATAACCATCTCATTGTAGCATAATGCCATAGCTTTTCATGTTTTAATAGCATGAACCTAATTTTTCCCTCACATCTACAGTAATATTCTGTAAACTTCAACGTTAAACACCACCTCGTGGCAAGTGTACAGCCTTACAGCATGTCTGCATATTATCAATCTTTTCACCCAATAACCTAAACCAACCATGTGCAGTAAACACATTGGCCATGACGGCCTAATGGACACGAAGTTATTTTTTCTTTTGACTAGATCATACTTTGCACACAGGTGGTGATTCTGACGACGCCTCATCGGCAGCGGCTCTATGGGAAGTACAGCGACGTTGAGTGGTTGCCTGGGGGAACTACAAGCAGCAATGTAGAGTTGCCTTAACTTAAATTGACCCCGTGTGGAGAGGTGTGGGCCTAGTGCTGCATTTAGGGGGATAGTCTTACTCTTAACCACCGAAGAATGTCCGGTCCTCCTGCTACAGTAAACGTACTTTTTGACTTTGGCCATTACATGTCGCGGAAATTTCCAGCCGTCGTGAGATGCAGGAGTGAACCATCGGAATGCTGCAGACAAACAAGTCTGTACTGCTGCCGGAAATGTCGGGTGTTGTCTGGAGGCTGGAGGGGCCGTTGACAGGAACGACAGGTTGGGTCAGAATGGAACGCATTCCCGAGCTCTGATCTGATAACAGGACTCGGTTGACTTTTTATTGGAAGAGTCGTGCGTGTCATAGGCAAGGGCTACCGCTCTTGCAGAGCTTAGTGTGTGAAGAAGGCCTATGCTACTAGTGAACTGATAACGACACACAAGTTAACCACGGTGGTTTAATTTGTGTGTACGCATATTAACAGTAGTAAAAAAAAAAAGTATAACATAAAATATAAATGACGGACGAAAATAGGGCATTTATTCTTCAAACAGACAGAAAAAACAGGACCAGCTTCAGCTTTGAAGATACATTCACAGGTTATCTAAATCAACACGAAGAATAGTGTTACTGATTAAATTGCTAGTGATTAGCCCTAATCCTACTGACCAAACAAACCCCATAACCCCTCAGTATGCATCGCACCCACTCAACTACACAGACAATACAAGCCTAACCTTGCAGCCCCCTTTGCATGCATTGGAACCTCCAAACACCTTAGTGCCTTGCTCTACATAGTAAACTACACAAGGGAAATAATGGAGCTCGTAGACGAAAAGTGATATTGCGTTACATGTGTGTGAGCCATCAGTGTACTCCTTAAGGAGGGAGTAGAAGGGTTCCCTACGTCTGCTCCTCCGACGTGGCCATGTTGGCTTTGCGGTTGTACTCCTCGTTGAGGCTCTTCAGATGTTTGTTTCTGTTCTCCAGACGCACCAGCCACTCGCCCCGCAGTCTGACAACACAGAGCAGGCGCAATAGCACTAACTGTCAATGATAATAACAACACCGTGTAACACATGTAGGGGTTTTTCTTTGTCTTTGCAATGTCCGAAACAACATGTGTAAGACAGACGAGACAAGTAACGAGACTCTAACAGACGGACGGCAGACAGACGAGCACAAAGACAGTCAGACAAGCAAACACAGAGTGAGACAAATGGGCATGACAGGCAGACAGACAGGTAGAGAGACAGACTAGCAGACAGACAGAATGATAGTAGAATGATATTCAGGCAGAATGACAGACAGACAGACAGACAGGCAGGCGGGCGAGTAAGAAGTCAAACTGACAGACAGATGATGCTGCTGTCTGGGCTGCCTGTGTGAGCCAGCAGATCACTTTCACATCCCAGGGACAGCTGCTGGCTTATCACTGTGATATCCCCATTTTACCACCTTTTATTTCCCTCACCCGATCCGTTACACATACACACGCACGGCCACACAGGCACACACGACCATACACCCACCCACACCCACACCCACACCCACACCCACACGCACACACACACACACACACACACACACACACACACAGCCACACACAGCCACACACACACACACACAGCCACAGCCACACACACACACACACACAGCCACACACACACACACACACACACACACAGTGTGATAGATATAGATATTGAGATAGTTTGTTGGTGATATAAAATAACATAGCATGAATCAAATGTGCCTCTACAGATATGTCGTTAATTTGTGTGGAACCGCATCAACATACACAAGTTTGTGTGTGTGTGTGTGTGTGTGTTTCTAGGGCTTCCAGGACTGGATGTTGAGAATTCCAGGGCTTGTTTTAGCTTTGTTTTGTGTACGTGATCCTGGAGATACAGACAGGGACCGAACCCTTCCACATATTATTATTAATCTGGTATTCTGTTGCGCCGATCAAATAATAACTCTGATAATCTTACTGACCTATCAGAGGGTCTGACTCACACACACACTCATCCCGCGAGCACAAGCACAAGCACACATGCCCACACATGCCCACACACGCCCACACATGCATGCATACACACACACACACTTGCAGCCTGACGCACACCACAAGCACATTTTCAAGGATTTACAATAATCCAGAAAGAGAGGGAGAGGGAAAGATAGACATTAAAAAGAAAGCAAAAAGCAAAAACAAAGTTGAAGGTGCTCATACATTTTACTTTATCCTAATCCTGCATTATCCTCCACTACCTCCTTCACTTCCCCTACCACCTCCAACTCCTCCTTTACCGCCTCTACCTCTTACTCTACTAACTTGAAGACCTCCCCTGCTTTCCTCTCCACCTTTAAAACCGCCTCCTCTCCTCATCCACCTTTAAAGGGGAACTATTCATATTAATCAGACTTTCTCTTGACCTTCCTTGGGGAATATATCAGACTGTAAACTTGAAATCTAAAACCTTCCACTTGCCAAGTTTTCTTCCGTTCGTAGTCTTGCCGCAAAGTCACTGCCAAGAAAACCAAATTAGATTACAGCCAGTAGGGATGTATACAGGATGTATACAGGATGTATGCTAATGGTTCTTCTCAACCAAGCACTTCCTGGTATAAAATGATCCAGACCACTAGTGGTGGTACTTTGCAGGGCACCTCCACCATTAACTCCATTTCCTCCCCCTCTGCCATCTCTTCACCTCTAACACCATCTCCATTCACCTCCTCCACCTCTAACACCACCTTCTCACCCTCTACTATCTCCTCCTTACCATCTCTTCCACTGCCTTCAACACCTCCTCCTCTGCCATCTCCCCCTCCTCCACCTCTACCATATTCTACTCCTCCTCCTCCACCTCTTACACCATCTCCTCCTCTAACACCATCTCCTCCTCCACCTCTAACACCATCTCCTCCTCCTCCACCTCTTACACCATCTCCTCCTCTAACACCATCTCCTCCACCTCTACCATCTCCTCCTCCTCCACCTCTAGCACCATCTCCTCCACCACCTCTAACACCATCTCTTCCTCCACCTCTAACACCATCTCTTCATCCTCCACCTCTAATACCATCTCCTCCTTCTCCACCTCTAACACCATCTCCTCCTCCT
Organism: Lota lota; assembly: GCA_026745465.1. Taxonomy (NCBI): domain Eukaryota; kingdom Metazoa; phylum Chordata; class Actinopteri; order Gadiformes; family Lotidae; genus Lota; species Lota lota. The sequence goes on along the minus strand of JACYXH010000087.1, from coordinate 1,612,429 downwards.
CTACCATCTCCTTCTCCTCCACCTCTAACACCATCTCCTCCTCCACCTCTTACACCATCTCCTCCTCCTCTACCATCTCCTCCTTGCAGGTCATCTTTCTGTGATCTGAACCCCACTGTACGATGGCAGGAATGCTATCTGTTAATCCCAGCTTGTTGACTGACACACACACACACACACACACACACACACACACACACACGCGCGCGGTTCTCTCGAATCATTCTGTCTGTCTTCTGGAATATATAAATACTTCTGATCACTCAAATACACTCAAGTCTTTAGTTGGTGTGTGTGTGCGTGTGCGTGTGTGTGTGTGTGTGTGTGTGTGTGTGTGTGTGTGGGTGTGCTTGGGTTGTGTATGTATTATGCGTGGAGGTGTGATGTTTATTTAGTAAGTGCATGTGGTGTGTGTGTATGTTCTGATCCCTGAAGTCTTGTAATGAGCGCTTCTGTTTTTAGACCCTGACTAGTTACTGGAGGGTCACATGTATCCAGTTTGTCCATGTTTAATTTTTAATGGCAAAGTGGATTAGCAAGTCAGGCGAACATCGTGTCCCGCTCTGAACTCTGGTCTTACGCTCCTGTTACTGTCATTAGGATCGCCTCTGACTGAATGTCGCCGAGAAAGACCCTAAAGATTTTCCTGTACTCAACAGTTCACATTACAGTTTCTCGCTGAAATGGGTCTGGCCTTGCATCCATTGAAACTGACTTTCAAATTCCAAAAAGTGTACGGGACAATCAGCGCCAGGGGGAGAGAGTTTTAGTTCATATCAAGTGGGCTAAGCTAAGAGAAGATCATGAATTTTCCATCTTATTTCCTATTAATTGAGAGCGAGGGTTAACTTCTTTTTTAATAAGTAATTTAATTTGATTGGCTGGAGTTTTATCGAACAGAGTAAGGCCGCGCCCATATGTGGAAATACGTTTTTTTAGGCGTGTATCATGATTCATGGTCTACACTGAAAATGTGCTAGAAGAAGCAGTCTTTATATTATAAGCAGCCAGCCAAGAGGTCATGGTGATATGACATTCGACGACTATCAGAAGAAAATATAGTTTTGAGAATGTATATATTATGTGTTTTAAATAGAAAGTTAGTCATTATAGTTACAATAAATATCCATGATGAAGGTCAAGCCGGTTGAAAAATGTAAAGGGGAGGAGAGGTGATGATGTTAAGATGTGAGGGGAGGTGATGATGTTTACAGGTCAGTGGAGGAGAGGTAAGGATGTTTACAGATATGGGGAGGTGATGATGTTAACAGGTGAGGGGGGGTGATGAGGTAAATATGTGTGTTGAGGAGAGGTGATGTTAACAGGTGAGGGGAGTTGATGAGGTAAATATGTATGTTGAGGAGAGGTGATGTTAACAGGTGAGGGGAGGTGATGAGGTACATGTGTGTGTTGAGGAGTGGTGATGAGGTACATGTGTGTGTTGAGGAGTGGTGATGAGGTACATGTGTGTGTTGAGGAGTGGTGATGAGGTACATGTGTGTGTTGAGGAGTGGTGATGAGGTACATGTGTGTGTTGAGGAGTGGTGATGAGGTACATGTGTGTGTTGAGGAGTGGTGATGATTGTTTACAGGTCTGCTGAGGAGATGTGATGGTGTTACAGGTGAGAAGAGGTCCTGTTTCAGGTTTGTTGCAGTGTATACAACAGGTACTGACTTTCTCAGGGCGCTCTTTGACTTCCTCATCTCCTCGGTCTCGCTGTGCTCCCCATCAGCCACTATCTTCTTCTCCCAGAAGTTCTTGATGTGGTCCTTGTCGTGGATCAGAGCTAGGCTCATCTGCAGCACATGACAGATTCAGGCTCAACCACTCAGGACAATCCGTATGTCTTTACAAGCCACTGAACCCACAACACCTGGTGTCTATGACAACAGATGTGACATATCTTGACAACTTCCAAAGTGATACTGTGCTGGTCTCACAATACCATAACACACAAATACTGTACCTTTATATTATAGTTATTATTATTCGTTTATTAAGAGTATTCTTCTGATGTACATGATAACATCAATATGATTTGTTCCATACAACTTTTATTGCAGTAAAGAGGAATAATCTGACAGTAAAATCCCTAATAACAACAACGATAATAATAAT